>BMAV01016436.1:0-18542 GCA_019973955.1 Trichonephila inaurata madagascariensis
GATCAATATCAGGGCGTAGCTACCACCGTATCAAATATACGGGGCCCCCAAGCTGAAGGGGGCCCAACATGTGTAACTACAGTCCTACTAACAGAGCTCTCATATCTGAAAAGGGTCCAAGGAAGAATTTTGATACAGGGCCCACTCCGAACTATATAGCTACGCCAGTGATTAATATGTTGTGAATTAAAATTTAATTTGAGTGAGCTTGTGTGTTTATTATTATAAAAAATGCCAGATTGATAAGAGTTTTTAGAAATATCACAATAGTTTTCAATCAAAGCAAAGTTTTATGGTCATGAAAGTATGGCCTTTCTGCAGTGGCGTAACATACACCTCCACATTGTGGGTTGCCCTGGGTCCTAGGGGGCCCAAAGCCTGACAGTCGCCAAGTACCCTTTGTGTACTAAATGCCTACCCTAAGTACCCCAAGTACCTACCTTTTGTAAAATCCAACTTGGGGGCCCAAAACCTGACTTTTCTGGGCAGGGCAAATGTTCTCTGTGACGCCACTGCCTTTCTCAAATATGTTATAAGATAAATCGGTACTTACATATTATGGTAACAACTGCCAATGTTCAAGATAACTCGCCAAGTTGGCAATACCAATTTTGCATATGTTGTGTGCATTGAATTGGCAATCTCATGTGTTTCGTTTCATATAATGTTACTAAAAGGCTGTGATAATATGTAAGTATTGTGATAAATCTAATTTAAACAATGCATATGAATCATTAATAAAACAAAATATCCGTTAAATATTAGTAGTTAAGTAGATTTAATTTTTATACTTAATATCTAATACCGAAAAGTAAAAATCATTCTTGAAATATATTATGTTCAATTTTACTAACTAATTTTACTCATGCTGTAATTTCTGTTCCATTAAATTTGATTATTTCAATATTTGAAAATGAAATGAATCATAAAATAAGTGTATTGAAATTGTTGAAACTCTTAAATAATTTCTGTATGGGAACTGTTAAAACATTTTCCAAAACTTAATTAATTAGCTAAAAAAGTACTTTAAATTTTCAAGAAATTAGTCTCCTAAAAAGATTAATAATTGTCAACAAAAAAACTTATTTTGTATACTTGCCTTTTCCAAGACAGTCTCTCACAACATGCAAGCCATTTTAGAGTTTAGTATGAAAATAAAACTAAAATTATTCCAAACTAGAAAAAGAATACTTTAATTATTTGCCTATAAATAAATGCTTTGGGGCAAAAATATATTGCACGAAGAAATAAAGTAATTTTTGTGGGTTTTGAAAATGTAGTAAAATTTAAATAAACCCTGAATTTTTTTGGTATTGGTTTTGATTTAATGTGGATTTCTTAAGTTGTATTTATTCCTGCATTCAAGGCACCTTCTACTAACAATGTTAACTGATAAAAACTTAATACCGTGTTCAGTCCATAAAACCATATTGTATATTCAAACATGTTACTGCTACAATTCACACAAGCACATTCTACTACAAAACAATAGCCCTACTACTGCAAACTTCATGCAACTTAATGGTCATTGGTTGACCACCTTTCAAAGCAGAATCAAAAATGGGGTTTTAGTTGGCTATGTGTAATGACATAGATAAGTTTTTCCAATTTTGGGTTAAAGTGTAAAATTGTGGCCCTTTGGATTTAGCGACCGGAATTGATCGCCAAACAACTTAATTTAAATGCATTACTGGTAACTTTTACTATTTCTTTTATTTCTCATTAACATTTATTTATTTTGATTGGAAAAATCCGCTTCATAATTTCTCGCAACACCTATCGCTAAATTAAGTTGTTTGGCACCAATTTTGGCTGCTACAAAATTAACTTTGCCAAGCTCCTCTCCCTCCCTCTCTATTCTACACTTGAACCCAGGATGGTTTTATAAAAATGTAGCTTACAGTTGTTTAGTTTTGACCTGAATAAATCAAACAATTGACTTATGAATCAAGTAAATTGCAAAAAAATAATAACACTAGTCTTTTTTTAAAAATAATCCACCGATATAAAGTAAACATTTATCCTACAGCAAAATTGGCCGTCAATCATACAGAGAGTGTAAGTGATAATTTTACTAGAATATTAAATTTGGCGACATAAGTGGGAACTCCTAGGATTCAACCCGAACTCCAAATAACATGGACTGGCATCTTCTTTTAGTGTTTTTCAGTATGTAAATCCACAGAATGAGATACCTTCTTAAGTATTATCTTCCTCATGAATCTGCTTACAAATGTTTCAATCGAATGACTTTGATTTAAAGGTAATAAAACTGATACAAGCGTAAAAAAAAGTAAATTAAATATAATAAAGATATTCGTGAAAAATGAAAATGATAAGTGGGTAACATGTGTCTAATGAACCGTATACATTGAGAGTTATATTAACGTTGCACTATAATGCAGCACTAGGTTATTGCCGATGAATATCCAAATTTTGAATTTGAGCAAGTGACGAGGATGACACCTGAAGTTGCACCCTCCACTTCTAAGTAAGAAACCACACCAACAAAACATGTCAATAAAAATCTGTTACTACTCATTTTTGTCATTGTACAAGACGCAACCAAGAATGTCGACTCAAACATTTGAATGTAAATCTCTGAATTTTGTAATTTGGTAACATTTCAAAATATATCTCCTCCTCCCCCCTTACAAAGTAAATATTCTCAAATGATTCGCTTTTCCTTTAGATTTTCCATTCTCCTTTCCTTATAGAGGAAGTGCTTATCGTTCTGCAGTAAAAGCTATTTTATTTTAATTGTAACTGTACCATACTGCAAATCATTTTCATTTAACTTTCAATAAACAGAAAACTATGTCTTCCTGACAGACAGCTTATCAGTTCTAAAAAGTATCCAAAATATTAATTGAAAATCCAATACGATAATATTAAATTTAAATTCAACTTAACATGAGTGTCTCCAAATAGCTCAATCCATTACATTCATTTGGGTACCAACTCACAAGGGAATAGAGATTAATGAAGAAGTTGATAAATTAGCTAAAGCCTCTCCAGAACTGTGGAATATTATTCCTTGGATTACTTGGGAAGACCTACATACATATTTCAAAAAACAACACAAAAGTAAAAACGAAAAAATATGGAAAAAGAGCAAAAAACATAAAATTATGTTTATATTTCTCATCTTAAAAGTGGAATAGACAGACAGCAAAAAATAGAAATACAGAAGTTTTAATCAATAAGTTGCGAGCTAAAAAAGTACCATTAAATGATATTTATTTCCTTTTTAAACAGACAGATTCTCCTTTGTGTGCAGATTGTCAGGCACCAGAAACTAGTGAACATTTTATATTAAACTGTGTCAAATACAAATCGTTGCGTGAAATTTTGAAAAATTTTATCTCCAACCACGGAGAATAGTCGTATTCCTCAATAGCGAAATGTAAAAAAATAGTGCAAGTTCAAAAAGTTGAAGAATTCATAACATCAACCAAAAGATTCTAAAATTCTAATTAATAGATTTTCAATACTCTGCATTCATCAATTTCAGTTAAAACACAAGGCGTTAATTAAAACACTACTGATGAACAGTACAATCACTAACTGTACGTTACAACTTAAGTTAAAAACTAATCCACATTCTATCGGAGCATAAGGAGTTGGCCAAGTCTTCACTTTTACAGTGATATTCACTGTACTGAACTGAACTGAACTGAACTTTCAATAAACAGAAAACTATGTCATCCTGACGGACAGCTTATCAGTTCTAAAAAGTATCCAAAATATTAATTGAAAATCCATTAAGATAATTTTGAATTTAAGTTCAACTTTACAAAATGTCTCCAAATAGTTCAATCCATTACATTCATTTGGGTACCACCTCAGAAGGGAATACAAATCAATGAAGTTAACAAATTAGCTAAAGCCTCTCCAGAAACGTGGAATATTATTCCTTGGATTACTTGGGAAGATCTAAATACATATTTAAAAAAAACACACACACACACAAAAGTAAAAACGAAGAAATATGGAAAAAGAGCAAAAGGCATACAAATTATATTTATATTTCTCATCTTGAAAAGTGGAATAGACAGGCAGCAAAAAATAGAAACACAGAAGTTTTAATCAATAAGTTGCGGGCTAAGAAATTACCATTAAATGATATTTATTTTCTTTTTAAACAAACGGATTCTGCATTGTGTTCAGATTGTCAAGTACCAGAAACTAGTGAACATTTTGTTTTAACCTGTAACAAATACAAATCGCAGCATGAAATATTGAAAAAATTTATCTCCAACCATAGTGAATGGTCTTATTCATCAATAGCAAATTGTAAAACAATAGAGCATATTCAAAAAGTCGAAGAATTTTTAACATCTACCACAATAGATTCTAAAATACCCCAGCTAATAGAGATTCTAAATACTCTAGCTTCACCAACTACTGTTGAAGCACAAGATGATAACCAAGTTTACAGATGTACAGAGCAATCACGACCTATCGTTCTAGCCTAGTTCAAGAAAATAATACCCGCCGTGTAGGGCAGCGATGCACGTTAAATCTGTCGAGAGCTGAAACGTCCTCCCGTTGGTGTGGTGTGGTAGTTAGGACAGGGGGGCCAGCTCAGGTGTCGTCCACGTCACTTGACCATGGTTCAAAATTACGTGGTCGTAGCCTCTTATGAAAGTATTGCAATTCAATCAATCAATCGAAATGAATGAAATTAAGGAAGGAAAAAGCGAGGAATCGACACTCTCTAGTTATATTTTGGAATAACGAGGCACGTGTTGTTGAGAAGTTTAGCGACTTTATGGTTCCAAGTTGACTCTTCTTCATGAGTTAGTTGCTACCTCATGAAGTTATAATGATATTAGGAAGGAGGAATACCATTCTGAGGATAAGCCTTTCGTGATGACTTTGTAGATCTTGAAGCAGGATAACATTCTATCGAGATCCTCAGAGATTGAATATGTACAAATACCTTCTGCTGTCAAAAAGGTGTAAATGTAAATTCTAATACGCCTCCAGCCAACGTACTGCAGTTTCCTTTTAGTATGTGCTTTCCTATGTAATTTAATTTTAGATGTTGCGCTGAATATAGAATGCTTCCAAATTCTGTACATCACTGAATTCTGCTTTCTTGTCTTAAACAGAAGATTTTTTGGAAGGTTTTTAATTCCGATGAAGGTAACCAGAATTTACAGAAATTTTGCTATGAATTTCGTACAAATTTTACACGGGACTCTACTTTGAATGACTTGTGTAACACCACCGTTGGCGCAAATTGGATAAATATTGTTCAGGGTTGCGTTGATGCTACTGATGTTAATTTTAATTTTTCTTTGGAAGACGGGGAGGCGATATTGTTTGAAGAGGATTATTCGGCAATAAACCATATGGAATGTGAAACGGAATCTTCTCGAGAAATCGAAAGGATCTTATTCCCTTGTAAAAGTGAAATTGAATCATTTTGCAAGAGTTGTGATTCTAAGTGCCATAATTACCTGGCATATGCAAGTCAGTTATCATTCTTAAAATAAAGTACAAAGTTTGAATTTTAAGTATAAATTGTTCAAAATTTGTTTAAGTCAGACGAACGTATACGAAAGATTCTTTAAAATTTAAACGGAACAAAATAATATCTAATGTGGTAAAAAAAATTGCCTAATATTCTTTTTAACTGCTAAAACAGAATATTAATACAGATTTTGTTTTATTTACATGTTAAAGACTTATTTTAATGGACAATTTAGTTTTTAATGTGATACCTATATATTGTTTTTAATAAAGATGCTTGGTGTATATTATTAGACTTTTCTTTTGTTTTAAAACAAACTGAGTTTTTGAAGTATAATTTTACTACTACAACATTTATCAGTATAGTTTTTGTGAAACATTGGCATTTTTTAACTAAAATTTTATTAATGATAAAGCTTTTAATATATTTGTATTTGAATTTTTATTCTTTTTAAAATTTTTAAGTTTTGGAAATAATTTCAGTTTTGGTGTAAGAGACATTCTACAATGTTTTTACATAATAAAAAATGGTTAAAAGTTATTCCTGTCACTAAGTTGTTATAGTTTAAAAAAGTAATATTTAGTAATACCCCGAGTTTTAGGATTGAGTGATAACCGCGTAAATTGGGGTACAATTTCGCATAAAAATAAATACTATAAATTATTTTTAGTTAGGGTTTGAGTGAGTTTGAGTGAATATTAACGTCGCACTGTTCAGCTACACGAGGGCTTTTGGCGACGGACCACGTAATTTTGAACCATGGTCAAGTGACGTGAACGACACCTGAGCTGGCACCCCCTCTCCTAACTACCACACCACGCCAACGGGAGGACGTTTCAGCTCTCGACAGATTTAACGTGCATCGCTGCCCTACACGTCGGGTCTTCAGTAGTATTGGGCTCGAACTAATGACATGCCTACCATGGTCCGATACCTTAACCACTGGGCTACCGCAGCCCCATTTTTAGTTAGGAGCGGAGACACACGGAAAAAAATAATTAAAAAATGTTTCATAAGTCTTACATAACACAAATTCAAACCTGGACAATTTTTCTCCCCTACTTTATTATCACACCATAATTTTAACATATTTTGCTTTTGATCCATAATACTATGACATTTCCAAACGATGGCTGAATTTTAAGATTGAGCCTTTTTCCCAGTTCCAAGAACATTTTTTTGTCTTGTTTTGTAACTGGTCTCACTGACGATTCGGTTGATTTAA
Organism: Trichonephila inaurata madagascariensis; assembly: GCA_019973955.1. Lineage (NCBI taxonomy): Eukaryota > Metazoa > Arthropoda > Arachnida > Araneae > Nephilidae > Trichonephila > Trichonephila inaurata. The sequence continues at coordinate 6,708 of BMAV01016436.1, forward strand.
ACTTCTCTGCTATTTCACATTTCTTAAAAAATTTTTAGATGGTGGTCTTAAATAATGTTCAATTTACCTTCCGAAGATAAAGTATTTATTTTCTTGTTTGGTGCGGAAGAATCAGTTCACTTTGTTTGGATGACATAGCCGTCTCTTAAATCTGCGTTGATAAAATACATGTAAAAAACACGATATAACATTTATAACACGTACTAACAAACACACGCAGAGTAGATAAGAAATAAAAAGCACAAAATAAAGTATTATGTTTAAAGTGTTGATTCCGTGCGATACATCTGAAGCTGTACATTAGCTAAACAGGAAGTGGGGTGTGAATAATCGAGTTGTTCAGCTCTCAAAATGAAGACAAATTGACAAGATTTGAAAATCGCGTACTCCGGTTCAATAAGTCGATTTTTTACCCTTAAAGATTTTAAAATTTTACATTCTTTGAGTGTGTAGGCCATTCCAAACTTTTTTCTGCTTAGACCCTCGATTGTTTTCAGTTTGTGTAGACCCCTGCTTACCTACTTTAAAAAAATTTTTAATTTCTAACTGTAGTCTAGTGTTTTAAACTTAAGAAACGCATGCGCATGAAATTAAAATGTAATTAATATATGTAAACGTTTAAATAAATTAACTCAGAAACAAACAAATTATTTTAAGGAGAGTAATGAATCTTGTGCGTCTGTAACAAATTTTTAACGTAGGGCATAATCCTACCAGTTTTAACCATAAATATCCTCGATTCTTTTAGTAGTGTCCAGTCTTTTTTTTCGTCCTTCCTTTTTCTACTGTGATATTACCATAGTCAAAGCACACATCCCCAAATATAGTTTTAAACTATGAATAAAGGGAATTTAAATGTTCAAAAAATGTTAAAACGTCAATTTCCTGGCAGATTGTCTGTGACAAATTGAGAAACTGGGAAAATTCGTTATGTCCAGTATTATACTCCTTTAGCTTAATTTTCGAAAGAAACGCTGGAATAAGGATTCTTCTTTATGCTGTGTCACCTTGTAATTGCAAATAAACTTCAATAAACTTAGTAGATAAATCTGTTAAATAGATAAAATCTGATTTCGACTTGATTACATTTTCTTTTAAAATTGAAGTCACTATCTGGTTTAATGAGAGCTACTTTTATAGACCCCATTTACACTTCATGGACCCCCAAGGTATTTTTTAAATGACGTAGACCCCTTACAGGTCATCATAGACCCCTTTGGGAATCACTGGTGTAGATTATATAAAATATTGAGACCAAAACCTTTTTAAACCCATTCAATAATTGTCAAATGTAATCGAAAGGAACATTTTAATTACGTATGTAAACAAAAAAAAAAAATTTCTTCGAATTCTCGTCCACTTTGTAACCAATGCATCCGATGAGAATTCTCTTCTCACTGACAACACTAGTCTAACTTGTGAACACTTGTGCAGGAGATTTTGTCAATTTTATAATGAATGTTACATTAAATAAATGTCGAGAAATATTTTTGAAAAAATATTCGAGATTAAAAATATATTTTAAAGAAGCAATTAATTCGTAGTTGCTAATTATTTACTTCATTACGTTGATAAAATATTCAGCAAATGAACTTTTTTTTTGCTATCATGAAAAGAAATTTAATATTGTTTCGTGATTTATACTTCGGGTTTCAGGAGATGATTAAGTATTAGAGTTCTAAATTTTCATTTGCGGATTATCTAATCGAGTTTGCCATTCACTGGGCACTGTTTATCTTATTGTTTTGATATAACTTTAATGAAGATTAAAAGTTTTCTAAAAACTAATAGTAATTCCAATTGATCTCAATGAAGAAATTATACAATATAGTGCCATTGGCGTAAAACGAAAGAAAACTTTTATAAATAAGGCTGCCCCACGAGGTAACTTTGCGGTTGCAGCTTTCTACTATGAGTACTTTTCATTATTAACAAGTAATATAAAAAAATAGTTTTTAAGTCAATTCCTACTTAGATCAACAACGAAAAAATTTATTTTCACTATTTATTAAATAGTTACAATTAATATAAATATGTATATGCATAGGAAAGAATCACAAAATTAAGTGGTAATTGGTTTTTTTTAATTATCATTAAAGTATCGTATTGTCCTTTTAATTTCAGTCCAACTGAATGCTTTAACACGTGAGAAAAAAAGTTCTCAAGTTTTGACACGTCGCCAAAAGGGTCGCTAAGTCGTCAACGTGACTGTATTTGTAATTCTTTAAATAAATTAGTTTTAATCAATTATTTATTAATTATCATTAAATTATTGTATTGTCATCCAAATGATCCTGTAATAAAATTTCAGTTCAACTCAGCGCTTTAAAATGTATTTTATTAACGATTGAAAATTCCACCAAGATAAAATAAATATACAAATATATAAATATATAGACAGTGCGAGCTAATAGTAGGAATTGAAAAAGGGTAGTACGGAAAGGTTTTTAAAACTGAACATCATTTACAAATGTCGTTGGCTTTTGCGAGATTTTTCACTCATATATTTGGTTGATTGATTGAATATTTTCGTCGCACTGTTCAGCTGCACGAGGGCTTTTGGCGACGGACCACGTAATTTTGATCCATGGTCAAGTGACGTGGACGACACCTGAGCTGGCACCACCCCTCTCTCCTAACTACCACACCACACCAGCGGGAGGACGTTTCAGCTCTCGACAGATTTAACGTGCATCGCTGCCCTACACGGCGGATCTTTAGTGGTACTAGGCTCGAACTCGTGACAAGGCAAGCCACGATCCGATACCTATACCACTGGGCTACCGCGGTCACCACAAATATTTGGAGAAAGATTTGAAATCTAGGCTATAAATTTCCCTCTCTGGCTTTTCTTTCAATGAAATCGCTTTCTCCTATGAAAAGGGGAACGCGATAGGAATCGGAGGCCGAGGGAGATTTTTGTTTACAACGCTGGAAAAAGTAGTGCATAATTAGATCTTGGGGAATAAGGAGGGGGAGAAAATAGCATTGGATCACCACCATGGAGGAGATATACTCATTTTTAAACCTATTTTAATCTCCCAGTACAGAGAATTTTGCATTTTGTAATTTATGCATTCTTTGAAGCAGGGGGGGACTATAGTTTCAACTCCTTTACTGTATCGGCGTCTCTCTTAACTTTAAAAGGTGTAGTCATTGTTTTAATGATGTGCTTAATGAAAGCAATTTAATTGTTTATTAGAAAGGCACACTAGAGATAAAACTCCAGTTAGAGGGTGCATGTGGTAATGAAACGAAGAGCAAGAGCCATGACACTCCTCCAAACACAATGAAGAGATATAAACAATCAAAACAAACCTCGTATTAACTATGCAATATTAAAAACATTATAATAAAAAGACAAGCAAAGAAACCCATTCTAAAAATACAAAAAACATTGAGAATAAAAATTAATGTATATGAAGAGTTTAAAAACCATACACACACACCTTTACGTTTAAAAACATTAAAAGATATATTAAAATATAAAGCCCTTTTCCAAAAACCTGTTAAAAATGTTGTAAATCTTATACACTAAGAAAAATTATCTGTATAATTGCATCTGAATAACTTCTCATCAAATAAGAAATAATTTCTCAAACGTCTCTCTTGGGTATGGAAAAATTTTAAGAGTGGCATTTAGATCGAATTTAAAAAACACTTTATTATTTTTTTTTACAAAAAATTTGATATATTTTCTGAAATATTTTTGGGTGTGAATTTGGTATTTCATTCAAGCGTATCTTATTTCCTTATTTTGTACTCTATATGTTTAACGTCAGTTTCCTCTTATGTTTTTAAAATTTTTTACAATTAATTTATTTGCAAAACTCTTCATGCTCAATATTGCTTTTATGTTGAAACTTGAATAATTCGAAGCGGAAATATATGTTAAATGCTGAAATTAGATATATTGACAGATCTTTCAAGAGGAATTTCCTCCCCTTCCCGGGTAGGGTCACAACGGACATTCCTTACACCCCTACGATGTCCGGTATCAGATAATCTAAGGGACAGGGTCAGTTTTGGGTAGATAAGGAGTCACAGGAGAAGTTTTATTTTAGTTTTAAGTGTTGTTACTATAAGTTAAAATAAACACTTGGTGATCTCCACCACAAACACAGAATCGTTTTGGAATAAATTGGCCTGCTGAAATAAACGGTTCCCTCTCTTCTATTTTACTCGTTTGAAATAATTAAGGTAATTATTTGGTTCGGTAATTACGTAATTAATTTTGAATTTTTTTTTTTTTTGTATTTTTTAAGCCTTAAAACGATATACATATATTTATGGTTATGCTACCCTTCGGTTCGCAAGAATTTTTCAAGATTTATAGGTATGCATCTACATGAATAATTTATCTTTTTTAATTATAATTTTTTGCTTTAGAGAGGAGGCACCATTTCTCATTTTTGTTCTGGGCGGCAAGTCTACTAGAGACGGCCTTAATTACAATAAATAGTGCCTCACATGTGTATTGCTAGTATGAAAATATGAGTCCAGAAATGTACCACGACGCTATTGAAAACTGTCTTCTTTACAAGTACAAAATACATTCCGCTTATTTTTCACAATAATAAACATGGTATTGTGTTTGATAGATTTGTTGTAAGTTACATTTTTTAAAATAATAATAATATTTAATTAATAATAATACATACACAAAATTATACAATGCCCTGAATAAGCTCTAGCTCGTGTTCAAGAAAAAATAAATGCAAAAATACACTTCTTATATATGTTGACTAAATAAAAACTAAGTAAAATAAAATAATGTATAGAATAGAATATTTAAAATTGAAATTAGCATTAGGTAAATTAGGACTAAACTAAAACTAAGCTTACAACATTAGATTAAGAAAAACTGAAAAATTTTTAATATAAAGGATGAATAACAGTATAAGACGAAAACGTGAATTTATTTATTTTCCAACCATAAAATAATAGAATGGATGAGTTGTGTCTGCAAAAAGTTCCATTGTGTGCCTAGGTAAAAAAATCATGTTTCCATAACTATCATGCTGCTTGAAGCGTGGTGGTACAAAATATGTACCACCAATTTTTTAAAACTGGGGTCACCCTTTATTTGAAAAAGTAATGAATTATAATTTTGTGAGGTTTATCTAAAGTATTTGTAATATTTCTCTCTAGTGAATTATTTTTGTCAAAAATTCAGCGCATGAAAGAATTAAGGAAATAAAACAATAAACGTAAAACTCCAAAACTGGTTCTTCAGATTGGTCGTGTTTATTAATACTTGTTTTTAAAAATATTTGATCCATGCCACATAGCTGAGTGCTTATAGGCGTGACTTCACTTCCTCTATTCTTGGAGTCAAGTCATGAGTATCAAGTCTTATAGTCAAATACTCAGCGTATTGCGAGGCTTAAGCACGTTAAATTTATATCAAGGGTAAAAATTACTTGTTTGACGTGTGAATTTACATAATAACAGCTCAGATGCAATACTAATCCTTTGACCATAGTTCAGAACAATGAAGTCTGTTGCCAATAGTACTCGTATTAGTTCTATGAGTTATATTAATACAAAATCCACACCAACCTTCTCAAGGGAAAAAAATTTTTAAACACACCGTGCTTGCTAATAAAAGGTATATTTGTGACGGGCTCACGCGTCTTTTCATTAACATGTCCTTTGGGTTCTTTGGGGCCAGAATTAATGGCAACTCTTTTCCAACCAAACCCAAGAAGTGAAGCGTGAAGAAAAGATGCAAATTAGGAAGCTTTTAAATATCAGAAGTTAGAGTAAGCAGTGTGGCAATTTGGGGAATGTTATGATAGTATGTGATTCAATTGTGAAGTGACAATCAACAGAGGAAATCCATGACATAGAGCCATTAGGTCAAGGTCAGTAGCGCACACAGGAATTTTTCAAGGGGTCCGGGGTTGAAAGTTCACCATTCTTGTACCATGCTATTTTTGGTTTTTTCGATTTTCAGGAACAAAACACAGTAAAAAACTAATTATTGAATAAATAATTAGTATTTATTAATAAAATTAATCATTAATAACTAATATTTAATTAAATTTTACGTATTATATACTTAGAATTATATAACCAATCGGAAAAAAATCAAGGGCTTTGGGGGGGAGGTCCGGACCCCCCCTTGTGTGCGCCACTGGTCAAGGTGAATACCATTGCATTCCAGTAAATACGCAACTTCCAGCAGGATTGGATAGGTCGTTCGAAATTAAGGTAGGAGTGACTATTTAATATTAGGATCTGGGATAGTATTGGAATTGAGTTTAGGCGAGTTAAGTTATTGACAGTGATCCGGGTTACATTATTTCGGTATTATATATATTGTGTGTTTTGACACCGTAGATTCTCTCCCATATATTATTATTATCTATTTTGTTAGAAGTTGTTTAAGGTCTTAATAAAGTCATATTAAGATCATGGAAACTTTTAGTTCTTCATTTATTCCTATACGTCAAGCTCACGCTGATAATCTAGGAGAAGGGCACCAGAGGGGGGGGACACAACTTCACATATTTTCTTTCAAAAGATGGAAAAAATTTCATTTAGTTAAGAATGAAATTTTAAGCACATATTCTAATTAAATGATCTTTTTATTTCTTCTGTGAAATTGATTTTATTAGTAGAATGCGTGTGAAAGTGAAATATATTTAAATCTCTCTCCTTTCTATAGAGCACTATGGGTTTAAATTTTGGAATAAATTATTTTCGTTTAATTTTCCCTGCTCTAAAGCAGCATAATAGTTTGAAACTCTTTACTATTTCTAAATTTCTCTTAGTTAATGTCGTATCAGAGGAGTCTCATGATGATCATGACAGAAAAAATTCCCTTAGCGAAAGTCATAATGCAAGAGGATAAAAGCTGATTTGGTTTTTCTTTTTTCAAGTTTTCATAATACACGTCAGTCTTTCAAGTTGTGCTGAATTCAATGTAGACTAGCTCCCATTATTCTGAGATACACTCAAAGCTACTACTTTCTATGGGGTAGGTAGTTTCACAAAGAAAAGTACACCCCGTGGACGAATTTACGATGGGATTGTATTTTCCCCCTTCGTCAGTGATGGATGGTATTGAATGACGAGGAAAAGGTGTTAGTAACCAGCTTTAGATTTACTATTCGAAATTCCTTAACGGAATGTTCTTTCTTTCTGAGAGAAAAAGTTTTAAAAAAATTCCCAGGCAGTGGAGGCGCGAGACCTGAACTTAATGTGGGCAAGATACATTACGCGAGGCCCTCTGATGGCGTAAGATGGTACATAAAATAAAAAAAAATTTATTCATAAAGAAAAAATTAAACTTCTTACTCATACTTTTGTGGCACATTAAACAATAATGGAAGAAAAAAAATTAAAGTAACAGAATTTTCTGCTTTTAGTTTTGCTGAAATCCTTAATGATTGATTCGTAATTTATCTTAGATGCTGTATCTGCTTCAGTAGGTAAAACTGCCAAAGTTGAAAGTCTTTCCTGACCCATTGTATTTCTTAGATAATTTTTTATCAGTTTTGATTTTGAAATGCTCTCTTCAGCGGGAGCGATACTTACAGGTATTGTTATAACCAATTTACTGTGGCGCTCCAGTTTGAGAGCGCGCAACTATGTGAATCACGGAAATCGAGAGATGACAAGTATACTTGTCTCAATCACAGAGTAAATTCAGCTGTTAAAATATTGGATTAAAAAGATGGGTTTAAAAAATTCCCAAATTTTTATTTTTAAATTTATTTTTTTTTTAAAAAAAAAACATATATTACATACATATTCTCAAAAAACCAACCCAACCCGAATTTTAGGGATATCTATGAATTTTATGCCTAAAAATTTCCCCTAATAGGGGAACCTAATCACTCACTGATTTCTTCCCTTGTTTACTGACAAAATATTTTCTACCTGTCTTGACCCCTGGTAAGTTCTGAGGGTTTCTGGCCCTTTAACAAAAAGTATCCTTGTTTTTTTCCCACCCCAAAACAATACTATTCTTCAGGCCGCAGGGCATTGGGTTTATTAACGTCAGCAATCAAACAATTGTCATTTACACCACTTGATAGCTAAGAAATTTCGAACAGTATCAATGCGCTCCAGTGCCTGGTTGGTGTCACGATTTTTCCGGGCCCGAATACCTAAAGGGAACTATTATAAATCAACTTTTTCTATTTTTTCCTTTTGTCCTTTTTGGCTAACCTCTGAAAAATTACATCGCACATAAAGAAAATTCCAGCGAACTTATATTGTTTCCCGGGAGGGGGATTCTCTTGTTTTTTTTTTTTTTATTTATTTTTTTTTGGCCCTGCCTCGAAAAAAATTCTAAACGTCTTAAAATTTTGGGAAAATTGCTTTGTTTTTGCAATTTAAATAGCCAATGGTCCCACTTTTTTCTCTTGACGAGTATTTTTCGTCATGACAAAAATCCTGTTTCCTTTTAGAGTATACTCTCAATCCCAAACTGGGTTTAAAAAAACTCGAATAAAGTAAACATTTGGGGGAAAATTTTTTTTCAAATCCTTCTCTATGACATATTGACAGATGTTTCCCTCTGTAATAGGGGGGTAAAGGGCTGTTTTGTAATTATTCATATATTTCCCGTAAAGGGTTGGAAGTCAGTCTCACCTACCAGGGCTGTGCTAAATCTTGACGGTTTTTGTATTTGTTCTTTTAATACTTTTAACTTGATGTCATAAGAAAACCCAAAATTTTCAAAATGTTATTTAATGATGTAAATGTGGAATCCATATTGTTATCACAGAATCCCAAACATGTTATTAAAAAAAAAAATCTTTTATGCCAGATTTTGACATTCTATAGGTTGATTGCCGCCTTCCCCAATCAAACATTCTTTCTTATTGACCACCCTTTTTTTTTTTTAAAATCTTTTGGAAATCACAACTGCTTTTCTCAATAAGCACGAGCGTCGAAAAATTTTCCGAATCCAGTTTGTCGATATTTTTATCAAGTTAAAGAAAAATGTTCAAGAGTAATGCATAAAAGGGCTTTGTAACGTCGTGAGTAGTTAGGAAACAAGAAAATTTGTCACAGCCTCATTTTAAAATTAAAGCAGTATTTATTTGCTTCATAGGTCACTAAAAAGATCAATAAATATGCCAATCCGGACGGACAGTCTATCTCACGGGAGCTCAATCCTTTTTCCGAAAGGCTCTCGCTAATCCCTTTTCTTTTCAGGGCTCCTCTCCAGTTTTCTCCATCCAGGGCTCTACATCAAGTTTTCCATCCAGGGCTCTCCTTCTCTCGTCTCCATCCCGGGCTCTCTATACGTCTCCCCTCGTCTTCCTCATTGGCAGGCCAAAAAAAAAAAAGGTCTGCCCTCCTCCCCGGGCCACATTCGTCTCCCATTTGTGCGGCAAACACAAACACATTCCTCGTCTGTCTGGAATCTAAGGGCGCCATAATTCTCATCCAACTTCTGAAACTCCCATTCATCACCTCACCTGGGCCTTATAGCCCCATTCTCTCGGCACCTACTTTCATACAGGCTTCGCCTATACGTCAACCTATTGTCACCGGCACTCTTTAGTTATGGTAAATTCCAGACTCGATGTCTGCGTTTGTCCGAGGCCAGACAATAAACAATGACCCCATGGCCACGTGCTCTTGTCACCTAACGTCTGTTTGGAGCCATAAAACTTCGCTTGAATAGATGGGTGAGGTTCACCCCAATCGAAGACGTCACAGCTTGTACAGATTGCCATAATTTGCTTATGGTACTGACACGGGTTGATAACTCATACCATACATGCAATGATACGATACATTCCAAACTGAACATTTCATTTAAAACGAAATCGTAATCACTAAGTACGTCGGATTGTTCAGTATGCTTTTTAAGTTTTCTATGCATTCAACAACATCATCAAATTGTAATAAAATGGTCATTACCGCCTGGATTCTGCTTTCCCACCTTGTGTCTGATAAAGGCTTAGTACGCTTTAATTTATCTTTGATAATTTTCCAGCGTTTTCTGGAACTTGAAAATAGCAACAAAATCTTCTGAATAAAACAAAAAAAAAAAATGTTTTTGTTGCCACTGATGAATTAACTGCGCCTACCAATAACAGTCGGTGCATCTGGAGTAACTTCCAATTTCAACGGAGACTCGGATAAGGATAAATGCTGTTGAGAAGTCGAAGGAACCGATTAATTTGATTCTCTACTGCCACTCTCGATCTGACCAAGAAATTTCGTCATACCTCAATTTAAAACCTGATTAAATATAGATCTCTTTAAGCCTTTTCTTTCTTTCTTTTGTTTTTGTGGCACCAGATTCCCATTTTCTCCCTTTTTCTACCCTCTTAGTGCCTAAGCCTAACATCATTGATAAATTATGTGAAAATGTACCAATAATACGTAACCTGTAAACAAAAACAATAACATTTCTGTTTAGGTACTTCTTTCATTCCCTAAGTATAATGACAAACAATAAAACAATAAATGTAATTTTATGTCACGTAATGTTTAAAAGAAAACTATAAAAAACTTGAGTGTAAGTCTTTCTTCTCCAAGCCTTATTATTCCCAATTTCACTTTTGAGGTCGGCTTCCAGTCTAACCTGATTTGAGTGTAAGTATACACGGAGAAAAAAGACTTACTCAAAAATGAACTCGTGTACATTCTCAATTTAAAATGAGTATATTCGTGTCAGATTTGAACGCAGGCCTTTCTTGAATTTGATACAGTACATGTACTCAAAACCCCCTAAAAACACTCTCAGAAAAATTAAAAAGATATTCAGGATTACAGAAGCTGTTTTAATATTCTAGCTAGATATTTCAAAAATTGGGAATCAACAGCAAACTTAGTTTTCTTAAATCTACCGAACTATATTTCGTATCTACCACGCTACACGCGGAGGAACACATGAGTATTAAAATGAGTATAGATTCTTTGTTATTTCTGATTTTTTCTTGTTTGTAAATCGAAAAGTACGTGACTTGTTTTTAATCTAAGTTTAATATGCTGGTATAATTATTAAATACACTCTCTATATGATTGACAGCCAATTTATCTATGTGATAAAGGTTTACTTTATATTGGCAGATTATTTAAAAAAGACTACTGTTATTAATTTAATGCAATTTACTTGGTTCATTAGTCGATTGTTTGATTTATTCAGATCAAAACTAAACAACTGTAAGCAACATTCTTATAAAACCCATCCTGGGCTTAAGTGTTGAGTAGAGGGGGAGGTTTGTAGAAGCAACCAAAATTGGCGATAATTGGCCTAAATTAGCGATAGGTGTTACGAAAAATTACGAAGTGGATTTTTCCAATGAAAATAAATAAATGTTAATGAGAAATTAAAAAAATTAGTACAAGTTACCAGTAATACATTTGTATTAAGTTGTTTGGCGATCAATTCCGGTTTCCAAATCCAAAGGTGCCACATTACATTTAACCTCAAAATTGAAAAACTTTTATCTATGTCATTACACATAGCCAACTAGTAAAACCCCATTTTTGTGCTTCTGCTTTGAAAGGTGGTCATCCAATAATCATTATGTCACATGAAGTTTGCAGTAGTAGTAGTATTGTTTTACAGTAGAATATGCTTGTGTGAATTATAGCACTAACATGTTTGAATATGGTTTTATGGACTGAACATAGTATTAAGTTTTTAATCAACTAACACTGTTAGTAGAAGGTGCCTTGAATGTGGGAATAAATACAATTTTAGACAACCCACATTGAATCCAAATCAATACTTAAAAGATTCAGGATTTATTTAGATTTTTTCTACATTTTTAAAACCCCCAGAAATTTCTTTTTTTTTTCGTGCATTTATTTATAGGGAAATAATTGAAATATTCCTTTTTTATTTGGAAT
>BMAV01016437.1:0-41538 GCA_019973955.1 Trichonephila inaurata madagascariensis
GAAATTTGTAGAGAGGATGCCGGATCAGGTGTCGTCCTCGTCACTTGACCGTCTTTCAAGATCACGATATCCATCGCAAATAACCGTAGAGTTGCATCACAGTGAGATGTAAATTAAATCAAATCAAAACAGACCTGATAATTCTAAACCATGCTCAGTTGATGATGATAATACTTGAGCTGGAACCCCGCTTTCCAAACTTCTCCAACACTGTAACTTCGGCAACAGTCTCGCTACACCGCAGTTATTGAATGTTTACTGATGTCACACTATAAAGCAAAACGAGAGCGACTGGTAATTGACCTCGTAATTTTGAGCCGTGGTCAAGTGACGAGGACGACAACCCTAGCTGGCAAACCCTCTCCAAACTACCACACCAACGAATGGACTTTGAGATTCGACATATTTAACGTACATCAGCCCTCTCTACATGGTAGGTCTTCAGTAGCACCAGGACTAGAACCCTCTTCAGGCCGCCCAGGAGTTCGTGCTCATAACCACTAGGCTGCTGCTGTCACATCTCTACAAGGCAGACCTTTCATAATATCGAGACTCGAACTCATATCTTAACTGCAACAATGCCGGCTACAAATTCATGGCCATGACAGCTGGTAACGTGGCCACGTTTTTCTCCACTTTATTATTAACAGTAATTTAAAAAAAATGAAATAACTGGCACAATTGTAGCTTTATATTTGTATTTTTGCCAAAAGTATCCACTTGGCGAAATTTGCAGCTGGAAAGTAAGTTTCCTTACTTAATATATAACTTACTTACAATGGCTGTTTATTTTAGCGTTTTCGTAAATATAAAAATTCTTTCAGCAAAAAAAAAACAAAAACTGATGAACAAACAAGAATGCTTCCTTTATTGGAAAAAAGGCATATTAATCAGAAAAATCCTTAATTTGCATTTTTGATATATTTAATACTTTATTTATAGGAAATTTCTTAGGTTTGTAATTAATTATGTTTCTTTTATAGGAATAATTTTTCCATCTAAAGAAAAAATTCTATTATATGCTAACTGAACTTTGTGTCAGGATACAAAAATTTCAGAAACCAAAAAGTTTTTGTTTCGTGCTTAGAACTGTTACGTGTAACAATATGCATTTTTTAACATTATCAAAGTTATGAAGTGTTTTTTCGACATATCATAAATATTTATATATGAGAGGAACAAAAAATTATCTTTCACATGTTTTGATAAGTGTCGAGATTTATCGAACAAATTCTTCAGGTTGTTGAAATAAACTTTACATATGCTTATTCTAATTACATATGCTTATTCTAATTGCACGTATATTTGTACTTATTATATGATAATCTTTGTTTTAAAATACTTTAGAAAAATTAGTTTTTCGAATTTACTTTTTTCTTTAATAGTAGAGAAAAAATGGCGAGTATTGCAATGTAATAAAATATGTCAGCATTCAATTGAAGTAAATAAGTAAAAAAAAAAGTGTGTGTACTTATGTACGCACGTAAGAAGTTATACTTCTTTGGCGTAACAAGATTAAAATCTTTCTAAAAATCTTTAGCATGGCAAGCTGGACCAAGGACGAAAGACGGTCACACAAGCAGAGTTGAACGATACTAACCTTCAGTCAATCGGACCAGCCAAACCTGAGATAATCACGATTTAAATAAATTTAAACACCCACGCTCATGAACAATAGGATTAATAATATGGGGTGGGGGTCGAAGGCGTGAATGATCTCTCCCGTTCTGCATATTTCTAGACAAAGCATTTTCGTATTCGTTCCTACGGAACGCAAAGCAAAGGTTCGCTGATGCGGGGGTATAGCTCAGTGGTAGAGCATTTGACTGCAGATCTGGAGGTCCCCGGTTCAAACCCGGGTGCCCCCTTCTTCAGGGAAGTGAAAAGAAATATTTTTCTGATATTTCGAAGGCGGGAATGATTTGTTCCGTTCTGTATATTTCTTGACAAAGGATTTTCGCATCTGTGACGGTGTGCGTCACCTCCGTGACGGTTCTGCGTCACATCCGTGACGGGGTGCGCGCGCATTGTAAAAATTTACTCTCATCCTATTCCTCTAATGCTCCAAAAGAAGTATAACATAAAAAAAAACACACAGGTTAAATCAGTAGAATGCACTAACTCAAAAAATATCGTTTCATTGTTATTCTTGAGCTCGAAAATGAAGGGGAATACTTTCCAATATTGTCTACGTTTCGCGACGTCTTTTGGTTTGAAGATATTAGTCGACGGTACAATACGTCATTACCAAAAAATAAAAAAATGGAATGGTAAATAATGCAAATGCTTAAAATAATTATCTGCCAAAGAATGACATTTTTATTTTACATATGACGCTTTAACTTAAACATCTACTTTTAAAATATACAAAAAACTCGTTATTGCTAATGTACTAGTCCTTCGGTGATGTAAAAAAAAATCCTTAGAAACCTATTCTCGTGATAAAAAAGTAGATATCTATTTCTTACAGCAATCATAGTGGCTTATTGTTTTAAAACACTAATGGGTGTAATAATGGAAGTTTCTTTCAGATGAATAAAAGTGAACCTCGTATTCACCATATAATCTGATGCGAAATTAGGAAGGACTCAGTAACTTAATGGTCCTGTTGACAAACTCTTTGGTGGCATTGTTTCTGACATGGATTAGAGTCTCGGAACCATTGTGTGAAGAGTACCTTCTCGTGTAATGGACTCTTGCGCCATAAAACCCTACACTCACTCACTCACACTCACTCGTGTAATGGAGCTGTACACATTATAGTGCGTTATATCTACCGTCGCGCGATTAATCCACACGTTGATGTAATACGGAAATTGGTAGATTAGGATACCAGCTTAGGTGCCGTCCTCGTCTCTTGACTGAGTTTCAAAATAACCGTCACCAATAACCTTCACACTGCTTTCAAATAAGAGATTGATGAACACTCACTCATTAACTCGCACCAGTTAATGACTTTAAAGCGCATTTAACTTTCAGCCTTTTACTCTACTTTTTTACGTTTGAGATAGTCGAGACTCGGCTACATGTTCTCTAGCGTTTACAAACTATCAAAAGGTTGAAGGGAAAACTTTCAAGTACAGAAATCCTAGTTTGTTTTTATTATACACTACAAGGATATGAACAATTTTCTTAAGGTGTCTCAGGGGTGTTAAATTTCTCTAGAGAGCTGAAAATATAAACAATTTTCAAACAGATATAATTTTTTTAAATTTAAATTAAATAATTCAAATCTCTTATACATTATTTATAAAGAAAGAAAGCTTCAGAAAAGTATAAATTGTTTAAAATAGAATTTTAATTTTAAAAAATATAAGCATATGAAAATTCTGTAATAAATATTAAGTAATTTTTGCGTTGCGCACGCTCTTTTCTAAAATAGCCTCTGATGTATAAAACTTCATAGAATTATAAAATGTATCATACTCTTTAAACCCTGCATCATTTGAAAATAATATATTTTTTGTATTTCAAAATATCTGAAAAACATTGAAATTTTTTTTAAAAAATTTTAAAAATATAATTTATTATTCTACTAATATATTACTGCAGTGTAATAAGGATACATTTAACTTTATAAATCAACTTATTGCTAGTAATTAAAGCTACTATTTCAGAAAATAGCATGCGCAACGTAAAACTTAATAAATATTTCTTATAGAAAAGTTTCTTATTTTCATATGCTTAAATTTTTTAAAATTATGATAATATTTTAAGCATTTAATATCTTTCTGAAGCCCCCTTCATTTATAAATAATGTGTGAAAGATTCGAATTATTTAATTTAAATTTAAAAGAATTATACATTTTGAAAATTGTTTATATTTTCAGCCCTCTAGAGAAATTTAACACCCCTGAGACGCCTTAAGAGATTCAAGATAAAATTTATATTTAAGAAACTAACCCTCTTATAATTGTTACAATGGATGCACATTTTAAAACAAATTGTCTTCGTTAAAATGCTAAATTTATACAATTTTTAATTTCTAATTGTTTTTAATAGTTTAGTATTGTATTCAAATTCTACAATATTAATTTATATGTATATATGCGCAACAAAAATATTTTACTCATACAAATTTTTAAGCAGTCTTAAGATAGACTTATTTAGAAAAATCGATAAATACTTATAATTTTATAAAAGAATCTTCGAAAGCTAAACAGTTAAAAAACCACAAATCCTTCAAAACACTACGCTCATAAATGACACTCTGGAAGAGCTCCATTACCTTATAAATTGCCTCTTTTTTGTTTTAACTTTTAATTCCCTCAAGAAATTTGAACCAAGTTTCGTGGTTTAAACTGAACACCCCATCAATAATTTTTAAGAGGGTTATTTCCGAAAGTCTAATAGCCATAGCAACGCGACCGTTTACTCTTCAAATCTGGAGCACATTTCTCAACAGCAAACAAAAACATCATCCATTTTATCCAGCTTCGGGAAAGCACCTCCATTCTATTTTACAACATATGAGCATTCCGGAATTATCCATTTTCCTTTTATATCTTAATAGTATTTTGAAGTTTATTTTCCTCTTCTTGTTACATTATTTTCGATTGATAGTTATGTCAGTTTATTGGATCTGAATTGACGTCGTACAAGAGCAGATGGAGGAATCTATGGTCTCCAGGGCTCCAAGGGAGCAATAACGAAAAAATAATCAAAATTGATTTTAGTATTGATTATAAAAATTTAAACATTTAAGATTTCGAAAACATTCAATATAATTTTTCTGAATTGACAAACAGCAATATATAACAAGTAATATAAAAAAAATTAAGTCAATTCCGACTTAGTTCAACAAAGAAAAATTTGTTTTAGCTACTTTTTATTAAACAAGTACAATTAATACAAATATGTGTATACATATCACAGAATCACAACATTAAGTGGTAATTAATTTTTATTAATTATCTTGAAAGTATCGTATTGTCATCCAAAGCAATCGTGTATATAAAATTTTAGTTCAAATGAATGCTTTAAAACGTGAGAAAAAAAACTTTTTCAAATTTTAATACAAGTCACCAAAAGGGTCACTAAGTCACCAAAAATGATGCCAACGTGGCTGTATTTGTAATTCTTTAAATAATTAGTTTTAATCAATTAATTATTATTAATTATTATTATATTATTGTATTGTCATCCAAAATAATCATGTATATAAAATGTCAGCTCAATTGAGCGCTTTAAAATGTATTTTATTAACGATTAAAAATTCCACCAAGTATATTGAATATATAGAGAGTGTGAGCTAATAGTAAGAATTGTGAAAAATATGTCGCGAACTATCATATAGTACTCTGTCCCATAATAATGTGACTGTGGTCTCGAACTTGTGATTGAAAAGTTCGAGTGCCCTTGAAGATTCTTCGCGTAAAAGGGTTGATGTATGTCAAATCTGTCGAAGCTGGACATTATCCGTTGGTGGGGTGTAATAGTTTGGAGAGGAGGTGTCAACTTGGATTTCATTATCGTCACTTGATCGACGTTCAAAATTACGTCCGTCTCCTCGTGTTGTTGTTGTTGGCTTGCCCATGATGTGCAGATTGATAAAAAAAAGAAGCTTTAGATAGCTTTGAACCTCTCAACTGAGCATCAGAGAAGATCAAATCCTCTGGATCTTCTGGGCTGATCTTGAATAGCTGGGCAAATGAAGATATGTTGTGGAGACAGTTGAAGATTGAGGCAGTTTGGGCAATCATTTGTGTAACTTCTTTGTCCATTAGTTGAGATTTTCATTCATTTTACGTGCTGTGTTCTAAGTCTAGTTATTATTGATGCTATTGTACGGTTACTATTTAGAGCTGGGATGGAATATTTGAAATTTTTGTTTATTAGTCTTCGGCTGTGGCAACTGCATTGACGTCGATGAGGGTCGTGAGGTTAGATGAATGGGGGCAAGTTCATCTGCTTTCTCATTAGTTGATTAAAGTAACTGAAATGTTCAAATATGTTTCAAATTTTGATTTTTTTTATATGTATATTTTTTTTTTACTTTAAAAAATAGAAGGCACTTTGCTGCATCCATAGGTGTATTGTTTATGAGAATTCGATAAACAGGAAGCTAGGAAATTGAATTTCAAAATTGTAAGCAAATGTAATCTGACTTTAAAATCTTTTATCTATAAAATATGTATTGGAAAATGTTAATTCCACCGAACAAGGGATGTAATTTTTCTGTGTTACATATTCAAACGCTTTGACAGGTCTACATTTTTTGTGCAAAAATTAAGAGAAATTTAGATGAATAGTTGCAAAATTTTAGAATAAGATTTTGTTTCTTTTTTAAAATGTTAATTATGTCTAGTTTTGCGTTTATAAATGCTCTTTTTGTAATAGAATTCTTGATGCTGAACAACATTTAGCATCACATGTATGTGTAAAGCAACATCGAAAAATACTTAGAATTCAAAAAAAAATCAATCTCTCAGAGGTCTAAGTGGGGGTTATTTATAAATCAGATATTTTAAATATATTTATTATTAAATATTGTTTTTAGAGGTTTATTTTTTGTTTTTCTCGTAGTGATTATTTTTTTATGTGTTTGCATATGACAATTTGAATATCAGAAAAAGCTATGAGCCAAATTAGTTTAAGCTTTACCAATATCTCTTTTTTTTATATTTTGTTGTGTCTGTGTGTTGTCTTAAGGGTACCCGGACATGCTCGAAAGCTTCAAATGCCAAAATTAAGACTTTTGCTTGTGGGACATATATCTTCAATTTCCAATAGAGCTTGGATTTTTTTGTGACCTTAATAAAAATATTTTAATAATTCTGTAGAAATACAAAGAAATAACTTTAATAGATAATTTTTATTTTTCTGCTTAATTTAAGTTGGGCATAAGTTTTGAGATTTCCATAATACATGCTTATATTTAGATACTATTTTTTTTAAAGAAGTATCTTTTAAAAATGTAAAATAGTTTTTGCACATATATATAAAATAATACACAAAATGTAGCGAACCTATTTTTTTTAGTAAAAAATTAAGATGGTATCCTTAAAAAAATTATAAAGCCTTGTAATTTTGAAAATTTTTATTTTACCCCCTTTTTTCATACTTGAAACTATTTTTATAAAAACTATGTACTACTTCAACTAAAAGAATATGTTCATTATAGGCACGCAGGTATATTTATTGTAGTATAAAAAATTGGAACCATATAGAGCAACAGCTTTTTTAAAAAGTGCACCTAAAAGCAAAAAATTATGCTTTAGAGAAAATGTGAAAAAACTGAACATTTCTAAACGTTTGTTTGCATTTTCGTCAGTTACTTTTTCCATATTTTCAGGTTATTTTATCAACGAACATATAAGTGTTATACATCTTTAGATTCAGAAAAATATGCACTATTTTTAATATTAAAATTGAAAAATCTATTTTTTTGAATGTGTATGATGACCTGATTTCCTTAATGAGTCTCTACCCCGTTTATGATAATAAAGTTGTTTGTTGTAATAAAAGTATAAATTATATGCACTTAAATGACTTTTTTATTTTATTGATCTTTTACTCTAACTACAATAAAAACTAATCATTTGATTATTATCGTGGAAGTTGTATCAGCATAACAAAGTGTTATATCCATTATTAAATTTACAGTTTAATGTTATTTTTGTTTATGCTCGAGTCGTAAGTGTTGTTTTGATAATTTATTCATTATTTTCGTTATGCTTTCCACTCTAAAATTTCCCCTAAACTCTAAAATTTCCTACGGAGTTTTAAGTATGTCTTAGTAGTTTTAAAATATATAGTTTTATAGTTATTTTTATTTTTATAGTTATATAATTCTATAGCTTTAGAACTAGACGTATTTTAAAAGCCATTTCCGAAGATGCAAATGGACCTTGATTAAACTTAATTTATTAATAAATATCCCTTTTATTATGCGAATTATTACTAATTTAATATAATACTAACTCTTAGCTAAATACTCTTACTTTTTAAAAAAGGTTATGTTTCAGATTTATACATGAGGATTCCTAAAGGACAGATTGTTGGATTCATTTATTTTTGCCAATTTAAATAACTTTGTTAAGGTCTTGCAAGTTATCTTATCAGAAATATTGAAAACTTGCCTTAAATAAGGACAGCATTGAAAGTAAAAGGCAATGTAACTCATCTAAGGAGAATTTACACACAAAAGGTTAAAGACCTTGTTATAAAATAGTTTTGCGAGGAGGTATTGTTTTATTTATTCTCTTGGATTTCCTTAAGGCACGGGTAGAAAATCCAATTGTTCCTTAGCCTTCACCACCACTTATTGAATACAGAGACATTCAGCGGGATCTAATTTACTAAACGGAGCACCCTTTCCAAATACTAAGTTGGCCCTTGAAGCTAGCCAATGGCAGTGGATATATCCGAGACTGCTAAACTAACACATCTGGCTATCTGAAATTCGATTTCTTTTAAGTGCTTTGAGCGAACAACAAAAGGAAATTTTTGTACAAGGAAAAATGGCCGTGATTAGTTCCAGATTTGGTTATGCATCCGAAGCAAGATTTTGATGGTCTTCAGTTTTCTTGCCAAAATTATAGTATATATAATAAAAAAATTATATATGAAAACAGTATAAATATTTTTAATTTTCCTCCCAAAATAAGGATTTCATTGGATTTATTCACTGATTTCTCCATGGTGGTTTCAAAATAAATTTAGGCACACATTTAAAATGTATCTTAGTTTGAGATTTTTTGTTAGAGGTTTATAGTTGTTGTTTTGTATAATTTGTTGAACATAGACTTCGTAATTTTGAACCACGGTCAAATAAATATAGCGAGACACCTAAGAGGATATATCTGAATTAATTACCACACCTTCCCCTGTGGAGACTACAACTCAAGTTTTTAAATATGCTTCTTTTATTCTATAAGGTAGATCATCGATTCAATTCGATTAATTAAATCTCATTACTCAACTTCAACGTAAATATCATGAATTTCATGCCTAAAATGGCCATGGCTACGCTCTCATAGCCTTGATTGTTTCCTCGAGTCATGGATTTAAGTCCTTTTTCCACTAAAAACTCACCATGTAGATAGCTGATGCGTGTTAAATTAGTCGAGGCTCAAGGTCCTCACGTTGTGGAGATACGAAAATTCGAAAAGATGGGTACCACCTTAAGTTCGTCCTCGTCAATTGACTGTGGTTTCAATTAGCACCAGCAATAGGCCTCATATCGCTTCTAGTGTGATAAAAAAAACAATGAATCAAGCCTGGATGATAATATTTACAGTCACATTCAGGGACGTTTTAAGGAAGGGACCAACAAACATGGGCCCTGGGCCTCGGCCTCAGTAAAGGGACCCCCATAAACTCGATTTCAGTAAGATCATGATCCAAGTAATTTTAATCGTCAAATGTTATTCCCGGATGTATTCGCCGAAAAACTGAGAAGTTCGAATTATATGCTAACTGGCAACAGTGCAGGACTGAATTATTATGTCATATCCGTCTTCTGTCTAGGATAGGGGTGACGAACCTTTTATAAATCAACGTGCCAATTTTTCTGAAGAAGTGTTTAATGAGATACAGACGTGCCATCAAATAAGTCTTTATTTAAATTTGACAGTCTGTTTATTTTAATCTATATATAATATAAATCAGTCATTAGATTCCCCTTTTAATATCACAAGAGTAAGCAAGCCATATTTTTACGTTATAATAATGCAGAATCTTAAAAAGTATGCTAGACGAAAATGCAATAATATAATAAACTACAGTTATAAACAGATTTTTTCTTTAAAAAATCTCTTTCCGTGAAAAATTAAAATTGAAACCGCTTTATTTTGGTATGTGAATGAAAAACAAAAAAGTTAGTCTGAAAAAAATACCCTACCTTATCATTGTTATGCTTTTAATGTTATATATATATATATTTATATAAATATATAATCTATATATACTTCCGTTCGGCCACGCATACATGGCGGCGTATTCTTTCTACAAACATAAGGTTTCGGAAAGAAACCAAGGAATTGTCCCCTTCCGGTTTGTCAGTTTGAGTAAACACCAGTTCTAATATTTTACCGGATCCAAAGCTGGTTGACATTATTCCGGAAAACACACAAGTCGTACAATTTTAGGAGAACACGGAGTTCGTTGACATTATTGTGTTTTCCCGAAGAACAATCACAATTTCAAATAAATCTACCTACTTGTCCCTACCATTGTCATTCGAGATTGAAGAAGCATTTGTCTGGAGGCAATCAAAGATTATGGGTCCTTCAGAATCCTTTCCTCCAAATGAAGTCTTTGATTGCAGATTTTAATATTCGCATCAGTCGATGACTTAAAGTTGCAATTATTATTCCTCATCAGCCGTCATTTATTTTTATTCACATTTTTTGTCAAATAAACAATTTTAATTTTAAAAAAAAACTTTTCAAAAGTCAACAAACAAAATTGTGGATTTATGAGAATTAGATTTCTTTTTTGCAATCTCATAATTTATTAACACTTTAATTATGCTTAATTATATATATACATACATAAGTAGCGTGGGCCGGTGTTGTTTATTTTTGTTGGCTATTTCTGAATAAGCAGAGAACTTCTGATTTCATTTTACTCGTCTTTATATTTTCACGTGAGGCAACTAAGGCGTTACGACTTCACAATTCATATATAAGCACATACATACAAAGGATAAAAGAGCTGCAGCAATTTCTACATTTTCACATCGAGGCGGAGACAAAAGAGAGAAAGAGCACAAAAAAACCTCGCTTTTTATACCGGCAGTGAAGATCGCATGATTTCTTTGTAACAAGAGCTCTGATTGGTGAAAATGGGTGGGAAAGAGATTTCTGATACTAGTTGATTACGATTAAGATTAGGGAGTTAATTTTAAACCTAAAAATTAAAAGCTCATTTAAAGATTATTAAAAAGGAATTAACTGTATATATATATATATATATATATATATATATATATATATATATATATTATGTATGTATATATATTATGTATGTATATATATGTATGTATATAAGAATGCTATAGAGGGAATTATTACACACACACACAAATATATATATATAATCAATTTATCTTAAAGCACAGATCAAGTTCTAGATCATTGACACTTAATTTATGAGTCCCTACACCAACATTTGTTCAACAGACAGACTTGAAATAAGGAATTTTGAAATAAATTTCAAAAGGTGTGATAGAACAAATGCAACCTTGTTTTGTCGAGTTATAACATCATAAAATAGCTTCTTTATTAAAAGACATTTGAATTCAAGTTTAATTTTTGAAATAAGTTTTTCATTGTAGATTTGTGATTTTTTTTTTTCGCGCTTTGTTATGTTATACTATTCTAAACTGGGTCCCAATACACAGTAACTTCGCCTTTTAACAAAAGATAAATAAGTACGAAAATAATTTAAGGAAAAGTTTGGACAAAGGGCTGTCTTATAAAATTGTATTTTTGTCTTTCTAGTATTTTATTCCTCCCAGGTATGAACTGTCAAATTGATAAGATAGACTATAAAAAACTTGACAGTTAAATAGCATTTCGCCAGAAGGAATGTTTTGAGTATTTAGTACAATGGAACAGAACCACAGTTTTAAAAATAGTATATTGACAGCAAAATTTTCATATTTCTTAAAAACATATATAAGTTATATGATCCTGTAACATATAAAAGATACGTTTTTAAATATATTTCATTTATTGAAACTTATATTAAATTTATAATTTAAAACTTATAAGTTCTACTTGTAATAATTACTATAATTTTCTATAGGATTTTTGTATTTTTGTGTGTGTGTATTTTTACTTAGAAAAGATAGATCTATTAAACACTTAAATGTAGCGGGCGCTTTCTTTGCCGATTTGATCCAACTAGACAAGCGGTCGGCAACCTTATAGCTGGGGTGTGTCAATGTGATTCACAGGGCGCTACACAGTAGGATATATTTGAAACAATTCTACTCCCGCAACAATGCATGCAGAGTTAGGGAATAAGAAAGTAAAGAATATAGATTTAGATTTTTATCTTAAATTATCTTGCATCATTTAAAAATAGTTCTTATTATAAAAGCAAGCAATATAAATCAGAGGTACTCAATCTTTTTTTCTGCTGCGCCTCATACATATGTTAGCAATTACACGTGCGCCGCATACATATGTTAGTTTATTTCACGCGGGCCGCAACATGAGGATAAATAGGGGAAGGGGGGGGTGGGGAAGAAATGCTTTAAGACCAAGATAAGATTGAAAATTTAAAATGTGGAAATTGATCAATATATTATAACTCCTATTTTGCTTTTTTTAATCAGAATTTTTTAAATATTTTCCTTATTATTTTTGTCACTAACACTAAATTAGAAGCATTTAAGAAACACTCCTTCACAATTTATGCATCAGTAAATGGTTTCATATGATTACCAAAAGCATAACAAACTTCATAGAATGTCTTTGTTACTTCTGTGATATTTCCACTCAAGAAACACTGTGTTGCTGTTGTAAAGATTATTCAAGAAAGCCTATTTATTACTTCTTGAAAGAGATCTTCGAGGAAAAGTGTCATTGAATGAGAGCGATTTCTGTTATATTATTAATTTTTAATACAGCACTTTCATGACAGATCAAATAATTACTGATCCATGTTTGTTTTTCACTACAAAATTGTCAACCTCCCAATCATCTTGAAGCGATATATTTGCTTCGAATATTTTTCGCTAGCAAGATATGAAATAGAGTTAAAAATTAGTTCCACCCATAAAATTGCCGCTACTCCACTGTTGTCCGTTATCACTAGCCGTAACCGTTCCAAATAGAAAAAGAACATCAATTCGTACCCGTACGACACCGACAGCAAAAAAGCAAAATTGATACATTTGATTTCTTGACAAAGAATTTCCCATCAAATTTTTAATATAATGTTCTTAAATAAGTACATTTCTCAGAGCAATGGGCCATGACCGGGCCACTTAAAAAACTAGGTGGGCAGCAGGTTGAATATCGCTGATATAAAATATAACTATTTCTTTATAAGGTAAATAAAAAATTAAAACTCTTCATGTATTATTTATATTGTGTATCCCTTTTAAGCACATTTATTAAAATAATAAATAAGCAGAATAAATATAAGTATTCCCGTTCAATTTAATTAAATAAAATTTACATATATATTTTAATCCTAACCTGTTCCTTTCCCTGCTCTACATCACATCATATTGCAATATCAGGGGTATAATGTGTGACTTTAATTTTGACATGATTCTGAACATTCAGTTATCAAATAAATTCTTTGAGGAATCGAAATATTTTTCATATGAGAAAGAGATTTGTTCACATATATATGTAGAACCAAAAGCAGAGTGCATGCAATTTTCTCTCTTCAAACAATTAAATCTCTCTATCACACACAATGACTTCTTATAATTTAAAATAGCTGTCAATTTATTATTAGAGTTATCTTTCAGATTTTTTCGCATTCCGTGAATGCTACTTTCCATAATTCTGAAGATCTTAGTTCAACAAGTTCCATTTCATAATTATCAACTTTAATCCCGTCAAATGAAGCACAGTGGTTGAGTGGTAGTGGCTCTTCCATGCGACAGGTTCGGGATTCCAGTTCCGGGCTGGGCAAGGTCGACTCGGTCATTCATTTCTTCAGTGGGTCGATAAATGAGTTCCAAGCTTGCTTGGGAACTGAACACTGGGGGTTTCACGTCAGACTGACCACTTGACCGAAACATCTGCACATGTACCCAAGTGCTTAAGGTCGCGTATACTGAGATAGATACAGTAGGCATTGGCCTTCATAGGCTGTTGCGCCACTGAGTTCAATATCCAGTCAAATATCGACAAATTTGTAGAGTGGTGCAGCGTGTCACTGAAAATTGTGCCACTAGCCAAATGTGTCACGAGGGCCATAAGCTGCCGACCCCTGTATATTGCAACTGTTTACTTCAATCAGTGATTAAGGTAATTTCAAATCACAGTTGCTCTCTATATATATTAAGAAACTTTTTAAATTTCCGTAAGTAAAAAAAAATTGAATTTTTTTGGGGGGGGAGGGGTAATGGGTTGCATATTGGCAACTAAGCATTTCCTTTGTCAAGTTTCATATCGCCCGCCTCGGATTTTAGACGATAGTGCAGACATTTCTAGATTCAACGTTTAAAAAACATTCATTTAAAAATGTATTTCTTTCTTTTCCATGGAAATTTGAATATG
This sequence comes from Trichonephila inaurata madagascariensis, assembly GCA_019973955.1. NCBI lineage: Eukaryota > Metazoa > Arthropoda > Arachnida > Araneae > Nephilidae > Trichonephila > Trichonephila inaurata. The sequence continues at coordinate 14,196 of BMAV01016437.1, forward strand.
TTATTTTTTTTTTGCATAAGCAAAATGCAATTTAATTAGTTGTAATAAAAATATGTATACATTATCAAAATTGTGCTTATTTGCTTTTATATTTATGTTTTAAAATGTTGCAAATAAAAACAAGAAATACAGGGAGCTATAGCCTTATTCATCGCTTTAGTATTAAATGATTTTTGAAACATTTTATTTTTAGCCTTTTTTTTTAGTTTTATAAAACGTTATTAGTTTACCATATATTTTTTTCGCCTTTGTCCCACTTTTAAAGCAATATTTCCATCTCTACTCTAAAACATTCGGGCGAAAAAGAAAGGCGAAATGTTAATATTATAAAATAAAACCTTATATATAGTTTGTTTTATAAAATAATATTTCTTGTAATTTTTATATAATTCAATTTAACTGGTTATAGGACTAAAGATCTGGTGTTTATATATATCTCTCTATTTATATGTGCATACGCTCGTACGAAAGGAGCAGGTCTCTGAAGACATTTCATTTTATAACTTTTTGGATCAAGAAAGCTTTCTACGAAAAACACTTGCTATTGTAAAATCTTTGATTCGGTTTTCCACTTATGTCATCTTATTTCAAATTTTGTTTCTAACTCAAAAATTACTTTTATTGTACGTTATTTTAATAACATACAACATAAATATGAAATACTGTGGGTTTCATTACCTATTAAAATAATCCCTTTGGAATTACTTTCTTGGATTTTTATCATCCTAGCTTATCTTAAGAATACTATTTTGTACGGGCTTCACTATTTCTTCATTTTTTTGTGATTTCATCACTTTTCTTTAACAATTCCAAGCCTTTCCCGTGGGTTTTACCTCCACAATTTTAAACTTGAAGGAATGTTTCATCCTTGTTAAAATCTTATCTTCGAAAAATATTTCTTTTCAGCGCAAAACTGATTATATTGTTGAACTAGTAGATTATCAAACACTGCTTTTTATTTCCCTGATGACTCCTTCAGAAATTAAATACTGTTTATAGTAACTGAATTGTGTTTAGATCACACAATAAGGGAGAACTGAATGATTATTGTAGAATAGTGGTTCAAGTGGGAAATTCTTGCTTCAAATACAACAAAGGGTGATGTCAAACTCTTACAGAATAGTTTAAATGCTTTTCTATTACTATACATTAGAAGTCAGTTTAGCGTAAAGTTTCTAAAACTAGGTCTCAACTTAATACGATTGTGACTTTCAAAAGCAATTGGAAATATTCTTTTTATAACAAGAGTGATACCAAACAATTTTCATCTTTTTGAAAACTAACTTATTTGTATAAAATGGTATTGTTACTTTTTAGACAAATTGTCATACTTTTTTTTAACTCATAGACTTATTTCAAAAACCTAGTGTACGTTTAATGAAGTATAAATGAGTTGCTATATTTAATTGTCACACCAGCATAAAAAGTCAACATTATTTATTATTTAAACATGAAAAGAACACCATAATTGATTTTATGAAACTGTAGAATGATTTAAAATTATCTAGAAGTATTTTTAAAGTAATTGTAGAAAGAATTTGAACTTTCGTGACATAAAAAAAACTATACTTTAACACGTATAGTGTATACCAGGGGTCAGCAAACTTTTAGCAGGGGCGTGCCAAACCAATTTACGCATAAGGTTCAGCGTGCCACACAGTCGGACATTTTTGAAAGAATTCAATACCTGAGTTAATGCATGTAGAGTTAGAAAATAAAGGTGAATAAAATATATAGATATTTAGTTTTATTATATATTCATTTTTTTCATTATTTTAAATATATTTCTTAACGTAAACAGCATAAAACGCAGTTATTTCTTTAAAAAAAATTAAACTTGTAGTATTGTATTTATTTAAACTTACTTGTACTTATTTGTACTTGTATTTATTTTAAACATATTTATTAAAATAAGAAATAGGCAACTTTAAAATATAAGTATTTTCCTGCATTATAGTTAAATAAAAAGATAAATAAAAACTTTAATGTAAACCTAGTGCTTACACCACTCTACTTTCATACCTCAAAATCTAGGGGTATAATGTGTGTTTTTTAATTTCTAACGATTCTAAGAAGTTAGTTATGAAACAATTTCCTTGCGGAAATGAAATATTATTCATTTGAGGAAAGATTTATTACTTGGATATACAAAACCAGAAGCATAAAGCAAAGTACATGTAATGCTCTCTCTTCAATTTCTCCAGCAAGGCATTCAATAATTTACAAAATAGCTGTGTAAATTTACCTCTTTAGTTATCTTTAAGATTTTTCGTAGGTCCGTAAATTTCCATGGCAAATTTTTCTTCCATCGACTCAAAACTTGTAGAGTAGTGCAGAATGCCACTGAGAAATGTACCGCGTGCCACAGGTTGCCGACCCATGGGGTATACCAAGGGTCAGCAATCTTATAGCTGTGACATGACAAACCAATCTATTAATATGATTCAGGGTGCAATGCAGTATGGATTATTTATAACAATTTGCGATTCCCGCGGCAATGCATGTAGAGTTGGGAAAGGTTGGGCAAAAATACAGATTTAAAGTTTTATTATATATCAATTGCACATTCTTTACAGGTATTTATTAGCATAAAACTCTAAATTGTAACAATTCCTTCAATATAAATTTAAAAAAATTAAAATTGTACATAGATTATGCATCTTTTAAACAAATGTATTAAAATAAGAAATAAACACAACATAAAATATAAGTATTCCTGGATAAAGTTAAATGAAAAAAAAGGGATTTTAATGGGAATCGTATATCCCTGCAGTGCTCTAATTAATATCGCAGAAGTTTAATTCGTGATTTTCAGAGTGACACATTGCTCTGAATGCTCAGTTAAACAACTTCTCTGTGGATGCAGAACATATTTCATATGAGAAAAAACTGGTTCCAAAAGCAGAACACGTGCAATTTTCTTCCAACAATTAAATCTCTCCGGTATTGACATACATCAATTTAAATTAGCTGTCAATTTATTCATAAATTTATCTTCCAGATATTTTCATAATTCAGTAAACTCTGCTTTCATAATTCTTTCACGACATAACTATGAGCGATGTTTCAATTTGTAAGTATTAGACAATCATTTTGTGTGAATTTAATTGATTATTTAACGCTAGGAATGTGTGTGTGTGTGTGTCACATTTAGACAGAGGATATTAAATCATACAAACTACACGCAAGTAGATTCATCCGAGTCATTTTACGACAAAGAATTGGAAAGTAAGAAATAGCCTTTAAATCAGTGCTTCTCAAAGTTTCAATATTCGTGACACAATATTCAATCATAATTTTCATCGCGCCCCCCTTCCATACAATGTATTGAATTCAATAATACTCTACTTTGACGTTATAGCTACAATATGACTTTAACTTCTTAAGTACAATCGGCGTATATAACTTCTCACTCATCCAAAGTGTTAATTGCCCCGGACGTATACATACGTCTTTCCGAAGTACGATTTTTTTTCTGTGCTCTGTTATCCGTAACATTATTCCGAAGGCTTTGGAATGTAATAAAAGGACCTTGACAATGTTTACGAAGTATTTACTAGTTTCAGAGAATTTGCTTATTTATTCCTTATCCTCACCCCCGTAATACAACACACACGCGCTCCTACGTGGAAAGCGGTGGCAATTGGGAAGATAATTGCGTAACTGTGAACCGGCAGTTAATTATATACCGTACAAATCAAGATAAATGCTAATTTTTGCTTTTAATTTTATGTATGACAAGACCATTGGGACGCTGGTAATTATTAAACTTGTTCCTAACAGTATTGTTAAATAAATTATAAAATACATTGTGTGCAATACTGATACGTTTATAAGAGTATTATATCAGAATAAGTGTGTATTTTTTTAATTTTTTATTATATCAGAAAGTATTTTGTTTGTTTACTTTCGGTAAATTAGAATTTTTTAAATAATCTTTTGTGTTTTCGACTTTTGAATATGCTCGCGCCCCCCTCGTCGAGTTTTCATGACCCTCTAGGGGGGCATGCCCCACAGTTTGAGAAACGCCGCTTTAAATAAAAATAAGTGAGGTAAGAGAGGAAAGAGAGAGAGCGATTATAATTTACCTCTTAACTTTGAATGCCACTGAAAATTGCTCAGCTTGCCATACTGATTGCCGATGCCTGGTGTATGCTTTCATCAGTGCATACAGTTTAACACTTTAATTAATTATAGTACTTATAACTTTAGAGACAAATATTAAACAACTTAAGAATTTAACTAAAAGAACCTTAATATATTGATTGATCAATTAATCGGTGATTTGTAAGCAAAGGGTATAAGAAGATGCACCTTATAGTGAATTACTAAGCTATACACATTGAAAATATTATTTAAAATAGTTAAATGAACATATTAAATGTTTTCTTGTGCAACAGGTTATTTTAATCTTTGAACTTTCTTTAACACTAAAGAATTAAATTTCTTTCCATTCCTTTTTTCAATAGTTTTTATTCAATGTTGCGTTTCTAGCACTGCCAAAAATTAAAATGGTATCTTTTTTTTACCATTATTACCTTCTATTCTGCAAATCGGTATCTTAAAATTTTTTGCAAAATCAAATGCTTGACTCGAACTATAAAAAATGTATGTGATACCAGTAATTGCAAACGTTAGGCTGCGAAGTGTGCATAAAGAAGTATATCCCTTGTGTCCTGTTTTAAAACAGCTGATGCGTGTAAATTTATTTTATATTGCTCTCCTCATGGTTCGATTAAGTATTCCTTAAAAAAAACTCACTTTAAAGAGAAGATTTAATCTATATGCCTACACACACAGAAAAGTGACTTTAAATGGCTCCTATCCTTTTTTCAAGTTAACGCAAGGATTTTCACCTTTTATAATGTGGTCTTGTTTGTAACATTGTTTGTATCGCTCATGTAATTCTACTTGTATCGCTTTTATTCACAAAAGTCTTTTTGGTGTATAATGTAATGTTTCGCATATAATTCGGTTATTTCGCAGAATACTTAGGTATTTTATGAAATAACTGACCAAATGTGAGTAACAGATTTACACATAGAAGTGTGTCATGAATTAATGATTCATCCTTTATCTAATTATTCTATTTACTAACTATTTATTCTAAAAATTTACGAACTTAAGGGAAAAATAAACAATTTCACATTGAAACAAGCGTATTGTTTTATAAAGAATTTGATAATATTTATAGATAAAATGCTTTCGAATAATTACATTTCTTATTGCATATAGACTACTTGATAAAGAATACAGAAAAATGGGGAATTTAATTATAATGCTAATTTGTTGTTCGGTATATTAGGCTGTTAGGATATATTGCTACATTAATTAAACAGTAATGAAAATAAAAGAATATAATTATTTCAATTGGTTGTAACTCTGAAAATAATGTGAATTTTTCAAAAATCGTAGTTGAGCCTCTGTACAGAGGTCTGAGCTATATACAGGTAAAATATTGCTATAATAGAGTCATTTTTCACAAAAGGAGAACATTTTGAAAAAAGGTTATTATAAGTTAATTTTTTGTCGAAATATTGTATTTAAATAATTTGTTTTGTCAAAATGTCCTTAAAACAATTTTATTCATGTATTCTAATCTAAGTGACACTAAATACCATGAAAATGATCCATTTTTGCGCTTTTTTAAAATCACTGTTCCGAACGTAGTCGGATACCTTAAGAGTTATTAGAGAGGTGATCTAAATATATTTCCGATAAATTTTCAAGGAAGATATTCCTTTTTAGACGCATATCATTTCCCAAACTTCTTTACACACTCTTGGTGCCATAGTTTAAGAAAATTCTTTGTACATACAAAACAAGCAATATATATATGAAAATTTGGAAAGCTTCCAATAAAGAAACAAGCTGTGATATTTTTTCAATGGTCTACTAATGTAATTTGTGAAAGTAAATCACACTGAATACTTTGAAGTAGGCATTTATTGGCGATGTCCACCTATTGTACGAAAAGCATACGTTAAGGAAGCAAGAAAAAAAGTTATTTAATTTGCTTAGTACAGTGGAACTTCCCTTAAAAGATACTTTTCATAACGAGTAGAACAAGTAAAACGAATAATAATAATAAAACTTTAAAAAAGGTCTTTCACGAATAACACCAGAAACTAGGAGAGATTGCCCGAAATATAAACCTGTTACATTAGTGCACTCAGTCCGTTAGCATCTTTAATATGTCTTGTGATCGAACATTTTTAAGTTATGTTTATTCATATTATTTGTGATTTTTGTTGTGCAAATTTAATAAGCCTTGCAAAAATACTCTTAAAGAAGCCACAAGAAGACAGTCATAAGAGGGGGAAAAATAACCGTAAAAAACTAAACAAAAAAAACATTGAAAAGGGAGAACAGAAGTGTGAGCTTGGCTGATGACGCACGCACATTCAATTATTTTACATTAACTATTTACACTATCTTCACCAACAAGAGCACTAAAGGTGATGGGTTCTCTTGGTAAAAGGCTATACCAACAGAACCCTCATTTCTGTTTCAAGAATCTTTTCTTGTTTCCTTCTTCTTGAGTCTAGATCACCAATAGACATTTATTACAAATATCTGTGATGCCTTAGGTTATCGGTATATCAACGTGTGTTAAACACAACTCGATCATATATGATCCTTGCACCAATAAAATGCAGCCAACCAATTATTCTTGTCTTCGGTTCCCTATTTCTAAGGGTATTTACTTTTTTTTATCCAATAGAAAATACATCATTCCAACACATAGTATCATAAAATATCTTTATATACGATAATTGCATATTTTAGTTTTTAAACGGCTTACAAGCTTTGTATAAAATCCACTTTTTAAAAAAATTTCTTGCAACAGGTTTTGAAGTTGAGTTTTTGATTATTGTTCTTATTAATTGCTTCTTTTTCACCTTTTATGCAATATATGAAGGATTATTTAAGATACTCCCCTATGAATTATTACTTTTATAAAATGTGTAATAACCTTCGATTAAAAGTATTGGTGGTTGTGTGTGTAGAAACAGCCAATCTTTCTTGATTTATGTATTGGCAGACGGACAACAAAAAAAAGTGTTTACTTCAAGTGTTTCAAGTTTATTTGCTTTTGCTGTGTTGGCTTACATTGTCATTAAGGTATCCAACTACATTTGGAACCATGATTTTAAAAAAGCGCATAAATGGATAATTTTCATAATATTTAGTGTCACTTAGATTAGAATACATGTATAAAATTGTTTTAAGGACATTTTGACAAAAATAAAGTATTTAAATACACTATTTCGGCAAAAAATTAACTTAGAATAACTTTTTTCAAAATGATCTCCTATTGTGAAAAATGCTTCTATTATAATACTATTTTGCCTGTATATAGCTCAGACATCTGTACAGAGGCTCAACTACGATTTTTGAAAAGTTCACATTATTTTCAGAGTTACAACCTATTGAAATAATTATCGGGGCGTCTTTTTCTTAAAATTTCTCCCCTCTGTTGTAGTAAAACATGGGTAAACCCACTTCTAAATTATATATTTCAAAAATTCTAGTTGAGCCTCTGTACAGAGATCTAAGCTATATACAGGCGAAATATTATTATAAAAGAAGCATTTTTCACAAAAAGAGAATATTTTGAAAATTGCTCATTCTATGTTCATTTTTTGACAAAATATTGTATTTAAATATTTTTTTATTGTAATACTATTTTTAAAACAACTTTATATACATTTTCTGATCTAAGTGCCACTAAATATCATAAATATTATCCATTTGTATGCTTTTGCAAAATCACGGTTCCGAACGTAGTCGGATACCTTAAAAAAAGTATTAACTTTTATAAAATATACATGTATCTAAATAAATCACGTTATAAATTTGCTCATATTAAATATTTTATCACATGCTTTTTTACAGAAGCATTGAGTTTGAGTTGTGGTCTCTAAAGTGAGGGCTAAAGTGAAATACGGGTTTCAGCGACCACGAAGGGTGATTTTTGGGAGTACACCGAAGATGAGGTTTTCTGTCTCTTACTAAATACAGAGTGTTGCCGAATTCTACTGACAAATTCAGAGGGTTAATACTAGGCAGCAGGGGGACGATAAATTACCATAGAGCATTGGGTCACAAATCACGTTTAATCGGTGAAAATCGTGATAATAGTAGCCGTTAGGAGAACGATAAGCCACACGAAAGAAGTGGCCAAACGAATGCTGAGATTTGGGGCACCGTGATAGGGTTGAAGAAACCTGCACGTATGTAAGTTTTCCACACTTCTGGACAAAATAAAAACTTCAAGCGTGTTGTCATAGATGTACGTTTCATATTGCGCTCGGGTGTTAAACTGTATTTGGTAACAATGTCGGATTACATGAACAAGGAAAATGTAGATATAAACCTCACGTACAGCCGAGACGATTATAGTAGACGCCAAACGCAGAAAATTTACCAGTATCACTTTCGTTGGAAGCGATGTCCACGCCATGCCACCATTTCGAGCATCGATCGACTGATGCGACAGTTTTATAGTTTTTGTATGAGATGCCAGTGGATATGTCGCAGGAAAATGATGAAATTAGGAATTTCAAGAAATCCCTTAGGGATAGAATCAGTTGACGGGGGATGTTAAAATGACGTATCTTCAAGGTCATTTCTATAATGAAAGTAAGTGATTTTATCAAACCCTGAACTGTTTCAGTGAAATGATGAAAGGAACTAGTCATGATTTGCATTGTCCAGAGGTCCTTGTACTTCCTAACCAAACAGGCAGTATTATCGATCCCCCAAATATCAACCCCATATCTTTAAAAAATGGTACCATAAGATTAACATAAGGATTGATATTTTAGTGTGTAAGCAACCGAGAGAAAAAATAAACACTTTTAAACTCTTGACAATATTATTTCATCATTTCATTGAAACATGTCAAGGATTTGTTCAAATCCCTTACTTTTATCAGGGAAATGACCTAGATATCATTTTAACATCTCCCACCAATTGATCATCTCCCTTAGGGATTTGATGAAATTCCTAATTCTATCATTTTCCTACGACAGATACAGTGGTGGATCTCGCGACATTGATCGCCATCGCTTCAGCTGACGTCGTCAGCACACCGGATTTGTTTGTATGCGTCGAACAATTCCTGTGACAATCACTTGTTGCATTTCTGAAGTCGAGCTGTGATGCATTCCTCGTATTGCTAACATGTTTTATGGCTAATAAATGTCTTTTACTTGTTATTTGCCCCTTTTCCTTCCACCCTACATAACTATTTTTGTGAATTCCTCCGACTAAATGTGACTTACGACCCCATGTTATATGGTGATGTGTCGTTCCCATGCTGTCTTCTACCACCCCTCTGAATTTGTTGGTATAATTCGACAACACCCTGTATATAATTTTTGTTTTAGGAATATGCAATCAAAAGAGTTTGTGATAACGAAACCCAGCTGCGATTGTGTAACCTAACTCTGATGCAGAAGATCATCTGAATTATGAAAAAAGTTCTCAAATAATTCCTACTGAAAAGGATTCATAAATTTAGATACTCTCATATGTGACTTAATACATTAATTAATGTGTTATATTTAATACGCAGTTAAGTTTAGGAGGCAATGTGGAATGAAAAATTCTCTTTGAAGTACTTCTCTTTGCACACAAAGGAAACATCGTGAAGACTCGCATTTTTTGGTATCATAAAAAAAATTACAACAAATATCAACATGCGGGAGTAACTAAGAGTTATTGTGAAATCTGAAACACACTTGGATTCCACACGCGCTTCTCCTTACTACGGTGGTCTTTACGCAATACAGTATAACATTAATTAATAATTTGTTAAAGATAGGAAATCAGGAATTAGATTAATCAAAATACAAAGGTATATAAAACATGAAAATTATTCCGGAATATGCAATAATTGCTTGCTTTTAGATGCCAGAAAAATTCTAGATGAAATTTTGCATCATTTCATAAATTTAGCTTGTGGGTTAGGAATGTATTGGTAAAATTCACAATTCATCTTTCTTTTTTTTCAAAAATCGTAGTCGAAGTTCCATTGTTAAGATTTTTTACTTCAAATTTGAAAAATATCAAAATAATCTAAAAACTAGTTCTATAAAAACTATTTAAAGAAAATTGAAAATTAACTAATAATATGATTTCTCGTAAAAGCAATTGAGAAATTTAATTCTAAAATAGATGTATGTATGCATGTATACATACTGTTACGTAGATCCGGGTTCTAGGATTTTTGCAAAAATAATCACAAAGAAATTAAAAAGTTTTTTAAGAGCGATGTGAATTTATTATCAAAAGTCCAATCCTTTAAATACAGGATTTAGCAGCAATATTCACAGAGTAAATCTCCGAAGGTCTTCACACCTTCAAAAACACTCAAACACACAATTGCCAGTGTTTAAAAATACACGTATATAACAGCTTATTCACAAGAACAGCCGAGCTAATCGCTAATCAAAACAATCCTCACTATTCGCTGGATAAAATCAGACTCGCTAGTTGCGGCTGGCACTCCGATTTATAGGCGTGGCAGAAACTTCCAGAAATATAAACTCTCGTGTCATCGAGCGTGACGTTAATGGAGAGATCCACTACATTCTAGAAGAATCCAGAGGGTTCCGAACTCGCCAACATGGTCACCAATGACACACAAATGGTCGCCAAATTGGCCGCCAACTTGGTCGTCAAAAATGATGCCAACTTCGCTTTACCACCAAGATTTCGCCAAGTTCTCATTAAATCACCATTATAATGTAAGGGGCGGCATTGCTTGTGAATAGTACAATTTTAACATGAAATGAGTATAAAACATAGAGTAATATAAATGCATTAAACACCCAAATACAAATTACTTACACTATTTACACAAAATTCGTAACTTTCAAACAACATTAAATGGTAAATTTCACATTTTTTTTTATTCTTTTTGTATGCATTGAACACAACTCTAATATCATTGAAGCTCATTCATTCAGTGTATTTTAATTAGATAAATATGGGTTCATCGTTACTATGGGAAATTTATAGCTACATGAGGTAGCTTTTTCAAAAATATGACAACCGAAATTATGGAAAAACAATTATGGTGTAGACAAAGTTTTAAGAAGAGCATTTTTCTCCGAAGAAACTTGCATCAATGTATCCAAAGATGTGTGTGTGTGTGACTGTTGCGATCTACAAAGTACGACGAAAATTCTTTTTCGCAGCATCATATAAGCATCACCATGTTGAATGGGCCAAATCTCACTCCACTGAATTCCATCGTAGCAGAAAAGGGTATTGGACAGTTGAACCCGTGCTTGAGGTTTATTTAAATTTATTAGCTGGGAGGCTATATTGGAGGAAGAGTGAAGCAAAAAAAAATGATTCATCCAAACGGGATTCGTAAAATTGTGTGATGTGGGGATGCATGGCACACCGAATAGAATTGGAAATTTAGAATTTTGTTAATGAACAACAAATGATGTAGACTATGCATTGTGCTCCCAAAACGAATCTGCTATGATCAATGCAGGATGTATTTGACGGAAAACTCCATTCTTTCTGAAAAGAAAATGCAAGTGCTCATATAGCGAAACTGACAACAACGTTAATGTGTAGTAAATTTTCACTTATTTTGCAGTAGTTAGCAGCAAGTCCACATATTTCTCTTCTATACGGAATATTTGGAGAATTCTTAAGAGAAAGATATCTAAGTATAATCTTTGTAAAGTACAATAGTTACGGCGGGAAGAGGGGGAGGGAATCTTAACACAAGTATTTAGCCGTTTCCATTTTTCCACGTTTAAACGTTCGTTGCGGTTATCCGTCACATTGGTAAAGTATTACCTTGGTAATAAAACCCATTCAACATTTCTAATATTTGCTTTGCGTGGAAATACTTTTGCGTCTTTTAATTATAATTCTTTGTTCTGCTGCAAACAGATAAGTAATCCTATTGAAAAAAAACTCTTAATGTAAAATTTAAATGGAAATGTATTTTTTATACTTTTCTGTCCTTGTTTCTAAATTTATTCATTTCAAGCTGTTTCCTAAGTAAACATCATTGAAATTAGCTTTGTGTTTTTTTGGTATTGTAAAAAAGCCATTTTGTACTGTGAAAAGTTTTCACTGAACTACAAAACAGGAATCCTTATTGGTCTTTATTATATTTTAGGTATAGATTATTTTTGTGTAAAAAGAGCTGCTTAAAGTTCGTTTTCATTAATAATGTACTAAATTATCTGTCTTCTCCGTAAATGTCTTTGCCCTTAACATTTATAAATATTTTTAACGGAGCTCAAGTTTATGAACATAATTAATATTTAGATGCCATTTATTTCATATCTTCAAAATTTTCTTTAATAATTGCTAAAGTACGAGTGGAAAATTGCAAAAATTTGTTATGTGTATTCAAAGATAAAACACATATGATAAGAAAAAATGAACAGTTGTTTGTAGCCATTTATGTAAGTATTAAAAAAAACTATTATTTATTAAGATAATATTGTGATATACAAAGACGCTAGTATTATATTAGATTTCTATTAAGTTAATCAAGTAAATTAAAATAAGATTAATTTACTTGTATGTTAACTTAAACTTTTCAAGCGCAATGTGTTTATGAGAAATTACAAACAAAATACTATCTAATCATCTTCGGAATGTGAACTTTGATAATTGTCGCGTACAAAATATAAGTAGCAATTTATTGATGCATTTTGCTGCGATAAAAGTAAGCCAATTTGTTTGAATAGGTTTCATAATTCTAATAAATCTTTCTTACCTGAAATCGATATCATTGTTTTATCATGTTACGCTTTTGGCTTAGAAATTTAACGGAAATGTATTTATCTTCAGAAATTTGCATCTAGTAACGAACTACTTTTTTATCACATTGCTCTATCATGCACCATTAAGTTTTTCAACGCATTTTCATTACCAACTTAATCTAATGGTGTAGGTACTAGAAAAACCACTAATTATTGGAATGTATTATTCATTTGTCCTCGGCCTGTAATGTTTCTTTTATGCATCAACAATTTTTATGGATTTCTTATGTTTAAATGTGGTTATAACCATAAAGTCAGTTAATCTAATTTTAACAATCGTACAATGAATAAAAATTTTTTTCAATGAGTGAATATATATCGCGAAAATATTATGCCATCAAAACTGAGTTTGTTGAACAAATGAGAAGTGATATTTTTGTTAGAATTCTCAGGTAGTTATGAATCTTGTTCGAAGTTTGATTTTTTTTTTTTTTTTTGATTTTTTTTTAGCTAAGAAAATTTCCATTTGTGGACTAAAATTCTAAATCAATTTTCCTGCCCCACGTTGAAACACTTGAGGGGTTTGTTTTTTTTTTAATTTAATGAAGCAAAACTTCTTTTGTAGTCAGAAATAAGATAAAGAAAATGCTTTAAATTCGCAGAAAACAAAGGCTTTGTAAAAAGAACCAGACACATAGAAATTCCCCTGGGAAAATCAAAAGGTCACAGAACTCCATCCAAAATCCCTTCAAAAATTCTCTCATATAAAGTAAGTCCCATTAAAAGAAAATATAAAAAAAAGAGACAAACAAAACTGATTTGTAGTGAAAAACTAAATTCACAATTTTCTCCTACAAGAATCTAGGAATTCCATGGTTAAGATTTTTAAAAAAGAATTATAAACAGATAATTTTCTAAAATAAAAGACCTACCTTACCAAATCGAAAAGAAATTTTTATTCCATAAACTAACAATTCACCTTTAATTTCAGTTTGGTGGAGCATGACAGAACATATAATCTGTACAAAAAGAAGTTTAATTGTCCAAAAAAATCTCAGTATAGTTCATTTGCTTACGAACTTAGATCAAAGAATTTACCAGAATCATTATTTGATTCTAACTTAAACACACATACACACACACATATATATAGTTAAGCATGGTAGAATAATTTAAACAAAGAAACTTGAATTCAAGTGAGAAGTTCAAATATTTTTAACCTGCTTTATAAGGAAACAAATGCTATTGGAAAACAACAAGACATTTAGCTGTTCAAAGATTGGGAGCTATTTTTAGGATATCCTGTATGTTTTACATAATGCACTTACTTACAAGCAACAATTTAATAAATTTTGAGCACTAGAACGTTATAATATTTATTTAATGTTTTCGTGATTTTTTACTACACTAAAATTACTCGAGTAGTATTATGTATGATTAAAATTAGTTTTTATATCTGTGCGCTCTTAATAATGCTTTGAATATCTATCATCATGTGTTTGTATACCTAAAGTGAATTTAAATAAGCATATGTATTATTTACTATATATTGTACAATTTTTGTTTTTGGTATTTTGAACACAAAGAAATCAAGTAAATAATTTGTGGTATTTATTACACAGTATAACTCTTAAGAGAATTCTTTTGAGAGAGCACTAGGAAAATAAAAGATTAAGCTTGGAGAATTAAAAAAAAAATGAAAATCTGAGCAAAAGATTTTATTTATACTTTAATTAATACAAGAAAATTTCTTATTATTCTTGAATGAAACTCCTTTACTGTTTTGTTATTTATTAAAGTTGAACTTAAATAATACATCAAGTTAAAAAAAATTAATTTTCTTAAGCCACGGTCAAAGGACATAATTTGAACTGGAAGCTTACTCTTCATACTTTCATACCGTCAATTCCGGTTTACACAAATTGAACTTGCTACATTTTCCTATTTTTCTATACCCCAGTTCTGGATGGAATTCAGATTCGAACTTATGACCCACCGTTCTCAATCCACATGCTGCTCTATCATCATTTACTACGATCTTGGCTTTGAGTATTATTTATTTTAACACAAGACTTAATATGTATCAAATCTGTATTTTTTAAAATTTCTAACTGAATTTTTGGTTCTTTATAGCAATTCAACTTTTCTAGTCACATTATTATTTTATGTCTAGGAGGTATCTCAAACATCTAATAAAACACGCATTTAACTTGTTCTTCCATTCTGTATCATAATTTCTTTTTTTTATCCATTTTATAATTTTGTTTAATCCTATTTTTAGTTTATTAGATTGTGTTATAATCTTTTTATATAGTAGTAATACTTTTAAATAACAGAAAAGAATTTTCATTGCTGCTAGATATTTACTTATCTCTAAAAATATGGACATAATACTGAAAATAAAAGATATAAACTAAGGGGCTCAAGAGATAAAAAAATATTTTTTTTGAGCTGACTCAAATATAAAAGGTAATAATAGCTAACTCTTTTATCCAAAAAAAAGTACGGAATTTATAAAACGCAATGTCAAAGACACATAGGATTATGCTCGTAAGAAAGTGTCAGATCCCAAAGGTATGTCATTATAAACTATGTACTCAACGGTTTATATCACCTTTAAGCCCGAATTTCTAAGCAGCGGCAAAACGGTGGTAGGGATAGATAAACTCCAAGACTTCACATGAGAACTTGAGTGCATAGAGATCAGAGGCACAAAACAACCAAACGTAAATATTTATAATGTTATTAAAAGGAGATTGTATGTAATAACGTATACGTGACTTTCTAGGAAATGTCTTAAAAGCTCTTGGTAAGCCATATTTCTGAATTTGTAGCATTAACTCATAGCTTGAAAATATATTTGAAATATAAAATAAGGATAAGCACAATTTTTTTTAAAATTAATTTTTTTATAAAACTTAGCAAACAAATGTTGCAGTTAAAACTTCTACCACTTTTCTTTCTACATGTATGTGAATGAGAGAGAAATTAATAACTTAATACAGTGTTTCTCAAACTTTCAACAATTCCGGCCCAATATTCAAAAATAATTTTCATCTCTCCGTACAATAACAATGTATCGAATTCAATAATACTATACTTTGACGCTAAGACTACAATACGACTTTAACCTCTTCAAGAGCCGCCAGGGTATATAAATGACTCGATTCGCCAGTGCTTTAATTGCCTCGGGCGTATATATACGTCTTTCCGAAGAACGGTTTTTTCTGTGAGTTGCTATCCATAACATTATTCCGAAGGCTTTCAAATGCAATAGACAGTGTTTACGAAGGATTTACTGATTTTAGAGGATTCACATTATTTCTCTCCCACCTCCAATACACCACATACACTCACCTGCGTGTTAAACGGTGGAAATGGGGAGCGATTTGCGTAATTTTTAATCGGCACTTAAGGTATCCGACTACGTTCGGAACCGTGATTTTGAAAAAGCACATAAATGGATAATTTCCATGATATTTAGAGTCACTTAGATCAAAATACATTTATAAAATTGTTTTAAGAACAATTTGACAAAAAAATTTATTTAAAAACAATATTTCGGCAAAAAATTAACTTAGAATCTTTTCTTCAAAATGTTCTTTTGTGAAAAATGCTTCTATTATAACAATATTTTGCCTGTATATAGCTCAGACCTCTGAACAGAGGCTTAACTATGAGTTTTGAAAAATTCACATTATTTTCAGAGTTATAACCAATTGAAACAAGTATCGCCATTTTTTTCTTAAAATTTATCCCGTTGTCGTAAAACATGTATAAACCCACTTCTAAGTTATATATTTCAAAAATTCTAGTTGAACCTCTGTACAGAGGTCTGAGCTATATACAGGCGAAATATTATTCTAATAGAAGCATTTTTCACAAAAGGAGAATATTTTGAAAATGGGTCATTCTATGTTCATTTTTTGTCAATATATTGTACTTAAATAATTTTTTATTGTAATTCTATTCTTAAAACAATTTTACATACATTTTCTAATATAAGCGACACTAAATACCATAAATATTATCCATTTATACGCTTTTGCAAAATCACGGTTCCGAACGTAGTCGAATACCTTAAGGGATTAATTATAAACCGTACAAATTAAAAAGGTTTAATTGTTGCATATAATTTTATGTATGACAAGCCCATGGGATCATTGGTAATGATTAAACTTGTTCTTAGCTTAACATTTTAAAATTAATTATAAAACACATTGCGCAGTCATGTTATATTGATAAGTGTATTATGTTAGTGTAAATGTGTGCTTTATTTTTTTTATTATGTCAGAATGTTTTTATTTTTTTGTCTACCTTCAGCAAATTAATAATTTTTTTTAAATAATCTTCGTTTTCGACTTTTCAATATGCTCGCCCCCCCCCCCTCGGGGAGGGATATCACCCCCTAGAGGGGAGCTCTCCACAGTTTGAGAAACTCTGCAATAAGCCCTCTTTTCTGATTCCTTTCCTCTTCATAGAAAAAAGAACTAAATAGATTTTGAAGGCATTTTCTCCGGTGATCCTGGCACTAAATATTTCCCCAAATCCACCTATACTATTGATAAAACAACTATTTATTTTTACTTGAACACATAATTATAATATTACTGTTATATTTTCCCTAAGGTTTTCACATTTAAATTTTAACTGATTTTTATTTTTTTTTCCTTGATTATATTTATTGAGTCTGTTACAGACTAGATCTTAACATATTAGATTACATTCTGCAAAGTAACTGAAGAAACTTTTGCAAAGTTTTTAAAGTTAAGTGACTATTATAGCCATTGAAAAATCACCAGTGGCAAGTTCAAGTTCTCTGAATAGTTTTATAGCCATTATTCATCCATTTACGTCACGGATTTGCAAAAAGAATAACTTATAGTTTATTTCGGTAGTTGCCAAACTTTTTCGACTCACGGTTCCCTACTTCAATCGAAGTATGACTAAGTATATGTAAAAAAAATAAACTTTTCACAAAATTCCATGGCGTCCCAGTGAAGAAGCCATGACTCCTTAGGGCGAATCAGCACAAGTTTAGGTACCCAGGATTTTATTCTATTCTTATTTTCTAATGATTTTGAAATCGTCATTTATAGTCAGAAATCCATCTCTCTTTATTTTTTTTTTCTAAATAAATACAAAATGAAGAGGCCAAGTTGAAGGGAAATAAAAGATGCTGATGAAAAAGGAAAACAAACGGAAGTATAAGATGTATAAATAACTTTGCTGACGGTGACGATGTAGAGAAAAAAAAATACACCTTCATCTTCGCAATTTCCGACCACCTAATGCAAGAAAGAAATATTTTTATGAACTTTCGTTTGGAGCCATTCAAATATTGTTCTCTGTATTAAGCAATGCACAACTGCGCGCGCGCGCGATTCTGTTCCTTTCTCTTTTTAAAAATCAACGAACATACCAAAACAAAGCCATGGTGGAAAATTGGTACTTTTCCGTTAGCCGGGAGCAAGCTGAAAATCATCAAATAATGTAGAATTCCACCAAATTTCTTACATAAGGGAAAATTTTGTTTATAGCCATGTGCTCTATTCTCTGAATTCATTCAAAACAAAGCTCGTTTTCCTTTCCTTCTTCCATCTTAACTTTTGTTTTAAAAAATGAAGAAAATTCCTCTCTGCATTTATGTGGGGTCGAGAAATAAACGATGCATTTGAACAAATTCTCTAATGACATCCCCATATTCTGTAAAAACCAATAATTATAAGCATTCCTTTGGGTAAAACCGTTTTGTTTACAATTCATTAATATTTGCTTATAGTTGAACTTGTTATGCTTACTATATTGATTTTTGTTTTTAGTTTAACGTTTTCGACTTTTATTCCGTTGACAGTTTTGTCATTCGCTTCGCTTGGCGACTAGGCTCGCGTTTGATTCACAATTGGCGACATTTGCGCCCGTTTAATGGAAAAGTACGGGCAAATTTCATATTTACTTAAGAATTTAGAGTAGCTGCATATTTTAATTTTCAATTGATTAAGCCACCAAAGAGATTCGACAAATTTAACTTGCATCAGCCTCTATACACTGTAGGTCTTCAATGGTATTAGGACTCGATAACGCCTCCACGAGTTCGCGACCATGACCACTGGTCAGTTGTGGCCTTCTTCCGAAATGCACGAATTTATTAGTGGTCTTGTCATTTCCGTACATACTGTGTATATATAGACACACGTATATGCATGATAATCAATTAAATATCAAGTTGCTTTAAATCTAACGTTATGTACTCATTTTTAAATAAGGTATTATTATAAGGTATTATTTATTTATGATTCTAAATGTTGAGCTGAATACGGTTTTGAATTTGCAAAGCTCTAATATTGTTTAGTAATCAAATTCTGTCTCTTATTTAGTATAATGAATGATTGTACTCTTTAAATTATTACACTCATGAATGGTAAAAAAAATTAATTTTCTATTATTTTATACGTGCGTGAATTGGCATTTTTATTTTTTTTTTCATAATAATCTATTCATAATTATTTTTTTTAATTATTGAGCTGTTTACCTTATCAACCGATGAGAGGCATGAGTCCTAGAAGTAAGATTAATTGCAATTTATTTATTGAATACTACAAAAATTCTCAGGAGATTCCGGTTTTGGAAAAGACCCGTGAGCATTTTCATATCCGTCATAAATTCTTCCTTTTCGTGATGCGTCAAACAAAACTATTCGATATAAAAACTGTCAAATTCAAAACAAGACAAGCAAATGAAAAAATAAGTAAAAATTGTTTGTTTTCGTGGGTGAGTTATAAAACAAATTTCACGTGTTTGTCACTCCCAAAGCTTACTACGAGAAAAACCTGATAAAACGCAACCCACGCTTTTAGGGGAAGGAAATAAGTAAAGAAAAAGAACAGTTCCAAGAATCACACAAAAAAAAAAGACATCTTACCGAAAAAAGAACCACACACGAAAGGCCAAATGCGTTAATCCTAAAGACTTAGGGCCCAAACTTAAAAAAAAAGAAAAGTATGAAAAGAAAACAAACACTTGCAAAAAATGATCCATGACTTTAGAAGAGAAAGTTTCACCAATTAAATTGTTTTGTTTTCGCTCGTGTAATGCACTCGACCCTTCCGAGTTTGACCTAGAATAGTGATCACATCTTTCTGGTTTTAACGCCCTAAAGCCAGATAAGACAATTAAGGTGACCAGAGCTGGAAGGCGGGCCCAATATTAGTCTTTACCGTTTTCTTTTTCTTTCTTTCTTTTTTTCGATTGACGTCAGTATACTAAACCATGAAGAAGTCACTGTAACCGTCCGTAATTCATTAAGAAAACAGTATGGGAGGTAGCAGAGACTTAGAATCGGGTGAAAAAGAAGTTTAGCCACCGCACGTATTTGACTTGGTATTTTTTTTATTATTATTATTTTTAAAATGACGATTGTTCATTGCTCTAGTTGCGGTTACTATTATGTAATCTTGATCTGTTTTACATATAATATTATGCTTTATCTTTTTATTGTACATTTTTCTGCTTTCACACACATATACAAATAATGCACATAATATTCATTTGTTCCAAGTAGTTGAACTTAAATTGATCGTTCAATCAATAAAAATATGTACTTTTTCTCAATCCGTGCAAAGAAAGACCTGAAGCAGAAAGTAGGTGGTTTTTATTATTTTTTTTTAAATTTTGTCTTGGAAAAGTAATTGTATAACGTTAAATATGTATTTGGATTCTTAGCCGCATAACACACGAATTAATTCTGAGGTTTTAGTGAAATTAATTTTATCAGATAAATTTATCCACATAACTTCTTTGGCCTCGATTTGATGTTACTGAAAAACGGATAGGATAAGAAACAACATTTCTAGCACGTAAAAAAACCAGAAGAGTCCTTGTTGAGCTCCATGATCACCTCCTCCCCAAAAAATTTCCATTAGTCGTCTATCTTTAAGGCTGTCTTCGGTAAAAGTACGAGAGCTCAAACTAAACGCGAAGCACATTTTTCGACAGAAAAATAAACCAATTTCCATGGATATTTGCAATATTATAACTCGTACCTCTGTTAACAATATAGTGTTTTAAAAAATTTTAAAATATTCGGGGAATACTTTCTTTTTTGCTTTTAAAACGTGAAGGCAAAGCCCATTTAACATTACGGTATAGGATAAAAAATGCGAAACACATTTTATACCAGAAAAAAAGAATGAACTCGGTTAAAAATGGGAAATATGATAAAAAAAATGCTGCTCTCTAAAGGATAGTGAAGCCAGAATATCATATTAATTTTTCATTTCTTTTATATTTTTCATTTCTTTTATATCTGAAAAAATGTTCCAAAGTTGGGTCCTACTCTTTAACATTAACCAAGAACAACCTTAAAGGTTTTTAAACACAGAAATCATAAAGTATTTCATAAATTAAAAGTGAAATAATATATAAGTTGTGTGTGTTTATGTTTATATGTACAATGTTATGACAAAGAATGGTACTTGAATATTATATCATCGACTAATTTCGCCCAATTAAAAAACGTCACCAAATGTTTTCACGTTTCGCGGAAACAGATTTCTGCACAAGCTCTTTTCGTATTAGCCCTTCGACAAATAAATTGTCAAAGAGATTCAGAAGAATTAAATACTGTACTTAAATGAAACACATCTTTCATATAAATGAAAGGTGCATTAACAACTAGAGATTATTCATTCGGCCAAAATGCCGTTAGTGCATTCAAAATCACGACAAATGATTATTTTCTGTACAGACAACGTAGATTCAACGTACTGATTCCTCATAAATTTTCACGAGTTCGAATCTACATGATTTCTTGTAGATTCATGATGTTCTTTGTTTTTCCGTTTTGCTAAAAACCATTATATTTTGTGTACTTCCGTGCAAGACCGTATTATTTGTAATACTCTATTAACTTTATCTTTCGTAAAAAAAATTGGTTCCAAATTCTAATAATTTTTTTCAAAACAAAATAAAAAGAATATTAAAAATTATAAACTTTATTACTTGAGAGCATGCATGATTAGGATGTGTTTGAGCATGCGCGGGAACGGTACAACCATGAAAAATGGTTATTGTATTCGAGCAGGACGAAAAAAAAATTTCTGTTTTGGCATGCATGGGGAATAGTTTTCCACTTCCAAATGCATATCATGACATTTAGCAACATTTTTCGATTTGAAGGAATTGATCAACGGTATAATAATAAACACTGTGTATGCAAAATGAAATAGGGTCAATATACATTATTATTGACTTAAGTTTTCTTTTTTTTTTCACAATAAACTCTTCCGTCTTCAATACACTTGTTACAAAAATTTAATAATAATTTGAATACTTGTTAATGTGTAGGAAACAGACTATTGTTAGCGAGAAGATTCAAACTCTTGATATCTTAGTTGATAGTTAAAGACTCTTCCGTCATTTTTAATTTTACACAGTAACTGTTAAACACGGAATCAAACACAATTTTATTTAATTCCAGGTTTCTTAAATGGACTTAATCCTTAAATATATATACTCATCTTCTAACTAATTTCCCCCGTCCACAAATAAGTTCGAGCACAGGAAATCATTTGATCAGCATTCACACAAATCTCCTTATGCCATCAATTGGTATGCTTCCGATACACATTCATTAAGTTTTGCATTCCACTTACGGTATAATCCGGCGTATAACGCGCATTTTGCACTCAAAAAATAAGATCGAAATTTACGGGTGCGGGTTATACGCTGGGTATGTAAATGAGAGCTTAGAAAATAAAAAAAAAGATGAGCATATAAAAAACTAGACTTTTACATGTATTGAAATACTGTTTCTTTAAAAGAAATAAAAAACATTCCTTGTGAACTTAAAGGATTGTAGCTCTAGAAGTATACTATTTTTTTAAATAATATCTCAAATAAATTACTTCAAAATATAAGAGCATTGAGCACATACATTTCAGGTTTCTTCGTGAAAAAGGAGTGTGCGTTATACGGTGAATATACCTAAAAATCAAAAATTGCAGTTTGAAAGTATAGGTGCGCGTTATACGCCGGATTTTACGGTAATTACAGCACTTTGTTTCTTCATCTCCACTCAATGTTTCATATTTTAGCAACACTATCTATACGTATTATTTCAGTCTATAAATAACCTACATTCATTAACTCATAAATATTACATTAACCCACAAATATGGTTCAATAAACCATTTTTTGTTGTTTATATATAAACAGTATATCTCCGTAACAGATAAATCCAGAATACGAATTTGGTATGCTAGCACGATAAACCCGCTTATTATTTAGAACTATAAAAAAGTAGTTACTTTTAAATTTATAATTTAAATAGTTTTTGAGCAAGCATCATGTATTTCTCCAAATGCCAACGCCCACTCAAATACATAAATCTTTCCAAAGGAACTTTGTCAGTAATCAGGTCACCAAGACATGGAATTTACGATCTTTTTTAACTAGTCTGTTTATATTTCTTGATTCTAAATAGTTATATAAGAAGTAGGATATAGTTTCAATGTGTTTATAATCAATAAATGAAAGTTAAATTTGTTCGTTACTACTGAAAATTATTGCTATTTGAAACAATTTCGAAATATTTAACAATTTATCATAATTTAAAGTAGAACTCTCCTAATAACAACGATAAAGATAAAATTAAACTATATTAGTTTTTTTACATATCTGAAATTAACGTAAACTATATTTTTATGTTTTCTTAAGTCGCGTTAAGAGGACTGGAAACCCTTTGAGCTATTTTCTTTCTTTATGTATTTAAAAATTATATTTTAACATTTTATATAGTGTTTCTATTCCAGAAAATGATACGAGATGAAATTTTTCACATATTATTCACACAATTTTAAAAATTTAAACTTTTCTAAGAAAATTTGGAAAAATTTAAAATTTTACTCCTTCTGTAATTTTTAATTTTTTAACCTGAAATTTTTTTGTAATATTCTTATGAATGTTATAAACCACTTAAGGGATCGATTTTGCAATAACTCTCTCTCTCTCTCTCTTAATTCGTGTTTGAAAAAAAAATAAATTGTTGATATACATGCTAAAAAATCAACGAAAAAGCCAATATCTCTTACATTTAAATTTTTTTTTAAAAAAAAGTATTCAATTTATAGCAAAATGAATCCCTAATTTTGTTACATGCTTTATATGCAACACAAAGCAAAAAAATGGAAGTGATTGGTAAATAGTTGTGGAAGGAGTAGCATTTTGAATGCACTAATATTTCGAAAAACACAAACTGAGGAAAACCATTTTAAAGTTTATAATTCTGAAAGAATATATATAATAAGCTTAAATAAACTTAAAATACAACTCTAAGATATTAGCTATATATTTTTCTTTACAATAATTGTATTTTCGTATTTTTTCATCCCTTACATTTTTATAAATGATCAATTTTAAGAAGGTATTAATTGCACAAGAAAATTCAAGAAAAATGTTTAAAAAAATTTTTTTCTTCTGTCACGACAGCAAGTTTAGTTTTTTTCTTTACATATATTGAAGCATTACATTTGTAAGAAAAGCACATCAGGAATAAGAGCTGAAATTATGAAATTATTAATATAAAATGCCTTAATTCAAAAATTTCACATGCACACATTTCACAATGAAGAAAAATTACATTTATTGTATTGCCTCGAAAATATCCTGCTTTATATATTACACATCCTTTTTTTATAGTTATTATTTCTCTTTATAAAATAGATTTATCATAACGCTTTTTTTAGGTTTTTTTTTCTAAAAAGGGAGCGTAGCCGAATTGCCTAATTTGTTTTCAAATGAAGTTTTCTTCAATTTCTAACTTTCCGACTTGCTCAAATGATATATCAATCGGAAGATAATAATGTAAAGAATAAGATTAAATAAAAATTTTAAAAAAACGATAGGTCAGTCATTTTGGGGGTACCAAGTCTTCTTAAAAATGTATTTGCGTGTATAAAAAGGTAGCAAAAATAATGAGAATCAACTTTAATTATATTGTATACTTACGTGTTAGCTCATCGACCATTTTCGCCATATCAAAACTGTTGCCAAATACCAGTAAATGAGAACTTGCCTGCGCATTCACAAACACAATAATTGTCTTTCTTTTGTCTGTATTTTACGAAAAGTGATTCAGAAATTTTTAAGGAGAAAAATAATGGAATGTTTCCAACGTTATGGAGTGGCCGCGGTAGCCGAGTGGTATACGTATCGGATCGTGGCTTTCCTTGTCACGAGTTCAAGCCCAGTACCACTAAAGACCCGCCGTGTAAGGCAGCGATGCACGTTAAATCTGTTGAGAGCTGAAACGTCCTTCCGTTGGCGTGGTGTGGAAATTAGGAGAGGGGGGTGCCAGCTCAGGTGTCGTCCACGTCACTTGATCATGGTTCAAAATTACGTGGTCCGTCGCCAAAAGCCCTCGCGTAGCTGAACAGTGCGACGTTGATATTCAATCACTCAATCAATCAACCAACGTTATGGAATGCTTCCATCAAAAAAGTGAGTTTTTATGTGTACAGTATGTATTTTTCAATTCCTACTATAAGTTCATACTCTCCCTATACATATTTAATTATTTATATATATCTTGTTCTAATTTTCAATCGTTAATAAAATAATTTTTGTTCATCCACTCAAGTTCAAATACATTTTTTTAAACTTTTAGCGGATGACACTTGATGTTAATACAGTTTTTTCATATATTAATTCATTAATTTATGAATAAATAGTAATAAACAAAATTAATAGTCCAAAACAAGATATAAAAAGTAAAATCGCTCACTGTGTCCCTGTAGCACAATGGATAGCGTTTTGGACTTCTAATCCAAAAGTATTGGGCTATAAACCCACCTAGGATAGCCTATTTTTGAGAACGGGATTTCTTTTTACTATTCTATTTTATTGGAATAATTAAATTTAATTAATAAATAAATATTAACAAACAAAAAAATAGTCTAATGCATATATATAACTACCCCTCCGGTATAGTGGTTAGTGATGCTGATGGTGGTGCCGTAGAGCCTGGGTTCGAATCCCGGATAAGGATGGATATTTGTATTTTAATCCTTCTTGACTTTAAATTCCTTCTTTCCTTTGTAATGTGTGATTCATGCTTACTTCTGTAAGCCCCCGTGTGATACTTTAGTGGTGAATAGGGATGCTCTCAATTAAAAAAAAAACCATACGTAGAAAGGAAAATGTAAAATTGCAATAAAAGTCGCTTTCCATTTTGATTGTGATTCTGTGTATATACATATTTGAATTAATTGTAACTTTTTAATAAAAAGTAACTAAAATAAAAAAAATTTTCTTAACCTAAGTAGGAATTGACTTAAAATTTTTTTTACATTACTTGTTTATATAAAAACAAGCGAGCTGTGTAGCCCGAATAACTTAGTTGTTAGATACTTTATTTACTTAAAATAATGTAGTTTAAAACTAATTATCAATGCAAATACTTCATTAATTTATCAAATGACGGGAAATTACGTAAGTACTTAACATTTTTCTGATTTCTTTAAGAAATAAAGTATACAATTCACGAAAAGTGGAAGAAAATAATTCAAGATATTTAAAAACTTTTGCTTAAACTATTTTGCAAATTTTGAAAATCTGCTACTAAATAAGAGAGCCCATGATTTTCAAACAATTTAATTGTAAGATTACAAGTTACATTTCTGAATCACAATATTTCGCAATAAGTTTTAAAAAAACACATTTGTATTCTTAGTTTCATTAGTTCTATTTTCAAACTCTTTTCTTGATTCTAATTACGTCGATTCATCTGCATATATTTGCCAGTTTCTCCTACGCATTCATTTTTATTAACAAAAATAATTTTTAGTCTATCAATACTCAAATTAGGGGGTACGAGTATATTGAAATGTCGTAAAGAAAAGTTCATTTTTAAAAAATATTAATTTAATGAAAATAAACAAAATACATTCTGACTAATAAGAAATAAATACATATTTACACTTATAAAAACACTTATAAATGCATCAGTACTCCACAATGTATTTAATAAATAATTTAGCAATGCTAAGTTAAAAGCAAGTTTAATAATTGTCATATATAAAATTATGTACAAAAATAATACTTGTGACGGGTCTATTAGCGTACTTTCCTCTAACCCTCTTTAGAAATCTTTGGGTTATCAATTCGCGTTAATCACAACCAACCATTCGGAATAAGACATCATGATTTGCAAATTAAGTTTACTAAATACGGTCGAAGTTTTCTAGTTAGAATAGAGTAAGAGTGGATGCAAACCAGAAATCAGTTGATATTGTTACTGACAGGTATCATTATTGAATTATTAAAAAAAGAGATTAAATTAATATTAGATTAAATCAGGCAATAGATTAGATCATATATAAAGTAAGGATCCAGTTTGATAGTCTCCTAATCGTGTATTTCGCCGTTGTTCCACTTTCGCGGTTAGCACCGATTAATGGAATTTGTGTCGTTATATTGTGTGATCAATAAATAGATTGATTGGATCGTGGCGAGTATTTCTTCCCTACCTTCTACATATCTAGGTGCTCAAGAGAAAGGTGAAGACCTCTCGCACACTTATCTTGACAATG
>BMAV01016437.1:47549-58412 GCA_019973955.1 Trichonephila inaurata madagascariensis
TGTGTGTGTGTGTGTGTGTGTGAACGTAACATATGCACAGTCAGGTGTATTTTCCTGTAATATGATAAGATGCTTTAACTAGCAATCGAACAATTATAATTATCACAATTTTCTAGTGTAGACGAGGTATGGAAATAACTTGTGTATTTGATTTAAACTTAATGTTCAGGTTATATTCAAGAAAAAAAAAAGCATTTTATGAAGTCTATGAGTTATTGTTAATGTCTAGATGTAAATTTGTTTCCGAGAACTTTATGTATTCGGACGCTTTTACGTAAAAATAGATAAAAGAATTCCTCTTTTTCAGTTCTTAATTTAGTTCACTCTCTCTCCCTATATGTATATTCAATCGTTAATAAAATGCTTTTTATTTATCCACACAGAAGTTCAAATACATTTTTTAAACATGTGGTGGATGACACTTGATGTCAATACAGTTTTTTCAAGTATTAATTCATTAATTAAATTTTATTTTTTAATTTTAAACTTATGCTGCGTTATTTCTGATAAAGTTAGAGCTAGCATCACATACAATAGATGGCCCCCATAAGTTTTTCTAACAATTCTTTTCTTGGCTTCAAATATATTTTTTTTCACTTGTAGTGGATGACACTTGATGGTTATACGGTTTCTTTCAAATATTAATTCATAAATTAAATTTAATTAACTAAAATAAAAAATTTTCTTTGTTGACCTGAATGGGAATTGACTTTAATTTTTTTGTTTATGTATTGCTTGTTAAAAGTACATTTTAATGTAATAAGGCGTATTAACGTTAAGTGAATAACTTGAAAGTCTTTCATTATAAATATGAAATGACTTAATACTTAATATGAAAATAATTCTTTTTTAATTCTCTTATACGGGAGGATAGAAAAAAGTTTTTAGAGGACAGTTAACTCATCTGTGAGTTAGGTGCTTACTCAAGGTTCGTGTAGCTTCAAAGTGCGTCATTAACAGTCAAATCAAATAATATCTGCAACAGAAACAATATCTGAAACAATAATATGGAAATAAAAAAGTAAAAAAAAATCTTGTTCTTTAAAAATTGATTATCTGGATTTATTTAAAAAATATTGTGAAAAATAAGCGTTTTTAAATAGCCTTTTGAAGTTATATGAAAATATAAGTTAATGGACCTTATTCATTTTATATTTTTTTTTATATGCAAAATTATGTTGTTGATATGCATAAATTCAAGCAATCTGCACACCAAAATAGTTCATTATATGTTAGTGTACTTTTGACTAGTTTATTTATATAAACGAGTACGCGTGAATATTTTATCATTAATGTATCAAAGGAGAAAACTACAAAATAAAATAAACACATTTTTAATCCTGTATTAATTTGCTTTATAACTGTTTTTATAGAGAAACACTTACATTGTACATCACAATATTCAACATAATTATTCAATTTACAATCTTAGTCTTCTATTACTCGTAAACATTTCACCTTTTTAAGGTTAATTAGTAGTATACACTTAAAAAGCGTGCAGAAATTGTTTTTCAGAAATCTTGAGGTAGATTTAAACCATCCGAGGAATCCTTTTAAAACAAACTCAACATCATGGAAAAAATTTAACTTGAAGCACAAAAAAAGCAGTTAAAGCTCTCCAGCTTTTATATAATTAGTGAAGGAAATGCTAAATCTGTATAAAACGAATCCGTACAAAGGAATCATAAATATGCTTCCTTTGATCTCAGCAAACCAAATTACTGCTGGGGAACAGGATTTAACTAGCAAAAAGTACCTTTCGAGCAGTCTTCTTTGCGTAAATTTACTTTCCCAAGCATTGAGCCGCATTCCTTTTTCGTTTATGGACACCATAATAGCTATAAATTCTCAGAATTAGATAGAAAAGGGTTTAGAAAGGACACATAGAACCATTCTTTTATTTATTTGAACCTTACCAAAGTACAATTGAATGTTTTATTTACTAAAACTAGTGTGTTCCTTTTTTTCGCTTAGAGTAGTAGGAACCTCGTTAGAGTTTGATGAACTGTTTCATGTGATGGAAAATAAGGGTACTTACGTATTATCCCTTCGAACATTTTCGCCAAATCAAAAAGATTGACGCCATATCTCTTCATACACGGCCAACAAAGAGAAAAAAACTCTTTATCACGCATACTCGAACACATAAATATTTTATACAGTCCTATTCTAATTCCCATACTTTTTTGTAAGAAAATATTAAAATTTGAGACATCTTTTTCTAAGGAAAACAGCACAATGAAATATTTTTTTAATTATAGAATCATTCTATCAATAAAATATGTGTAAAAGGGAGCAATTTGCAGAGGATTTAAAAACAGATAAATCACCTCCTGAAAAATGTATTTATCGTCAGATGTTTAGTTTATATAATATTTTTTTTATTTCTAATGGCAGATTATAAACAGTTAATTAATATTGAACTGGGCCTTTTGTTGAAATAATGGAATTCAAATAATAAAATGTTGTTTAAATTTGGCTTTTTATGTAAATAAACTTATAGCAAACTCTTCAAATATTTACCATTTCGCAGTGACTACCAACATAAGAGTATGTAACAACAGCTCCCCGTCTGAATTAAATTGGTTACTCAATTTAACACGTATTATTTTATGCTTGATTGTAAATGTGTTACATTTAAGTGTTTTTAAACACACATTTGAATTCGTTTTTCTTTTATATGTAATCAAGCCTTCCATAACCATAAATTTTTCACAAACAGCAATTACAGAAATAGTTTCCATACTTAAATCTTATTTTAAAGTGAAATAAAATATTCAGTAGAATTTTCAAATACACTTTACAACTGGTTTCAGTTACTTCAATAAACGTAATCCAAACCAAGAGTAAATCGTTCTTTTTAATGAACCATTGTTAATGTCTCTTAAATGCATTTATAGAATCCACATACACACATGTAGCATTTAAAATCGTCAACTATATGCAGTTATTTTACAGACACTTACACATCATATATGCAGACATAATTGAAGATAATCAAGATAATAATTGTATTGTCTTTAAGTGAAAGAAAACCGTGAGCACACACAATTGTCTTGCTAGTTGAATCCACTAACTTAACTTTATTTTCTTTTACTTGCTGCTATGCATAAAAGAAAAATTAATACGAGTCTACTATTGTTGGGTTATTCGCATCTTTTAACTACAAAGTTTATAGTTATAAAATAAAATTGCTTTCAGATCAAACAAAATCCTCTTTTTGGTTTATGTTTTCAAATCAATTTTTTCCGACTACGTTCAGAACTGTTATTTTTCAAAAGCGTATAAACGGATAATTTTTTGTGATATTTAATGATTCTTAGATTAGAATACATTCATAAAATTGTTTAAATAATATTATTACAGTAAAAAATTATTTAAGTGCAATATTTTTGCAAAAAATGAGCACAGAATTATCTATTTTCAAAACATTCTCCTTTGTATGAGAAATGTTTCTATAATTATAATATTTTGTCTATATATAGCTCAGACTTCTGTACAAAGCCTGAACTAGTAATTGCTTAACTTAGAAATGTATTTATCCATATTTTAATACAACTGAAAAGGAGAAATTTTAAGAAAAAAAAAACACCGATAATTATTTCAATTGGTAGTAACTCTGGAAATAATATGAATTTTTTTCAAAATTCCTTGTTCAGGCCCAATGGAAAAAATCTTAGCTTTATATATAAGCAAAATGTTACTATTTTGGAAGCATTTTTCATAAGAGGAGAATGTTTTGAAAATAGGTAATTCAAAGTTAATGTTTTGCCAAAATATTGCATTTAAATGATTTTTTTTATTCTAATTATATTCTTGAAACAATTTTATACATGCATTCTAATCCAAGTGACACTAAATATCATACAAGTTAGTTGGATGGCCCAACGTTGCAAGGGCTTTTTCAAGTGTATAGTTTTTTATCTTAGAAATTTCCCCTGCCCCTCAGAGGGGATTAAGCGGGTAACGGACCTAGCAGCCGTCAGGGGCCCCAAACTCGATGGATTCCGCTTATAAATTCAACGTGTAACAAAAAATCTTGAATCGATGTTTCCGTATTTGAGTCGTGTAGCACCCCTAGCCATCTTTTTTTTCCGTACATATGTATTGTTGCAATCTGTACAAATTTCGTATGTGTTTCATTTTGCTCAAATTTTATTTCGAACAAATGAATACTATTCAAGACAAATAAATTTGTTTTTAGTTCACAGCCGTGCTTAAGATATCCGACTACGTTCGGAACCGTGATTTTAAAAAAGCGCATAATGGATAATTTTCATGATATTTTGTGTCACTTAGATTAGAATACATGTATAAAATTGTTTTAAGGACATTTTGACAAAAAAAAATTATTAAATACTATATTTCGGCAAAAAATTAACTTAGAATAACCTTTTTTTTCAAAATGTTCTCCTTTTGCGAAAAGTGTTTCTTTTATAATAATATCTTGCCTGTATATCGCTCAGACCTCTGTATAGAGGCTCAACTATGATTTTTGAAAACTTCACATTATTTTCAGAGTTACTACCCATTGAAATAGTTATCGACGTTTTTTTCTTAAAATTTCCCTCTTCTGTTGTCGTAAGACATGGATAAACCCACTTCTAAGTTATATATTTCAAAAATTCTAGTTGAGCCTCTGTACAGAGGTCTGAGCTATATGCAGGCAAAATATTATTATAATAGAAGCATTTTTCACAAAAGGAGAACATTTTGAAAATGGGTCATTCTATGTTCATTTTTTTGTCAAAAAATGTACTTAAATAATTTTTTATTGTAATACTAGCCTTAAAACAATCTTATATACATTTTCTAATCTAAGTGACACTAAATATCATAAATATTTTCGGTTTACACGCTTTTGCAAAATCACGGTTCCGAACGTAGTCGGATACCTTAATTGCTCTCGAAAACATTTTACACTGATGGGAAAAAAATTCCAACATCGAGAAAAAAAATATTGTCAACTAAGCGAAACTTCGGCAATACATTGGTTTCAGTAACATATTTAATTGATTAAAATTTTAAAATCACAGGTTAATGCAAGAACGTCTTAAGACTCTTTGAGGCCCTGGGCCCCTATGAAAATGTAGGTCCTACCCGAGATCTTTAAAAGTAGACAGTTTTTTTTAGCATGCATTGTCAAATACTGATTAAAGGGTAATTTAAAACAAATATATGTGCACTACTCACAATCTCAAAAACTGCATTTAGACTAAATGAGTTGAATGATTGTTTATGGTATTAGGCCTAGGCCTAGACTCTGACAACGGTCATCACATAATAATACAGTCTTGCCAATTTGCTAGTTGACACGCAATTTGAAATTCCCTGTTTTTCGCAGAATATGGACGGGAATTGTACTTATTTCACAAAATTATCCGGATCATGATCTTATAAGACAAACAAGAATGAAGCAAAGCCCCCACCGATTGCGAGGTCCTGTGCCCGGGCCCAGTTGGTCCATGCCTTAAGAAGTCCCAGGGTTCATGTATAAGCTCGAGTAGAACCATATCAAATTTGAAACGATGATACATTAAAAACCTATGTAACTGCCACAATTTTAAATGCAAGCATGCAAACGTGCATGCCATGTGACGTGCATGTACCGTATTTTAATTTGTTCTGAACAATGATCATGTTCCGAACGTAGTTCTATACTTTAATTCCTATAAATACATAAATATTGCTTTACATTATATGTATATTGATTCTTACAAATATCTTTCTGTTATCACCTACTTCTACAGAATATCTTGTACTATGATTAAAGACATAAATATTTTTACTATCATGTTGAACCCAACAAGACTGCAAATTGTTAAAACGGATATTTTATCAATGAGCCGCCGAAGCAGTTAAACAATTCAATTGCATAGTAAAAAATAATCTATCTAAGAGGAAGCAATTTTTTTCCTTTTAGTTGAATAGCAGTTGATATCTCTTAAAACAAAAATATCAAATTAATTTTAATAGAATGTAACTTTTGATAATTATTTTCAGCAATTTTATGTTCGATATGTATTGCTAGAATTTTTTTATTTTCATTATAATGCGGTGGATTGACACTTTTTTTGTTCTATACATTATTTAATGACAAGAATAAAATACTCTAAGCATTCAAATAAGCATTCAGAAAAAGTACATTCAAATTATAATCTGATATACAAGTTTCGTTATGCGATATAATTTAAACTTCTATCAGCGAACCATTGGGGCAGCAAGGCTTTGTTTTATCCGTAAACCTGTCTAAGTATAAAGGGGAACATGATTTGTGTTTTAAAAAATATGTAATACATTTAGTAAAATCTGGAAGCTGATGTTCCCTCTATTTTAAGCATTATTTAAATTGATATTATTTTTTAAAAATATATTAAGATAAATTTCTTTACACATATAAACACATTTACTATAATGAGGTCTTTTCTTTGGTAGTTATGAATTTATTTGTACATCACTGGGAATCTGGTAACTTATTTATTGCTCTTTGATTCCAACAGAGATCTAAATATTTTGGAATGACTTTTTTCATAATTAGTTCATTCAGATCTATCCATTGTAATCTTTTAAATTTTACTCGGTACTCTGTACTAAACTCTTAAACAAAAGGGGGCGAACTGTGTTGGCTAGCCACAAAACTGGATTTAATAAAGAAAAACACTAGTTTTCATACTAATCAGTGTATAACCTGTTGCAAATATTAAAATCTAAATCATCAATAAATATGTTCTAAATTTTTAAATTAACCGCAAAGATTGCTCACATTTTAATTAATTTTAAAAAATTCTTATCTCTTTTACATAATTTTTTTCTTTCTTTTCAGGTCGTTCAAATGTAATATGTGGTCCCAAACATTTCGAATGTGGCAATACAACTAGGTGCATTGAGCGTAGCTTACATTGTGACGGCATTAAACATTGTGATGAAGGAGAAGATGAAGAAGGATGTGGTAAGAGCTTTGAAATATTTACTTGTTGTATCTCACAGATAAATCTCTTTATTACATTGGCCGAGAGAATTTTGGATGGTATATGGCGGCTAACGTTTAGTTCATGGAAAAAAAGACATTAGAATATAAGGCTTGGGTAAAATAATGTTTTTTTTTCACGTATACGACTAAACATATCACTCACAGATTAGTTCTTAAAGACAGAGAAATAACACGGCCTAGCTCAATTTCCTTCTTTAAGTCATCATTTTTCGCCAAGCGCAGTGAAAGCGTTTGATCTCTGCTTAGGTTTCCTATCAGCTAATCTCCTAATCCCTCCACTTTTTCGATCACTTCTCATAGTGGTTGTCAGCGCCATCGGTGAATTTTTTTTAATACCACATTTATAAATATGACCTCAAATCTGAGCAAACAACTAAGATATTCAGAGATACAAATTCTAACATTTTAAATCTATATTTATTCAATTCAGAAATTAAAGAATGACAAATTACTAATTGATTTAAAAAAAACAAGTAATGAAAAAAAATTAAGTCAATTCCTCCTTAGATCAACAAAGAAAAATTTTATTTTAGCTACTTTTTATTAAATAGTTACAATTAATATAAATATGTATATACATAGGACAGAATCACAACATTAAGTGGAAATTATTTTTTATTAATTATCATTAAAGTATCGTATTGTCATCCAAAACAATCGTGTCTATAAAATTTCAGTACAACTGAATGCTTTAAAACGAGAGAAAAATACCTCATCAAGTTTTGACACAAGTCGCCAAAAGGGTCGCTAAGTCATCAAAATTGATGCCAACGTGGTTGTGTGTATTTGTAATTCTTTAAATAATTAGTTTTAATCATTTAATTTTTATTAATTATAATTAAATTAATGTATTGTCATCCAAAATAATCATGTATATAAAATTTCAGAGCGCTTTAAAGTGTAGTTTATTAATGATTGAAAATTCCACCAAGATGAATAAATAAATATATAGAGAGTGTGAGCTAGTAGTAGGAATTGAATGAATTAATTTCATTGGCCATGTACATGGAATTAGTTTTTGTAAGGATTTTGAACATAAAAAGCGAATATTTTCAGTATTTAATGCATGTTTTCCCCCTTTTATAAGTAGACGAGTCGACATGGTCGTGATCTCGGGGGTGTAGTTTTTTTGAGGATTGGATCAAATTTCTCAGACCATTAAGAACTCGTACAAGGGTCTGATGCATATAAAACCTGTTCAGGATTCAAAGTCCCCTACGTTAGCATAACGTTGAATACTGAACAGTGAAGGGCCATCTCAGGTGTTATCCTTGATGATGTGTAAAATTAAAATTACAATGACTCTATTAAGGTCAATTTCAGTTTTTCAGCATTAAACTATTATACCATAGTATCCCAAATTATGGCAATAATTATTAGCATGATTTTCCAGTTTTAACATATTGCTTATATAAACTCAGCAGTTTTGGAGTGAGGGTATTTTTCTTGTTTTTAAGGCTTGTAAGATTAAATATGCATTTAGAAACAAAATTTAAGAAATTTCACAAATGATCCTCTGTAGGTGTGCTTATAGAACTTGATAGGCTATTTTGAATCTTCAATTGGATTTTTAACAAATGATTTTCTAAAAATAAATATTTCAACTTTTTATTAAGTTTTCACAATGGTATCAAAATGGATCACACTGAACCAGCTATACTAAGAAAGTTGATCAGTAACCTAAAGAAAATAAATCATAAAATGTAAAAAACAGTTATTACTGTGTAATTTGTGTTCTCTGAAATTTGGGATTTTACTGAGTGCTATGTTTAGGGGGCATTCACAGACTGCATATTGTATATACTTATATTTTATGATAATATCTTTCATTTCTTTTGCAGCTGATGCTCATGGAAGCTTAGATTCACTTCTAAATGCAATCAAGCAACATAGAGAACTCAAAGATATATTAATGGATAAATCTTTCGAAAATTGCAGTAAGTAACGATTTATTTGTTATTACTACATGATATATCTGTATCAAAATACTGCAATAGAAAAATATATAATTCTTAATGTCTTTTTTTCTTTAATCAATTCACGTGAAAAAATAATTAAAAGGATATAGTAATTAATTATGTGCTACATAAATTTTTATTCAGTTTTTCTTATAATTTTTCTATTTTAAATTAATATTGGAAAAAGTAGATTTAATTTCTCCTAACTATTAGTAATTCATATACCGTAGAATCTGGTGTATAACGTGCACCTATACTTTCAAGATGTGATTTTAAATATACAGTATTTCCATATTTATAGAAGTGTAATTTTTTTTCTATACTACTTTTTAAGGGGGGGGGGATCTCCTTTTTATACCTTGCATATAATCGGTCACCCGTAAATTTCGATCCTATTTTCTTTGTTAAACATGCGCGTTATACGCCAGATTTTACGGTATATGATGAAATATTATATAGTATATAGGGTGTTGCTGAATTCAACCGACAGATTTAATAGGTGTGACAGTAGGCAGCATGGAAATGACAAATCAACGTAGAACACGGAATCGAAAACCACATTTAGTTGAAGGAATTTGCGAAAACAGTTACGAAGAGTGTTGGGTTTTCTGGTTTATGAAAAATAACTAATTTATAATTGTTTGATTTCAGCATTTATACAATCAATATTAATAGAATATTATTTTAGAAAATTTTGGAAGTTGAGATTTATTGTATTGTGGATTTGGAAACTTCTAAAGAAAGGTTAGTTTTATATAAAATGAAAATTTTAGATGAAAAAAAAAATCTATAAAAAGCTTAAAAACGGAACTAGTTTATCAGTAGGGTTTTCGTTTCTCGAAGCCTAATAAATAAAAAAAGGTTAGAATTTAGTAATTTTTTTCTTCTGCTTAGAAAAAAAATAAGACTATAAGATTTTCATCAAAAAAACACTAAGAGTGGAATATATTTAAATTAATAAAACAGTTACTGTGTGCGGATCGACTAAATGAAAAAGGTGAAAGACCTTTTTTTACGCTACGGACATGACATGCACATTTCACAAAGCGCGCATCCGCACAGTTAATCCAAGATTATACTCACTTTTAATTATCCTGTTTATTATCTTTTTATTTCCGTTTTCTATTCTTCCGCTTACTACTGCATTTCTCAAACACTCCTCCCAAGTTATTTTTGCAGGCTAATAATTGCAGTATGAAAAGCTTGATAAGTTTATAAGAAATTCATTTTTAATGATGCAAAAAGATTTGAACAAAATGTTTTGTCATATTGCCACTAATTTGCTTTTATATTCTCTTAATTATCACCCAATCTCCCAAATTAGGATAATACTTTAAGTCAACAAAATTTCATTTTTTGAAAAGAACGAAAAGGGCTTTGACCAGAAATATGCACCTTAATCCGTCGTTCCATAGCGAGAAAAAGTAATACAGTTACGCAGCTGGTGCATACTATGTGGCAGTTAATTTTCGAGCTATTAAGTCATCTTTTATTATTTTTTAATAAAGAAACTGATTTAAAAAAGTTATGTATATACTAAGTAAGGAAAAAAATCATTTATTTGAGTTTGGCCTTTATTTTTTCAGTTTCGTATAATTTTAAGATATGAATTTTTTGCATTGCAAACAAATAAAGACTATTACTGTTTTTAACATCGTCACTTGTGTTGCATCTGCTTTTTTCGTCTATGATCCTTCAGATGAATAGAGGAATAATTGAGTAGATGTTAGCAGGAGTTTTAATCATGTGATTTCTACGGAATTTGCAAAGGGTTTTTCAAAGACTACCACACTTTGTGAACTGCCTGTTTATGTTTGGGTTAAAATATTTAATTTTAAAATTACATTAATAGCTGAACTAAAATGTAAATAAAACTACTCGTTTTTACGCTTTTTTAAATTAATTTCTATCAAA
>BMAV01016438.1:25731-41709 GCA_019973955.1 Trichonephila inaurata madagascariensis
GTGTGGTGTGGTAGTTAGGAGAGGGGGTGCTGGCTCAGGTGTCGTCCAAGTCCCTTGACCATGGTTCAAAATTACGTGGTCCGTCGCCAAAAGCCCTCGTGTAGCTGAACAGTGCGACGTTAATATTCAATCAGCTGCATTAGTTCCAGGGCAGTACAACGTAAACTCAACAAGAAGAATTACACTTTCATATGGATGAACAAGAAGAATTACATTTTCATATGGAATGTGTTCATTTTTGAAATGGTTTATGTAATTTCACCCATCTTTTACCAATTTCTCATCATGTTGATTTTCCAATTGTTCTAATTTATTAGAATTTAAATATACATTCAGTTTTCTTTCTACTAAACAGACCATTGTCATCGATTTTAATAGCAGGCATTTCTTTCGATAAAAACTCAACGTAATTTTCTATATCTGTCCAATTTACTTGCGACAAAGTCAAAAAATACCAATGAAAACTGTTATTTCCTGTGATAATTGTTCTGACCATTCTTGGACATTTTGGAAACATGTTTGATTTATCCCTGAATACAGATTAACAGATCAGTGTTAAAATATTGAAAAAGAGGACACTTTTCGAGGAAGAACAGAATCTATATAAAAGAAGGACGGCTGGTCACCTTATTAATAAAAAACTTATTATTCACACAATCAAGTTAAAACACATTTTTGTAAACTTGTAGTGGATGACACTTGATGTTTATACAGTTTTTTCAAATATTAATACATTATATTTTTAATTAATGAATGAACAGTAACAAAAATAATAGTACAACACCATATCTAAAAGTGAAAATTGCTCGAAGTGTCCCTGTAGCGCAATGGATAGCGCGTTGGACTTCTAATCCAAACTTCGTGAGTTGGAATCCTACCTTGGATGATCTAATTTCTGAGAATGTGCTCTCTTTTTGCTATGCTATTTTATTGGAATAATTCAATTCAATAAATAAATAAATAGTAACACAAACAAAAATAATAGTCAAACAGCCTATATAGAAAGAAAAATGGAAAATTGCAGGGAAAATCGCTTTCTATTTTGCCACTTAATATTGTGACTCTGTCATTTGTATATACATTATTATATTGATTGTAATTATTTAATAAAAAGTAACTATATATATATATATAAAATAAATTTTTTCTTTGTTAACCTAAGTAGGAATTGACTTTATATATATATATATATATATATATATATATATTGCTTGTTGGCACGATAGAAACGTTTCTTAGAAAACCGTGCAAAAAAGGAATCATGTAAAAAAATACATGTGACCTATGGTAAATTTGGGAATATATTCCATAATTTTAAAAAATCGCGTAAGATGAAAAATCTATTTCTAAATATTCTAAATCTACTTCCAAAAATCTAAATACTTTTCCAATAAAACGCGGGAAAAAAAGTAATATTAAAATTAAAAATTAGATATTTAGACAACAAAAACAATTCATTTTTATTACAAAATAAATTAATTAGTGTACAGTGAAAATTCAGTCTATAAGTACGTATAACATATAAGAGTTCAAACGGAAATTAGGAATAAAACTGTACTGTTTAACAACTATTCATCGCTGCTCGATAACAAGCGTGCACGTTTATTAAAAACTGGATTAAAAATACCAAATACCCTGGTGCTTTGATACAGAAAGTCTCTCAACTGCCAAAGAAGAAATCTTCATAGATTTCACATCATACGTCGAAATCAAAAGGCAATTTAGAAAAAGGCAGGAGTGGATGATGAATTTTCTGCAATGAAAACCAAAGTATTTCGCATTCCATCTCAAGGAATTATGTAACATGTTCCTAATTTGGTATTGATAAATTAATTATCAGAAGATACATTGTGCAGTTCTGATACATTTATATTATATCATTGTAAATGTGAATTTTTTTATGTCAGATTTTTTTTTCCTTTCAACAAATTAATATTTTTTTTTTATTTTAGCTTTTTCGCTAGCCCCCCCCCCCTTGGGATTATCATGCCGCCTGGGAAGGATGCACCCCACAGTTTGAGAACCGTTGTCCTAAGGGCTAAAATCCCCAAATTTTTTAGATTCATGTTAGAACGAAATATTTGTGTAAAAAAAAAAAAAAAAATCCTGTGCCGTGTTATTTCAAATCGCTTAAAAAAAGAACGCGTAAAAAAAGAGTAGGGTGTAATAAAAACAGGACTGGAAAATCAAAATACTTTAATAGATAGAAAAACGCCCTATAATGTTTTTCAATTCGTAAAACGTTCTTAAAATTTAAAAGGTTTCGGTAAATACTCAATTGTGTCCGTTTGAAAACTGAATAGAAATTTGACTTTATGTAATGAAAATACTGGAGGCGAGAGAGACAAAAAAGGAAACGAAGAAGTGATTCAAAAGAAAATAGGAAATATATTAAAATATGATTATCGCTATTCTTTGCAAATTTTAAACAAATATGTTGATATAAAATTAAATAAAAAAGATCCAAAGAAAACTATTCATACCCAATCATTTTGAATAAATTTTTCCGATAATTTTTAAAAAAAAGTTAAGTTGTTAAATAGTGTCTAAATGTTTTTAGGAAAGTTCATTTTCAAAAACTTTTTATAATGAAGGGATTCCGGGCGGGGGGGGGGGAAGGTCGTAGATATAAAAGTTTTGTGAAATATATTCATGGCAAATAAATTTTGCAGTTCACACCTATTTATTGAAATACTTTATCAAAAACAATATTATTAAAGAATTCGCATTTTGATTTTATTCAAAGAAAGAAAAAATAATTTTAAAAAAATATTTGAATATATGTATAGAAAAAATTGTTTTGTATTTATACATTATCTGCATACTACAATTATATTTTTTCAGGGGTTGTCCTGAAATATGAAAGCTACTTCTCAAATGTGTAATGCAGAACTAAATGCAGTATAATGAAGATTTGACATATATATGCGTACAGTAAGACCCCGCTTAACGCTGTTTCGATTAGCGCTGTTTCGGTTTAACGCTCTTTTATTTGAATAGTGGGGTTCCCCGAAATAGCACGCAGCGTTAGGCTTCCCGATATCCGAAGTAGTTTATCCCTGTTTCTTCTTTCCGACGGTATTATACGAAAGTATTTTTATCGTTTCAAACATTTGTTGACGTTATTGTAAGTATAAATTTACATAATAAAACTATTGCTATAGTGACAAATATTATGATTTTTAGTTTTTATCATGGGTGATGATAAAAAACACGAAAATGAAGCGTGAAAAAAGCATTTCACTAGAAACTAAAATGCAAGTGATTAGAAGATTAGATACTGATGAACGTCAATCTCAAATGGGTGCTGCATTGAATTTGGCAACTTCAACAATAAGGACCATTCTTAAGAATAAAGTAAAAATACTGTCGTCGATAACTGCAACTAAGACAAGCTCTTCAACTAGAACTACCCGTTTTAGAAATAATACAATAGAGGAAACGGAAAAAAAAGACTTTCTATATGGATTGACGACGAAATTGAACGCAAAATGCCATTAAGCCAATCTTCCTTCTTGATAAAATGGCAGAAAATTGGAAATACAGAAGAGACTGAATGATCTGAAATGCTAACACACTGACTTAGAATTTTATTTATTTTTATATGCATATTCGTTTATTATGTTTCTACATTTGTAAAAGAAATATATTTTTGTTTCATTATTATAAAATACATAATTAGTAAATTTAATGGTAAAATACCTGATCAATTTTCTACCCATCTTTCCCTACCCCCATTATTTACATCAGGGGTGTCCAACCCAAATGACTTTGCGGGCCACTTCGGAAAAACATTATTTTCTCGCGGGCCGCACTTAAAAATATGTACCTTTATATCAGATTTGGAAAAAAAACATTTATTGAGTGAAAATTTAAAGCAGAATGAATTATTATTATTGTTTTATTATTTTCCATGTATACAGACATAGATAATATAATAATGTTTATATAATATAATAATATACAATGATCAATTTTTAAAATATTACAGTTGTCATTTTCTTGAAAATTACGGTGTGTTCCTATTGAATTGATCATTCGTTACTCCTTGTTGAAATTTGATAGTGCTGTCATATATTCTCAAACAATTAAGTATACGTTGCCCTTTATCTTAACCATCCTGAATATATTTTTTTAAACTTAAAAAAACATCTCTGACTGCCCCTCTTACTTTTTGGGCACTCCAAACAGAAAAGGAGGAGGAGAAATGAAAGTTGCACACACAGAGAATCATGTACCATCCATAGTGAAGGATACGCATAATGCGCAATTCGGAATTTATTAAAAAAGTAATTTATTATAGAAAAATCAAATGTAACTGTTTGATAAAAAATAAATCTATTTTAATCTAAAGGACATTACTATTATCAAACACCAAAGTTATTTGGATGTAGATGGTTTCATAAAATCTAATAAATATTCTGCAGGCTGAAAGATTTTTTTCCCCCGCAAAATTTCCTTGTACATGCTAATGTTTTAATTTCTTAATTTGACAATAAAATACGTTCATCGCTGGAGTCTGTTTTCTAACATTTGTAACACTTTTTTTCAATTAAGCTGAGACCTTCGGTTACTTACCAACCGTCATTCGATCTTCTGATTGAACAAGGTCGAAAAACTCAAGTTCTTCCATGTCTTGCTCTTGCTCATGCATTTCTATGAGCTCATGAATTGTCAGTTCCTGATTGTGGGAGAATTCGGCAGTTCTTAAATGTCACATCACTATCCATTTCGAAATTTATTTGCCTGGCAAGATTGCCAACTTCTTTAATCAATTTACCAATGTGGGAGAGAGAATCTAGCAGTTCTTAAATGTCATCACTATCCATTTCGAAATATCCTTATAATTTGTACGGTTTATCAGTAATCTCTTAACTGCTGATTAAAAGTTACGCAATTCGCTTCCCAATGCCAACCGTTTTCCACGTAGATGTGGGTATGTGATATATTGGAGGGGGGGGGGCCCAATAAAATAATCTCTGTGTGTGAAATAAGTAAATCCTTTGCAAACTTTGTCAAGATCCTTTTATTGTATTCCAAAGCCTTCGGAATAATTCTATGAATAACATTTCAGAAAAAAATCGCACTTTGAATAGACGTATATATACGTCTGGGGAAATTAACGCTTTGGCTGAGTGAGACATTATATACGCCGGAGGCATTTAAGAGGTTAAGGTCGTATCGTAGTTTTAGCGTCGAAGTATAGTATATTATTGAATTCAATACATCATTATTATATGAAGGGGGCGCGATGAAAATTATGAGTGAATATTGAGTCTCGAATATTGAAACTCAGAAGCACTGTACTAAACTGTAACTAAGCGCCATAACAAATTGGCGATATTTGAAAAAAGCGCCACATTTTTATAATATTAGTAACAAGTATAAGTGAAAATTTAGCTTTTTACGTATTGGCGTGATTCGACTCTTCATGGTTTTTATAACCGATAGGTACATTTTTATTTAAATCATATTCTATTTCTAAATTTCGAAAAAGTAGAATTTTTTTTAATTCTTAAAAAACTAATTTTAAATCCCATAAATGCACCAAGAATTTTTACATTACTATTTTTCAATTCTTACTATTAGTTCACTCTCTTCCTATATATATATATATATATCTTGTTCAAATTTTCATTCGTTAAAAAAATACTTTTTATTCATCCAATGAAGTTCAAATACATTTTTTTAAAACTTGTAGTGGATGACACTTGATGTTAATACAGTTTTTTCAAATATTACTTCATTAATTAAATTGTATTTTTAGTTTTAAACTTGTTTTGCATTATTTCTGACGAAGTTAGATTTAGCACCAATAGAAAGCGCGAGTAAGTTTTTCTAACGAAATATTTGCTTGGTTTCAAATATTAGGGGGACCGGAAAATTATGTCGTTTTTTTACAGTAAATTCGAATAAATAAATTTCTTACAAGTTTTTCTTTTTAGTCAATGATATAATCACCCTTTTTGGCAACAACCTTTTGCCATCTAGTGTGCAAATTTTCAATGCCGGATCGATAAAAATATATTGGTTTTTCAGTAAAATATCTGGAGATGGCATTTTTCATATCATCCAAATTTTGAAATTTTTTGTTTGTTAAGAAGTGTTGCATTAAACGGAATAAACGGAAATCCGTTGGCACAATATCAGGCGAGTATGGTGGGTGTGGTAATACCTTCCATCCCAATTAGTTAATTTTTTCCA
This sequence comes from Trichonephila inaurata madagascariensis, assembly GCA_019973955.1. NCBI lineage: Eukaryota > Metazoa > Arthropoda > Arachnida > Araneae > Nephilidae > Trichonephila > Trichonephila inaurata. Next base: position 31,936 of record BMAV01016438.1, read on the forward strand.
GCGTTTTTCTTGCGCAGTGCGGTCTTGCATTATTGTGTAGCAAAATAACGCCTTTTCTATTGATAATCGCTGGACACTTTTCAATTAATGATTGATTTAGTCGATCTAATTGTTCACAATAAAGGTCTGCATTAATATTTTCTCCAGGTTTAAGCACTTCAAAATGGACGATTCCACGAATACCCCACCAAATACACAAAAGCGCCTTTTTTGGATGTAAACCTGGTTAAGCAGTACTTCGTGGCGGTTCTTTCGGAGAGAGCCACTGTCTTTTGCGTTTTGGATTATCATACTGGATCCATTTTTCATCTGCAGTGATCAAGCGATCAAAAAACGGTTCTGTATTGTAACGTTGAAGCAATAAGTTGCATGTCGTAGATCGGTTAGCTCTGTTTTCTTCAGACCGATTTTATGCGGAACCCGAACACCTGCTCTGTTTGCTTTACCAATCTGTTGCAAATGTTCTTGGATGGTCGACCAAGGTTGGTTAAGAGCATGTGATAGTTTCTCGATTGTCTGACATGGATTTGCTTCTCATTGCGCCCTTAATAACGTTATTGTCTAAAGTTGTTGGTCTTCCTGATCGATGTGAGTCGGAAAGATCGAAATTACCGGATCTGAACTTAGAAAACCACCTTTGGCATTTACGAATATCAAAGACACTTGGGTAAACATCGCAAAAAGTTTTTGGTAGCAACTGTTGCATTACTACTCTTGTGAAACTCCAAAAGCATGCAATGGCGGATATGAATCTCTTCTGGTATTTGGCTTGCCATTTCACTCAAAATGAGGAAGGAAAACTTATAAGGTTTAGGTTTTCACAACTAAACAAGTCACTTTAACTTTGAAATGTCTCTGGCCCGACTTTCAACTACGCGATGAACTCATAAGCGGTACAGCAGCATTGGCATGCGCAGAAACGACATTACTTTTCGGTCCCCCTAATGTTTTCTTTGAATTTGTAGTCGAGAGATAACATTTGTTGGTCATACAGTTTTTTTAAATATTATATAATTCATTAATTAAATTCAATTAACTAAAATAAAATTTTTCTTTGTTGACCTAAGTAGGAACTGGCTTTTTTTAAAAAATTATATTACTTGTTAGGGCTTTGATTGCTAACACAGCATTCGCGAAAATTTAATATAGAATTCTACCATAAACGCATTAATTACTTTAAAAAAAGAGGTAAACTACGTATTAACCTCCTTTTTATTCAAACTCACTTAATGATCTTTGTTCTACGCAATCAAAACTTAAGTTACCGAAATAACATAATATTTTAAGAATTTCAGAAATCAAAAGAAATTCAAATAAATATTTAAGCAGTGCTATACAAACCAAAACCAATCTAGAGAGAAATGCTTTTCAAACTCATACGTCCATTAAATTCAATTAATTAAAAGTAATTACACGAACTATGCCTAATTACCCGGGTCAATTAAATCTCGCAAGGAAGAACAACAAAGGCCGAATTACTCTCTAAATCATTCAAATGTATTTCCAAATAATTGGTTCACTTTATATAATCGGTTCTCTTCGGGTAATTGAATCATTAAAATATTTAAATCTTTGGTCCTGATTTCACTCATTATTTTCAGCGTTCGTCGTTCAAAGGATGAAGCTATTCTATTTATTGAGGGATGATAAATGATGTAATTGTTTGAAGATGAAGCTCTGCAACAATTCAATCATATCATCAGCTGTTGATGGGCTTAAAGTACTTTCGGATTCATTTTCGAAAGTAAATCAGTTTTAGGGAATTATTTTATGTATTAAATCGAGGCTTAGTGAAATAGTTGTCATGTTGCTAGCCACCAAGGAGCTGTTGTTTTAGCTGCCAATAAACTGGCTGGATAATCACACTTTTCAATTGTGTTTATGCTGCAATTCATGTCTACTTTTATCAATCATAAAAATTAATTTTAAAGGACATTTGGATCCCTATTTAACGAAATCATTAAATCCCGAAAAAAAAAGTACGTTATACGGAAAATTTGTTATATGGTGGCGTATCTTTCAATATACTTATAATAAACCACAAAAAAACAAATTTTAAATGCATAAACAGTGTATATTAAAATAAGTAATTATTCACACACACACACCGTTCTGTAAATCAATATCTATTTATTTTATATATCTTACCCATAAAAAAAAAATCTGATTTAAATCTAATCTAATCTAATCTAATCTAATCTAATTTCTAATTTAAAGCATGCAAGTAATTTTAAATATATATTATCTTCTATAACCAAAAATTCTAAGCATAAATGACCACACGCGTCCTTATATTTAATTACTTATAAAATTTGTTAATTTTGTTTGAAAAAATGCTTTGTTTCATAATACGCCTCACATCTTTGTAATGCACCAAAAATCCCTTCAGGTGTATTTTTCCGTGTATTTTCTTAAGTTTTTCTAACCATCCATTGTTACCTAGAAATTGGTCGCATTCTAATGCCTTCGCAAATTGAAGAGCTTTCTCTATTATAAAAGGTACAAAGATCGGAACATTTTTTTATCGCATCGTGTGTATCCACTTCAAAACTGTCTCGTCGACGTCTTCATAGACACATGTTCTTAAACGTTTTGAACAAGAATTTGATGAATCATGATTTTATAACTTATCTCTATTTTTTATAATAGTTGATAAGCTGTGTTTGGAGGAATACCAAACTTTAAAACAATATCCTTTATACTTTAAAAATAGGGAGGAAAAATTTGAATCACAAGAAAAAAAGTTCATCATGTAGAAAATGCAAGCTATTGGGAGGCTATTTTACGAAGAAAATCGTGAAACGTTCTTGGTTCCAGGAAAAAGTTCGCTACATTGAAAAATATAGATGTTAATAATATGGAGTTCGACTGTATTTTACACCAATGAAAAATGTCTTTTTAATGTATTATTCTACAAAAACTACAATAATAATTATAATTTAAATAGCATAGCTACATAGTGGCTAAAACCGAGGGATGATCGGTGGCCACGGTGACCAAATGCTCATGGTCACTAACTCATCGAGTCGCGGGTTTAAGCCCACTTAAGACCCGCTGTGTAGAAGAGGCTGATGTACGTTAAATCTGTCGAGGCCCAAAGTCCTTCTGTTGGAGTGGTGTGGAAGTTAGGAGAGTGGGTGCCAACCCAGGTGTCTTCAACGCCTCTTAACCACGGTTCAAAATAATGAGGTCGGTAGTCCATGAGTTGTTTTAGAGTGTAACATTAATAAACACACATTCACACTCATTCACCCGAAGTCGTAGTGTAAACTCGAGGTTAGAGTTTCTTCTATCGAGTTGTAGAATCGAGTACCGAAGCCACTGAAGACCATTCGTGTAGAGCGGCTGATGCACGTTAAATCTGCCAATGGAGGCTCAAAGTCCTACTGTTGGAGGGCTGCAGAAGTTCAGAGAGGATGTTGAGGGCTCGAGGAAGAAGCAGACATGATCCTAAATAACTGATTTTATTTGATCTTGAACACTTTACGAAATCTGTAACTTAACTCTGGGAGCAAAGGGAAATCCTAACCTGTAATCATATAACTAAATTATGGAAGGTACTTATCTTGATTAAAGCTCCTTGTAATGACCCTGCTCGCAGCCTGATAGCTCGCTCAGCTCCAAGTATGGTTATTTACTCATTTCCTGAGGAATTCTCCGTCAAATATTAATCTTAAGCAGTAGCGCACACAAAAATTTTTCAAGGGGGGGTCCAGGGTCGAAAGTCTACCATTTTGGTATCATGCTAAAATACGCCGCTCAATATATTCTTTAGACTTTGTCGATTTTCATGGACAAAAACAATACAAAATTAATCATTGAATATATAATTAGCATTAATCAATAAAATTAATTATTAATAACAAATACATAATTAAATTTTACGTAATTTTTACATAGGATTATAACCAATCCAAAAAAAAATCAAAGGCTATGGGGGTGTCCGGACCCCTAGGACACCCCCTTGTGTGGGCAACAGATCTTAAGATATACGACTCACTGTGCTTAATAGCACTTGGAATTCAGCTTAACGATCAACTCTTCACCATTATATCACATACTCAACGACCGGCACTTAAATAGTAATTACATTTCCATAAAATCAAGTCATCTCTACGGAAAGTGTTTTTAAAACTGTAATCGCAGTTAAAGAATTATTTCCTCAAGATAATTAGTGGAAAACCCGATTAGAACCAGTTACAAGATCCCTCATCACTTGACTGCGGCTTAAAATTACGAGATCTGTCACCAGTAATCCTCATGTTGCATTAGAATGCGATATTAAAAAAGTCCCACCCACACTCTCATACGTAAGGTCATCTTCACGAACTCGTGGGAGTATAACGATTCCCGCCACACATCTGTGAATCGGCTTCTTTGTGGATATCAACCACACATTCAAGGAACACCTGCAACCTTAAATTATTGCGCGGTCTCATCTTGGAATCGCCCCGGCAACCTTTGACACCAGTCTTTCGAGGAGTGAATTCGTATCCCACTGCTGCCAACAATCAGGAGTAAGCTGTGACGTCTGAAATAAATAAAGGTAGCGTGATACTGATTAATTTAAATAGTTAAATTAATCAATATCACGCTACTTTAATTTATCTCAAATCACAGGAGGAATAGTTTCTATCCAGTCGAAAGTTCAAATCTTGGTGCCATTAAAGACCCGACATCTGGAGGAAGGGGATGAATGTCAAATCTTCTGAGGCTCAAAGTCCTCACGTTGACGTGATGTGGAAGCTTGGATAGTGGGGTACCAGTTTTGCAGTCCTCCTCTTCACACACACACATGACCGTGGTTCAAAATAAGGAGTTTCATTGCGAATAGCCTTAGTATAAGCCTAATAACCTTAGTATGGAATGAGACGTTAATAAATAATAAATTAATATTATTACATGATTAAAAGCTAATTTAAACTTTAAAATGTGTGTCATTAATTGAAATCTAATAATATTGATGATCTTCTTTTATGTTCCTATTATGCTTTCTATGGAGGAAAATAACTTTTCACAATTTATTTGCTGTTGTTATATCGATGCTAATTAATATTTATAATCCCTATTAAAAAGGTTTTCACTTTTAGCTAAAATACAATTTACTGAAAGAAATGAAATAAAAAATTAAGTTAAGGAAATTTATGCTAAATGTAGAGTCAAAGCTAAGGATTAATCAATTGGTGTTAAATCTTATAGCGTTGGATCTGCGGCAAATTATGATACATTGAGAAAAGAAGTCACACTTATTTTGCACTTAATATATTTAAGACTTTTTATAAAGTTGATGATCAAGAAGATTTATTGTGTAGAAATACAACATAAAAATCCTGTTAATATTAAAGAAACCCATTTGTATGATGAAAAAACAAAATAAGTAATAATAAATAAATAAAAAAATAAATTCTTTTTCGGTGTTTCTTTTTAGCTACCATTAAATCCAACATATATACAGTGAAATAAATTCTTATTACATTTTTAATACACCCGAAATAAATAAATCCTGGTGTAATGCGACATATTTCTCATACAATTGGGGATATTTTAAAAAATCCTATTTACATAAATTAAAAATGCAATCTGCTATATCGGGAAAATGAAATAACTAGAAAACTAGAGAAATTAAAAACGGAATTAGTTTTTCAGATTTTTTTCATTTCCTAATCAAACTTTGTATTTTTTAATTAATTAAATTATGTTTATCATTATCTTCGGAGAGGAGAACTTTTGGTTCAGGATTATACTTCTATCTTCCTTTTAATTAATAATTTTCGAAACTGAAGTCAGCAGTAATAACTTCTTCACTATTTGTTTTCTTTAATTATCGATTTTTATACACCACTGATTATTTATTTATTTATTAGTTTATTTGTTTTAGAAGATCGTTTTAAAAATTCTAGCTTTTTTGTGTGTTTCATTCATCTTAATAAAAATGTTTCATATTACAAATTATTTATTTATTTTTCTTTCCTTCTCCTCCTCTCTCTCTCTCTTTCTTTTTCACTCTCTTCTCTTTTATTCTCTTCTCTCTCTTATCTCACTCTCTCTTTCTCTTTTATTTCCCTTTTTCTCTTCTCTCTTTTATCTCACTTTCTGACCTCTATCTCTCTTCTCTTTTTCTCTTACTCTCTCTCTTCTTTTTCTCTCTTCTCTCTTACTCTCTCTCTTCTCTTTTTTCTATTCTCTCTTCTCTCTTTTTTCTCTCTTCTCTTTTTCTCTCTTCTCTTTCTCTGTTATCTTTTTTTTGTCTCTCTTCTCTTTATTTCCTTTCATCCCTCCTGTAGTGGGTCGATAAATAGGTACCAAGCTTCCTTGGGGACTAAACACTGGGGGGGGGGGGCGCGCTTCAGATTGACCACCTGATCGGTACATCTGCTCATGCACTTCAGCACCGAATGGTCACGTGTAATGGGATGTGCACAGTAGGCCCTGGCTCTCATGGGCTGCTACGCCACTGAGTTTGAGTTCTCTTTTCTCTCTCTCTCTATCATTTCTTTCCCTCTTTTCTCTACCTTATCTTTTCCTCTCTACTATCTTACATACAACTCTTTCCCTCCTTTCTCTCTCTCTCTCTCTCTCTCTTCTCTCTTTTTCTCACTCACTCTATCTTTTTCTATATTTTTACTGAAGAGCCTTTACTTTTGACCTTTAGTTTAGCCTCAAATTAGGACCTGCATTCGCCTCAAAAACGCCAATCTGTAGAGTTAGTTATTGACTCATCAAGATGCTGATAGGTAATCTGAAGTATCTGGTACCAGGCACTCAACAAATGATCGTGCCCGTTCCGCACATTGCAAGGTGGTAAGCTTAAATTCGGTTTTTCAGGTGGAATTGCAAATGTTTGATTGGATTCCTGACTGGTAAATTCAGAGGCCAAGCCATGACTTGAAGTTCCCCACAACGTTCCTCAAACTATGTGCTTTATTCTGTTGAGTGACATCGTGCGTTATTCTGTTGGTGAATGCCATAATCTGACAGGAACACTGTTGCAACAAAATGATGCACCTAGTCTGCAATGATGTTCACATTGCATACAGAGGATTGTTCTATGAGGATGATGGATCCTAATGTCTTTATCTCCCTTTGAATCCCATGAAAAGATCGTTCACATTATAATTCCACCACCACAGTCTAGAATCCGAGCAAATGTGTAATTGGGTACCAAGATTTTCGTTGGAAATCGGCGTATTCGTACTCGCCTATCAATGTGATTAACTAGAAAATGTGATTTGTCGGACCAGGCTATATCCTTATATTCGTCTGTGGTCCAATACCGATGTTTCATGACCCATGGCAGGCACTGTTGGCAATGACGTGCAGTCGGCTGTTGAAGGCCATACACAGCTGACGTTGCAGTGTGTTTAAACGCACTGTCTGGATAGCAACTTCTGTAGCTGTTGGTCATATCGGCAGTTATATCACTTCGTTTAATACAGAGGTTCACAAACTTTTGTGTCTCATAGACCCCTTGCCGTGTTTTTCAGTTTTGGGTAGACTTTTACTTATCTCATATTGAATTTTTGCAAATTTATCAACTTTAATGTCTTTTTGACTGCCGGTACACAGCTCTACTCACATAAAAAAGTTTTATGTTTCTAAGTGAAATTAAATGTAGTGTTTAAAACTTAAGAAGCACATGTTAACTAATTAAATAAAAATTTGATTAATGTATAAAATAACTAAGCAACAACCAAATGCTTTTAAAGGGTGGTATGAATTTGGTACTTTAATAACAAATTTTCAACATTTGGTATCAATTTTGTGTCAGGTTTAACCCTAAATCTCCTCGGTTAGTAGTATCCAATCTTTCTTTCTTTTTTTCTGTTTTTGTTTTGGAGATGGGCAACCACGACAGAACCACGAATTTAAGAAAAGCAATATTAAAAACTTTCTCAAGATGTTCCATAATTCTGGATAAATAACAGGTATATCTTTTTAAAGCTAAAATTGCTGACGTCCGTTTCTAAACTTTACTTTTTTATTATCTTCGTTAGGGCTATTCTGATCCTTTCCTTTTGCAATCTGGCAATTGCTCTTTTTTTTTTTTCAATGTGATCACATGAATTTATTGCCTATTGCGGTATTACTATAGTCAAAGCATTCTCATACCTAATTTCAAAACCTGAATAAAAGCCCTTTAAAAGTTGAGCGCAGGTTAAAACGTCATTTTCCATGCAGATTGTCTGTGACAAATTGATAAACTAGTAAAATTCTCGAAGTTCTAATATTATACTCTGTTAGCTCAATTCCGGCAAGAAACACTGAAATGATGGTACTTTTTTTTTAAAAAAAATGTATGCTGTCGCCTTGTAACTGCAAATTAACCTCATTAATTGTAGTTAATAAATCTGTTATATATATATATATATATATAAAGTAAATCTCATTTCCATTTGATTACATCTTCTTTTAAAAATAAAGTCATGATCTGTTTTAGTGTATCGTAGACACTCGTTTACACCTCATGATCCCCAAAATTATTTTTAGTTGACGTGTACACTTTGCATGTAGTCATAGACCTCTTTAGGAATCAGTGATTTAACACGTAGCACTCTCCTATGGTTTCAGTACGTAAAAAACGTGTTTAAGTACATTGGATTTTTATGCATCAAACGCAAAATATGTAGCTTTTTTTTTGTAAGAGAATATAAAAGTCGAGCTTATCAATGAATTTCTTTAAAGAAAAACCTTTTTTTTTCGTTTTAAAATTACTTAAAATATTTCTGGTATCACTATAATTTAAGTTTATGCTAGAATACGAAAATTGTATAATCTTAAGTAATTGAAGAACATTAATTTTCTCCGTAGAATTGAGTAATAACCTTTAAAAAAAATCCCCCACCCCCCATTTCTTAAAGCGGAAAAAAAACTCTCTTTTGATTTCTATCCTATTTAAAATACCTGAAGACACTGCAACAGTTAATTATTGAAAAAAAAGTCTGATATTTTAAGATAACAACTATTGCAGTACAATCGCTTAACGTCTAATCAACGATTGAATCACATTTTAATGTAAATAATTCTTGAGGAAAGCCGGATTCCACGTTCGTTTTGAAAAATGTTCGTAAAAGGGATACCAATTGTCATTAACGATGTAAAAAACTCTGTTTTGCAATAATATAAGACTAATGTACACATTGCTCTTTGTCGATTTCTGAAACGTGATCCAACATATCTTCTGATCATTCAAAAGGTAGTATTTAAATTTCATTTTCTGTCTATAGTTCCGTTGTCAATATTGATTGATTTCATAGAACTTCTTAATCATTTTCTTATTATTTTCCAGTAATTTGGGGTATTTTTTCTACAAAAAACTCACATGAGTACATTGGATGGTAATAAGGCAACTCCGCAAACGTACTCGAGAAATTTAATAATAGCTTTAAACAAGGATTTTAAACTATTTCTTGTCTAATTGATTTCTTTGCTAATAAAAAGAATATAAGATCTCTTCTTATACGAGATATCCACAGAGAAATGCTTACAAAAAACGCAGTATTTGTAGTATATATATATATATATTGAAAGTAATAATTAAGATTTGAATGATAAGGATATAAAATGAGAGTCAAGATTCCAATAAATTGCCGTGCAATAAAAGCATGGATAGGAAATTTTAAATAGAATTTCATTTCTTAAAAGCACATCGATTTGAAGAATGTTATTGTTTGTCATGATTAAGAACTAATTAAGTTGCGATGGGGTATTTTTGATTATTATATGTATACGACTAATATTGTTGTAATTTATTGCGAGTATTTATATATATATATA
>BMAV01016438.1:46709-72257 GCA_019973955.1 Trichonephila inaurata madagascariensis
CAATAGGAAACCATTTAGGAGCAATGGACGTTTCCTTTTAACGTACTGTACAATTGTTCTCTGGACATTCACGTAGTACAAGCAATTTACGGTAGTACAGGGTTTGATAGCGTGTTGATACACAATTCCTTCACAATCAAAAAAAAATTGTGGTCATAACTTTATCAACCGATTTCACAGTTTTTGCATTCTTGGGAGTAAGTGAAGATGGATGTTTCCATTCACTGTTTTGTTGTTTTATGGTTGGGTCATAGTAATACAACCAATCTTCGTCTGCTGCAATAAAGCGTTTTAAGATATTGTTGCCTTCTTGTTCCATTCTTGAATCATATCGTATCGTATCAAAGGTCTCCAATGCTAATTTTTGCTTCCATTTTGACAACTGGGTGCGTCTCATAGGCGCCCACAAACACGCTTCAGTTCGATCACGTGATACTCAAGAATACGAGTGTGTACACACCATCTATCGGTAGCTTTTGTTAATACAGACAACAAACTTTTCTTATGCCACAGAAATTAACATTCCGATGAGTGGTTTTGCTGCAGTAAAATTAGTCTTATTACTTATTGAACAGCCTACGTATATATATATATATATATATATATATATATGTGTGTGTGTGTGTGTGTGTGTGTGTAATAATTCCCTCTGGTATCCTTGTTATTAACTCTTTGTACTAATATTTAAAATAACATTAATTCTTTAGTTTAAAAATAACATTGTAATCTTAATCGTAATCGGCTAAATCGAAATCTTGTGTCCCGCCCATTTCATCCAATCAAAACTATTATTATGTAATAGTCACGCGCTTGCACTGCTGGTATAAAACCAAAAATCTGATGTAGTCATTCTTTTTCTCTGCTTGCCGCCATCGTGTAAGAATGTGAATATTTGCAGCTTTCTCGCTTTTGTGTTTGTGTTCGTCCAAAAAGTCGCTTCTGTTATGTGTGTCTGCTTACGTGTTATACCCAATAGATGTAAAATAATAATAGATTGACCAGTTACGCTATGTATGCTGCAAAATAAAAGAGGAAACTCAATTCTGAAGACGTCATTACTAAATCAAATATTACAGCTACATATACCGGCCAACACTACTTCAATACATAACATATATATGTATATATGTTTGTATGATCCATGTTATAATTTTTATATCTTATATAGATATAGATATAAAGTTACATTAGTGTGACTTCTGTTGTTGCAGATAGGATGACAAATAACTTATATTAGAATTTTAAGGTGTTACTTTTTGTAGAATACATGGTAAATTTGAGTCATCTGCCAAATGGTTTTATAGCAATTAATTATTTTTGCTGTGGTTCACTTTTTTGACAAGTAAATTTGTGATTTGGTTTAAAATACTGTTTTACAGACGATGTTCTGCATACCATGATTCGAGAACATAAAACGCATACCGTTTGGTCGACATTACTAAGCATGCCATGTTTCTCGGTCCACCAAATTCGAAGTTCTCTGTTACACTTACTAACTTGCACTTTTTGTTCTTTTGCTTAACTAGCCATGTTAAACAACAGTTAAAAATCGTAAATATAACAGTTAATTTCATCATCATCATCATATCCAGCAAGACAGCGTCTCGGTGCCAGTGCCTTCCTTTGAAGTTTCCTCCGCAGTGACTTCTCATTCAACTTCGTTCTCTCTCTCTCTCCAGGTTTTCTCATTTGTAGTCTTAAAGTCCGATTCCACTGAGTCTGTCCATTTAAGCCTTAGTCTTCCCCGCTTCCAAAAAAAAAAAAATCCCAGTGACTTTGAACTGTAGTATCTTTTTGACAACATTATCATCTGGTATATAACGTTAATTTAACAGATTAAAGTCAAAAGCTTTCATGAAAAATCTCACTTTACATGTTTAAATTGCCGAAAAATATTTGGAAATTAATTTTTTAGGGATGCAGCAGTTTGTGTCTGTTTTATGATTGTTGTAATAATTCCTATTCAAACACAAGCAACTTTGATTCCATTCCAGGGTTTCTCTAATATCAGTGATGAATTGTTTTACACCCCCTCCCCATTCCTAAACCAAAGTGGCAATCACGTATTATTTCCATTCCTCTCGATACGCCCAAAATCCTGCGTAAAATTATTACTTTTCATCCAATCATGTCAGTGAGATAGCAGTGCGTGATATAGTTTCGCTAAATTCTGCCAATCCAAACACATCTCACCAACTGATCGAGACTGCTGATAGCTCAGATTGACAAAGCGTGAAGACAACCGAAAGTTCATGTAGCAGAGATAAATTCCCAGATGCGCACGCATGTCATTACTGATGCCATTCCCATTGTTCCAAAACCGACAATTTGAAGAACAATACGCCCCGTAATCGAAGTAGAAGGAAAGAAATAAGAACAATATTTTCGGAGCTTTATTCGTAAGTAATGTGGGTTAAACATGACAGGCTATTCTCGTTTTGTTGCGTGATTCTTCCCGTAGAAATAAACAAATAAATAAAAAAAGCGCCAAACGATAATGTGTGAAATTTATGGAAACGGAACCATAAAACAAGTAATTTGTTGGCAACAGGAAATATGGAAAGACGATGGAAAAGGGAGAAAAAATAATCGGCTCCTTGAAGAAACAAATAATTTCAGTTTCTGAAAACGTTCGTTTTTCTACAGGTCTGTGTTGCCATTGAACGTTTTCGAAGAAATATAATTTCCTTCGCTTGTTTTTTTTTCTCAAACATTTGCAAATTGAAAAACAGGAATTATGTGAATATTAAAAAATAATATGAATCGTTTTCCATTTCATTGTTGTTGTTCAGAAGTTCACATACTTTAAAATATCTTTTATAAAAGTATTGTGAGAAAAATACGGATCTTTTAGTGGGGTAATTATAGCTTTTGTGTAGCGAACCGATATTTTGCATTTGAAAGCTTTTCTTATTGTTCCATTTTTGAATTAAATTTTACTTTTTGCTGAATATATTTTATGTTTTGGATTTCTAGTTCAATGCCTTTTTAAACAGAATTTGTTTGCAATTCCTTCTTTTAGAATAATAATCGAACTATTTCACACCTTGTAAAAATGCAGTTATTTATATAAACCTGTTTTCTTCTTATAAAAGAATTTATCCATTACGAACATTTAAAAACTTTTTTTTCATTTGTACCCATGTGAAGTGTACTGAAGTGTTGTGTAAAATTCACAACATTTTTTTTTCTCGACTTTAATCAAATTTATTTATTTCACCATAATACGTTTTGAATAATGTTTAAAAAATAACTTCTGTTATTGCTATAGTTTAAAAATAAAGTTTTCAAAGCTGACTTGAATAATCTTTGGAGAACTATGTTTTAAAAAGCAAAAATATATTAAAAATTAAAAAAAATTGAAATGGTATTTTTCGATTATGATTTAAGATACTGTAGATAAATTCAGATTCAACTTAAAAAATGAGTTTCATTACTTTCGAAGAAATGTTGGTTTTTACCCGTTATAATGAGTTGCCGATTGTTTTTCCGAATTGTCAACCGTAAGAACATTGACGATATTGTTCGATGAGGCAAATTTATTTCAAGCTAGGGATGGTGATTCTTTCCGAAAAAGATCGATTTTTAAATCGATTCGAATCGTAACCTGATGAATCGATTCACAAACAAATCGAGGTCTAAAAGATCGATTTTTTTTCAAGTCTGCATTTACAATGTAAATATAAATCAATTTTATGAAAAACAAGAACGATACGATAATAAACGATCTCTTATCAGTAAAATCAGGGAATTTTTTAGTTCAGGGAATTCGACAATTACATTTATATTCTCATTACCATATCAAAGTATCAGGTATGAAAGAAGATATTTATTTTCTAATTGTATTTATTACATTAAAAAGTTAAGAAAATAAATAATATAGCTTATAGTTCCCAATGCTTAATATCTAAGCTTTTTAAAAACAACAGTCTGTCTAGTCTACTAGGATCCAAACGGTTCCGCTCATCCCTTGCGATGTTACCGGCAATCGAAAAAAGGTGCTCACAAGGAACAGATGATCCCATGATACTCATATATAGCATGACTATTGAGTAAACGTGAAGATAAACAAAGGGTTTTTTTTGTTCTTGCCACTAAAGTATAGGATCATACTTCAGGTGTACAACTGCCTGCCATAAATAGTGTTTAAATTCTTCATTTAAACTCGGAGTTTCCTTTGCAAGTGCATTTACATGTAGAGTTAGAGTAATTTTATGGTTTTTACCAAAACAGAAAAATCGAATGTCGATTTTTTAGGATGAAATATCGAGTCACTTAATCGACTCAGTGATACATATCGATTTAAGAAATTGAATTTTTTGGCCCGAGAAATCGATTCTTCGATTAATTGATCTCAGATTGCCATTCCTATTTCATGCACTAAGATAGCGTTTCTCAAACTGTGGGGCGCCCCCACCTTGGGGGGAGTGATAACTCTACGAGAGGGGGAAGGCATGAGCACCTTAAGAAGTCGAAAACAAAAGATTATTTTTTTAAAAAAAAACTATTAATTTACTGAAAGGAAGCAAAACCAAATACATTCTGACATAATAAAAAATAAAAAAACACATTTACACTGATGTAATGCAGTTATAAATGTATCAATACTACACAATGTATTTTATAATTAATTTAGTAATACCAAGTTAAAAACAAGTTTATTAATTACCAATGACCTCATGACCTTGTCACATACAAAATTTTATACAAAGATTAACACTTACCTTAATAATTTGTACGATTTATGATTAATCCCTTGTGTGATGTCGATTAAAAGTTACACAATTCGCTCCTCAGTGCCACCGTTTTCTAAGTAGGAGTACGTATGTGATGTATTGGAGGGGAGGGGGGAGAAAAAGAATAAATAAACAAATCCTCTGAAACAAGTAAATCCTTCGCGAACACTGTCAAGTCCTTTTTATTGCATTCCATTGCCTTCGGAATAATTTTATAAATAGCAGTGCACAGTCAAGATCGTACTTCGGAAAGACGTATATATACGTTCAGAGGAAATAACGCTTTGGCTGAGCGAGACGTTTGTATACGCCCTGAAGAGGTTTAAGTCATATTGTAGCCTTAGCATCAAAGTATAGTATTATTGAGTTCAATATATTGTTATTGTATGGATGGAGGCACAATGAAAATTATGATTGAATATTGGGTCACAAAGATTGGAAGTTAAAGAAGTACTGCACTAAAAGGGGAAAAAAATTATGGAACGGGGTTTCCCCAACTTTATATTATTTATACATTAGTAACCTGTTAAACTAGAATACAGCATAGTTTCAACATGTTGTCGTGGTTGGTTTCTTGATTTTTTATCACAAACTAGTAGGGGTGAACACTGGGGGTTTCACGTCAGACTGAGACCACTAGACCGAAACATCTGCACATACACCCCAGCGCCTAAGGTCAGGAAAATTTAGATAGGCACTATAGGCTTTGGCCCTCATGGGCTGTTGCGCCACTGAGTTCAGTTCAATTCAGTAGGAGTGTAGCTACCACCGTATAAATCGTATGAATGATGATAGGGCTCTTCTCCTTCTTGCTGAGAGAACTACGTTAAGGTAAAACAGGAAAAAAAATGACACTAAATTAAAACTATCGATTTTTAACTGATTTGTGATATTAGAAACTAGCACATCTATTGGCGTGGTAGTTTGGAGAAGAGGGTGCCAGCTCAGGTGTCGTCCTCGTCACTTGACCAAGGCTCAAAAGTATGAGATCCGTCAACAATAGCCCTCGTGTTGTTTTGCATTGAGACGTTAATATAATTCGTACTCTTACTCACTCCACAATATTTAAAAACAACGCCAAATATCTTGTGTAAGCCAAAATTTGGCGTGTTTTCTACATGTTGGAGTCTAAATATATTTTACAGTATATCAATATCTTTTATTTTTCAATTCCAACTATTAGCTCCCACTCTCTATATATTTATTTGTTTTATCTTGGTGGAATTTTCAATCGTTAATAAAATACATTTTAAATTGCTCAATTGAGCTGAAATTTTATATACATGATTATTTTGGATGACAATACAGTAATTTAATTATAATTAATAAAAACTAATTATTCAAAGAATTACAAATTCAGCCACGTTGGCATCATTTCTGGAGACTTAGCAACTCTTTTGGCGACTTGTGTCAAAACTTGAAAAGGCATTTTTCTCATGTTTCAAAGCATTCAGTTGAACTGAAATTTTATAGACACGATTGTTTTGGATGACCATAGGATACTTTAATGATAATTAATAAAAACTAATTACCACTTAATGCTGTGATTGTCATATGTATATGCATATTTAGATTAATTGTAACTATTTAATAAAAAGTAGCTAAAGTAAAATTTTTCTTGGTTGATCCAAGTAGGAATTGACTTAAAAATTTTTTTATATTACTTGTTTCAGTAAAACTCTCTTTTTTAACAGTATTATACGTATTATACATAAAAATGTGACTTTTTATGCACTAAAAAACTATTTTAATCGTAATTTAATTTTTTTCCCTTTTAAATCCATGGTTGGATTTTATAAAATTTGCTCCTTCAAATGTAAAGAACTATGTTCCCTGTAGTGGTAATACCCTTTTATTTTAATTATTTTTGGCTTAAGTGACGGACCGTAATGAAATAATCTCATTGACCTCCTTTATACTGTCACAGACTTCTTTCAAAACGTCTGCATAATTAAAAAAGTAGAATTTTTAATTAAGATTTACTCATAAGATTAATTACAATGAAAGGCCCGGGATTGCTGACAAGATGTTTTGACATTTTTGCTTTTACCCATTTTTATCATTTTTCCTTTTAACTTCAAATCCCTGTTTTTAATTATGTACGGTATTATTGTTGAAAAATGCGCCTATGAAACAGAAGATGATTTTATCAAAGCGAAACCAATTATGGGCGTGGTATCTTTTTCCTCAATCATAACGATTTTGTTGACATTTTTCCTAATCGTATTATTATTTAATTTTTTTATTGAATAATAGGCTCTGGTGTGATTATGTGATATGCAAAACAAACAAATAAAAGCGCTAGAAATAATTCTGTGAAATAAATCATTTCGATAACTGGATTCGTTCACACCCAAACCAGCTATCATTAATGATTGTGCAAGCCAGGTCAAGAAAATGACACGTTTCGTTATCGTTTTGTGTAAGGATAATTGCGAGAAAACCGACAAAGAAATAACCTTGCCGAAGCTCATAAACTCATAAACAAGGCTTAGTGAAAATTTTTAATCAAAGAGGGTAATTGGATTAATTCGATTAAAATAATTATGCTTGAATATATGTCAATGGAATTACCAAGGACTTAACTATGGAATTTGAATGTTCCTTATTGAACTTTTATAAAACTTATTACGTTGCGTATGATAGGACCTGTCACATACTCGATTAATTTACAATACATTTTGGAGAATATCAACGCTTATATCTCTGGAACAAATTAATGATATTATATGTATCAAAAATTAGAAGAAATTGAAATGTGTAAGCTATGAACGTTTTTGTCCTCCCATAAGGGAATTAAAAGCATTTTACTCATTGTTTTTATGTAGATTATATTTCATATTAAAAAAAATTCAATTTGGGTGTAAATGCATGTACACATTTTAGATGCGTATCTCTTTTGAAATATAGAAGAAAAGTGACCTATTCTCAGTTATTCATTCACTCATCACGGGATCACCGGAACTATTAGACCAACAGACTTGAAATATTGCAAGCATGTTCTTTTTGTTGAGTAGAGATCTGCTAACAACGAATTTTGTGGATATTAACTCCCAAAGGGGTAGCACGGGCGTTATAGACTAATAATCCTATTTTTGAACTATTAGACTCACTAACAAAAATTTAGACAAATAAGTTTGTTTTGTTGAGTAGAGAACCGCTAAGAACGCGAATTTTGCAAAAATCCACTCCTAAAGAAGGTTGCGAAGGATACAGGGGCACCACATAGATAAACAAAATAATTCTATTTTCGAACTATTACACGTACAGACCCGAAATTTGGCAAGCATGGTTCTTTTGCTGTACAGACTAGCTAAAAATGGGTTTTACAGAAATCGATTATGGGGGAGAAGGGTCAATGGGACGTAAAAGATAAATATACTTCCGTTTTAGATATTCTAGTCCTGTCCTTTTTAAATCAAGAGGTAAGAAATATAAGAATGTTTTTCAGTGCTATCGAACGCTTAGCACTAAAATTTAAATATCAACAACCTAAAAAAATTTTTTATAGTCATACAGCATCACGAAACATCCACCGATGCTGGCGGGCAACAGTTAATTATTTGCAAATATAAATCAATATATATTATATTACACTAATATATATGCATACTAATATATTGCAAATATATATTAAGAATACATTTATTTAATTAACTTTCTTCTATCACAATTCAAATTAACGTACGTTATTGAAATGTATATAAATTAATAACATAAAACAGTTAATAACTAAGGGGATGCGTGTGTAGTTAAACCTTATTCATTTTAATAAGGTAGTTAAACCTTCCTAATAAAATTTTATTTAGTTTGATTAAAATTAATAATTTAATTCGACTAAAAGTTATAATCACATCCAAAAAACATCATAAAAAAGTGGAAAACCACCATTTTGAAAAGCGCCAAAAATTGAGTTGCACAATAATTTCATTTTATAAGTACCATGAATTCTCTTGATTATTGAGGATCAGTGGCGCACACAAAGGGGGGAGGGGGTCCTGGGGGTCTAGACCCCCAAAGCCCTTGATTTTTTTCCAATTCATTATAATCCGAAGTATATTGTACGTAAAATTTAATTAGTAATTGTTATTAATGATTAATTTTATTAATTAATGCTAATTATTTATTCATTAATTAGTTTTTTATTGCGTTTTGTTCCCGAAAATCGACAAAATCAAGAGGAGCCTGATACAAGAATGGTGAACTTTCGAACCCGAACCCCCCTTGAAAAATTCCTGTGTGCGCTACTGTGCTGAGCACTGCTATAAACTACTTATAAGTTCCAATTTAAAAAACAGAAAGATGTACAACAGAATCGTTCTATTAATACTGAATTAATAAATTTTAAATGAATTGGGACTTGATTTTAAATGTATTCCGTAATATATATAAATAAAGCATATTCTATTATACATGAAATACATTATAAATACACATGTTAGGATAGCTTTATTAAAAAAAAAACGTGTACTAAATATATGGTGCTTTTAGTTTACGTTTAGTGTAGTCACAGTATGATGTAATTATTGGAATACAGATCTCTACTCTTGAGAAAAAAGAGGGAAGCTTAGTTCCGGTTCTTTTTTCTCTGACAGAAAGACATGGTCAGTCAATAGCCAAAAATATCTCACACAGGCCAAAGGAAATCATTATTTTTCTAGTGTAAAGAGTGGAACAAAACCCCTAAACGGGCAAAAAAAAACCTGGGTTGGACCTTTACTTATTCGTATCTCTTTTCCCAGAACGAAGACATTCCTTTCTTAAAGATTCTTAACAGGTGTGAAAAGCCTCCCGCCCATCCCTTAGCAAAGCCTCCCTTAGTGACCAACGGCTTCGGAGAATTTGCTTACAATGGACAAAAGGATTACCCCACGTCTTATTTTTCAAATTTTGGGATGCGATTTTGAGATTACGGGTAGCCATATATTTTTGTGTCAGAGCTGATTGCGCACAGTATGGTGGATGCAGTAACTGGTGAATGATTTTCGATTTACGTAGAGTTAAAATGTGGGAAATTCTTTTTAAACTGGATAAGGAATGTTAAATATATCGCCATGTCGTTAACCAAGGAATTTAGTCTCTTCAAGTTCCCACACCTCTGGGGTGGTCAGATTTTAACTAGAAGCATCATGCTCTTGAGATGACTCATCCGATATGGTATAATAAATTGTTCTACTGTACTATTTTCCTTTAATTTTGTTCTTAAAATTAAATTCTTCGTAAAGATTTTGAAAGTATAAATGGAAATGTGTTTATATAAAAAATATATATATTTATATTAAAGCTTGACCAATATATTCCTTTTATTCATCTTTCAATGGAAAAAAAAATATTGAAAACAAGATTAAATTAAATTACAATTACAAGGCCCTCCAATTTTTATATTTTATGGTCTTAAATATATTCCTCTCCCCTAAAAAAACTTAATCGACTTTTAGGCAAAATAATCCTTTCATGACTAAGGAAAATATTTTCCCCCGTTCTAAAATTGGTGATTATACAGCATTTAATTATAATATTATGTGCATTTTTTAAAGGCAGAATATCAAAACAGCACGTTGCCGAACGTATTTAGGTAAATAGAAATGTCTAGGGGGGAAAAAAAAGGAAACCCCGTCAATGGCACCAAGTTGGTAGTGTTCCCGGGTCCGGATCCCTTCATACTCCTTGATTTTTTTTTGATTGATTATAATATAATGTATTTAATTTAATTAAATATTGGTTATTAATAATTAATTTTATGAATTAATGTAATTCATTCATTCAATAAATTATTTCTTACTGTTTTTTGTTCCCAACAATCGACAAAATAAAAAGAATATTTTGGGTGGCCCATTGGGGTAAAGTAAATGGTGGACTCCCTTGGGTAGACTACTGATACTGTTTTGTGATATACTCGTCGATATGCATCAGTGGCGCACGCATAAATTTTTCAAGAGATCGAGGGCCGAAAGTCCACCATTCTCGTGCCATACCACAATACGCCGTCAAACATGTTCTTCTGATTTTGTCGATTGTTGGGAACAAAAATAAGTAAAATAAATTATTGATTGAATAATTGTCATTAATTAATAAAAATATTTATTAATAACAAATAATTAATTTTTGAGTACTATATACATAGGATTACAATCAATCGGTAAAATAAAATCAAGGGCTGTGGGGTGACCGGACCCGTGGATCCCACTTATGTGCGCCACTGATGTGCATGAGTAATATCAGTGGCGCAACATCACAGAGTACAATATAAATATTGGATAGCTTAATAACCAGAATTTTTTTCCTTCGAATTCAAATCCCATTTTTTAAGAAAACAAAAGACAATGATAAGCTTGACACTCTCTCTCTCTCCCTCATATGGCCTTTTTTTATCAGTACTTCCGTCTTCTACAAACTCACCCCTAATCACTCACAACCATTTAATCGTTACAAAACCCATAAGCTACGACAACCTCATGAATTTAATGATCATCTAAATGCTCTCCAGATCTGAGAAGTGGTTACGGATCACTGATTCCTGAACATTGGAAAGGACGCTGAACAAGACAATACGTGAGTGTCGTGTAGACCTCAGGACATGATCCATGCAATTATGCAAATCAAGCAGTGTCGTGCCTTGCAAAGTGATATATCCCTTCTTCCCCACCTAAATCAAAATCATCAGTCCAAACACATATCAGCACTTGAACGTTTTCATGTTATCTAATTCTATTGTATTTTAAAGCGAAGGTCCATTGTCGAATTTATCCAACTCATTCGGATGACCCACTTCCAAGCTGAGTGATTTTTTTTTCCTTGTCCATATGTCCACATCGGAACAAAACGTGATGTCTAGTTCCTGTTTCATACAGTGTGGGGAAAAAAATCCAGTTAACACAATCCAAAAAACAACGGGAAGATTCTTAATTTAGCCATTGTTGGGATAGCTGTGCCAAGCGAGATCTGATATTCTTTAGGACTGTAAAAAAGACATTATGCCGTTGCTGTGTATCATTATGATGCGAACGTGTGTTGTTCTATTTAGACAACACAATGAAAACCTGATTGGGTAATTGCGGGTTAAAGGAGATAAGAAAGTTTGGGATTAAAAGGGAGATCTGATTTTGATTTCGTTTTAGTGATTCATTAAGTTGTGGAAGTTCGTAATGTCATAAAGGAATTGGAAATGATTCTGCTGAATTAGATATCATGCGAGGGGCTTGGAGAGGAAACAGACAATAAAGAGGTGTGGGAAATGAAAACTGGAACACACGAGATGTGTTTTAAATCATATAATATGCGGAAACTAAATGAATTATTTACTTTGCTAAACTGTAGTCTTAAAAAAAAAATTACGTATGGTTTTTTATTTAGAAGTTTTTATCAATAGCATTGTTTCTTAGAAGACTATTTATGTGCCTGAAAAAATATGGTACAATAGTTTGGTTTATTTTAATCAATTCAAGGTTTCAATTCTTTGTTCTCCATAAGTAATACAAGGGATTTGAAAAAAAAAAGTATAGTTTTTTGCTAGAGAATAGAAGTTAATTTAATCTTGTAAGCAAAAAACTTTTATTATCCAAAATTTGAGAATAACGTAATTTAAACTATAAGCTATAATACTAATGTTGTTGCGGGTAAAAAGATTTTAAGGGGACACAGTACGATTCAATTGACAAAAATCGGTCAAAAAATCAAATCTAATTTTTATAGCCTAAATTATTCTTTTTATACTTTTCTATAACCTCACAAAGTTTAAAAGCTCTAAACTTAAAAAAAAATAGAATTAGGATAGCTTTAACGTTCGTTTTTATTCATATCCCTATGACAAATCAAAACTTTAAGCCTACTTATCTCAGAAACATAAAATAACTAGTTTGTCTTCATTTAAAATGCTAAGGCTTTTTTTTTCTATTGTGCATAATGATTTGAAATTTTTTTAACCTATTGCTAATAGTACATGTAACAAAATTTGGTATGCATTTTTGAATCAGAGTAATACTTATTTTTTTAAAAATAATTAAACTTAGAATTTATACATTTTTTATGGAATTTTGAATAAGCATTCATAAAAAGAAGTATTGTATGAATACCAATCATGTTATCTCAAAACCCATGCCGAATTTTGTTATACATCATTTGACGTATTTGTAGATCATTTCATACGTGTACGTAAATTTTTGTAGGAGGAGTAGCATTTTAAAATCATTTCACAAATTTTGTTTTTTCATTAAAAATTTAAATGGCTAGTTTGTTATGAAATTTTGAGCACAAAATCTGTTTTACATAGTATAGGAGGTACACATAGAAGGCAACCAAAAAAATTTGAAAATCATTAAATTAAAAAATTTTGTGCAAATCGTACCATGTTCCCTTAAAAAAACATATATATAAAGGGTAAAATTTGAAAAAATTCTTTAAAAAGAACTTATTTATAAATTCTGAAAAGTTGCTTGTAAGTAAATGCATTACTATTCAAGCTTTGGATTTGATGCAAAAAACAAAAAGGTTAATTTCATTTCACTATTTTATTTTAAATATATTATTTCGTTTTTATTAAAAAAAAAAAGAGAGCTTTTTCCAATGTTTTGCAATTATTCATCGCCTTAATAAAAACGAAGATACATGGGAGCTGTTAAAATATATTTTCCTAATACTGTGTTGCAGAAATTTTAGATAGTTATCACTTGTTTAAAAGGAGAATTAAGATACCCGACTATACTTGCGACAACTTGTTTAAAAAAAAATGGAAGTATGGGGATTTTTTGTGGTTTTTAGATTTATTTAGTATATTTTAAGAAAAATGTGCTAAAATTATTATTACTGAAATGGGAAAAAATTGGTAAAAATAATTGACAAAAAATTGCGTAAACGGTGCCCATTCTGTACAAAAAGTTCATATACAAATTTTCAATTTTGATGTAATGCCTTGCTATTCATTTTTGAAATGACTTTCAGGATAAGATATATTTTAATTTTTACAAAAACTAGAGCACTTTATCTTAGTTATTATATGAAATTGTTTAAGAAAACAGTGATTATATTCACATAAAAGGCTGTAAATTTTGTAATAAAACAGTGATTAATAAATTTGAAGGTCAAAACACTTCTACTATTACACAGAACATCACAAAAAAATTTCAGTTAATCATTTTCAAAACTTTTTGAGTAATCGCTGTCCCCATTTGAACATTTTCAAAAAAACACATTTCGAGTAAAACGCATATTAAAGTATGCCATCTTGCTTAAAGTGGTGTGGCATCTGCTTTTACTAAAACACATGTAGCTTTTGTTCTAGTGAATAGAAAATAATAAACTTGGTCTTTTTATATAAAGTTAATAATAAAATAAATAAATTCATAATAAATAAAGCCTATAAAATAAATTCATAAAAAAAATTTGTCAATTTTTGGCAAAATTCATGTTGTTTGGGTAATCGAATACCTTAAAAATTCTTTTTTTTTAATTGACAAAAAGTCCATTTTCAATTGTTATCACATCTAAAACCGAAATTAGCTTCAAATTGAATTTAGATTTAAAAAAAAATAGCAAAGAATTAAAATAAAATAAGACAGAAGACTATTAAACCAGTTAAAAAAATTCATTTCTAATAAAATTATCTTTTTAACTGAAGAGACAAATTAAAAGTTGGCGTTAAGCTGATTATTTTTTGATATGTCCATTAAATGACTTGTAAATGTCATAAAAAAATAATATTGTGCTATGTGTATAACTTAAATTCATATTCATTTATTTGTTATATATTTCTCGTTATTTCGACTGTTATTAAAACTTCAATTAGCTTATCATTTCAGTATTTATAATCATAAAAAAATATCCCATTATAAATTTACTTCAATATCGAAGTTACTTTAAAACGGCAATACATGTAATATCAATACATCATTTAAAACATTTATCCATTTTCCTCCTCAGTTCCCAAATCAAAATACATGCCAAACGCAAGCCAAAGTCCGCCAAACAAACACAAAAACTGAACACACAGTAGATTTTATTAATTGACTTTTTCACTTCCAATTAAGAAATCCGCAAATCGCAAACGAGCTGTTTTGAATCAACCAGCCAGCAGACGTGATCGCCAGATAAATTATTTAATGAGAAAGACGTAATTTTTCACACGCAATGGCCACACCTTACTATGACAGGCGACTGTAAATGACCTATTCTGGACAATATTCCCTTTGATATACTCTCCTCACCTGGCTGGACGCGGTCCGAGTTTCCTGTGGTCAGTATTACCATAAAGGGAGGGATCATCTTGGTCTCCCTGTTAGATCTACAAGTTTCACTGTAACAGGTGTCAGAAATGTTATTAGATTCGAACACGGGATTTCTAGTAGTTAATTCGATTGTTTGGTGGGACACTGCAGTTGCCATCTGTGCAAGTAAAACTGCTGACTGGTGTCGCCTGTTACGTCGAACAAAGGGTTGGGAGACCCTTCTGCATAGGAGGAAAAGGGTTGTATAATAGAAGTAGGGTGATTTAGATTCAGTTTGATGGGAGGAACAGTAGGTTAAGTCAATGATGCTGTATAAAGGTTAAATATAGTATCCAATATTAAAGAGTTATAAGTTAATGAAATTAAGACAAAACAAGTGTTACATAAATAAAAAATTACGACTGGTTTTAGATTTGGAATTAATTTAATGAAGTAGAATTAATTAGATTTCCTTTGAGAATGTGTAAGGTACACACAGATATATATAATCAACAGATATTTGATTCTGATGATGATGTAGATCAGAAGTTCCCAAATTCTTTTGTCTCATTGACCCCTTGCCAAGTTTTTCAGTTTCGGGTAGAACCCCTGCTTACCTAATATTAAATTTTTGCAAATTTTCAATTTAAATGTCTTTTTGACAGTTAGTGTTACTACTTTAAAAGAATTAAGTTTAGTGTAGTGTTTAAAACTTAAGAAGCGCATGCTAACTAATTAAAATTCAAATCAAATTAATACATAAAATAATTGAGCAACACACAAATAGTTTTAATGTGAGGGATGAATCTGGCGCTTCAATAACAAATTTTCAACATTTAATATCAATCTAGTCAGTTTTAATCCTAAACCTCCTTTGTTACTAAGCGCCCAGTTTCCCCCCCCCCCTCCCTTTCTTTTTTGTTTTTGAGATTGGCAAACTCAGTAGAACTCCCTGTCACTAGGAAAAGCAATTAAAAACTTTCTCATGATATTCCATAATTTGCTACTTATATCAGGTATGCCTTTTTAAACCCAAAATTGCTGACATCCATTTCTAAACTTTATTTTTAGATCTTCGTTAGGACCTATTCTGATTATTTACTTTTGTAATATGACATTCTTTTTTTCAAAGTGACGATATGAAATCATTGTCTACTGCTGTATTACTATAAAAAAAAGAATTTACAAACCTAATTTCAAAATCTGAGTAAGGGCATTTAAAAGTTGAACGTAGGTTAAAATGACCTGACAGGCTGTCTGTGACAAATTGAGAAAATTCGCGACGTCCAATATTATACTTTTTTAGATTAATTTTGGAAAGAAATGCTGAAATGGTCCTTGTCTTAATAAAATTTATGCTATCACCTAGTAACCACAAATTAACCTCACTAAATTTAGTGAATGTAAAATTGGTAAAATCTGGTTTCCACTAGATCAAATTTGTTGTTGTTGTTTCCAGTCCCCTTGGAGCAGGAAAGCCTACACCAAGCCCATTTGACCATTCCGCGTAATAGTGTCACACACCAGGTCTTGCTGTTCATATAACTGTCGCAGGGAAATGCCCCAGCAGTCCAGAAGATGAGTAGGAGAAGCAGGGAGAGAGCAGGGACAGGTAAAGAAAGACTTTACCCCCTGCACAAAAGTCATATTACGCAGGTGACCGCTTCTAAGGCGCGCCAAGGCTGTCTGATGAGCCCTGGAACTCCTGCACTGTATAGATAGGCCAGGACTCTTAGCTGCGTACCAGTGGTGAGCAGGAGGGTCTCGCCAAGTCAAATTCATTTTATTTCTTTGGAAGGAAGGAATTTCCGAATGGGTTAAAACAGTGGAGCTGGGGTTAGAGAGATCACAACCCCTACCAGCCAGCTCATCAGCAGCTTCGTTCCCAGGCACACCCACATGTGATGAAATCCACTGTAGACATACTTGTTTCCTCTGACCGAGCTTAACTAATTTGGATAAAATATCTAGACCAGTACTGTCCATAATTTTAGGCCAATTCTTCAAATATTGGATAGAGCTTCTGCTGTCTGTCAGGATCCAGATACTGTCCTTATAAGAATTCAGAGCATGATCGAGAGCGCCACTAATAGCAATGAGTTCCGATCTAATGACGGAACAGTGGTCAGGATTTCTGATGCTGATTTTAACATCATTCCCAGGAGTGTTACTAAAAATACCACTCCATACCGCATTTATTTGATTCTCACATTGCATCGTCCGTCGCGCAGGTAAATCAGATCAATTTTTTTTTAAAGATTAAAGGCATGATCTGGTTTAATGAGAGCCACTATCATAGACCCCCTTTTGCACCTCATGGACCTCCAAATTATTATTTTTTTTCTGGTGTGGACCCCTTGCAGGTCGTCATACACCCCTGGGTGTCTATATGGACCACTATGGGAATCACTGATGTAGATAACAGATAGGTAAATTATGGCCTACATATGGTTTTTTTCCGTCTCATCACAAATAATAAAACAAATAGTGTAAAAAATCTTAATTCTAATGTTTAAAAAGTCCATTTATAGGAATGTTCCATTTTTATATAAAATATAATTTCAAGAATTTTTATAATTTATTAAAAAAAATCACATCTACAAAAAAAAACTTGAAACCACTCGAATAAGTATCCATAAAATTATTAAAATGTACTTATTTTTTTTTATACTTAAATTTTTAAAAATTGAAAAAGAAACGTGAAATTCAGTCACAATTTCATCCAACACATTGTTTTCTAAAAAAATTTTACGTATATGATTTTTTAGAATTTTTATTACTTTTGTAATAAATTATATTGGTCTCCCCAAAGGTGTTTATTTTTTTATTTATTTTCTTCTCTTGACTTCTAAAAGAAGTGTTCATCTCAGATGTAAACGATAAAACTAATTATTATCATTGTTTGCATGCCAAAAAAGGTTTGTAAAGTCTATGAACGAAATAAATGTTACTAAATGGTAGTAGTAATGGATAAATTATTTTGTTTATATATTAATTATATTTTTTTTTACTTTGTATAATATTACTCCTTATTCGGGTGCATGTAACTGCAACAATGGTCTCAATTCATGACGGTCACGTGATAAAGGCAATCACGTGTCGCGACTTAATTCGAAACTCACATTAAACTAATTTGTACTTGTTGTTCTATTTGTAAAATTTCAAATTTCATAATTGGATAAAGATGTTCAAATATAACGGGGGGGGGATCCTCAAAAAGACTTTAAAATTTAAAAAAAAATCTTATTTTATTCATGTATTTTTAAATAAAGTATATTTTGTTCATTTGTGTTCATTGTTCATTATTATTGTTAAAAATATGTTCTTTTTAAAAAAAGGATTCTGCAGAGAGCAAAGTTGCCAACAACGAAGTGAGTGAACTGATTAGTTGGAAAAACCTGATTGTGTTTATCGTATGATTTATTATTACATCATATGAATTTATAAGCTGATTGGCTAAAAACACACATATTTGTCTTTATCATGTGACCAATGGCAGTGGCGAACACTGGAATTTTTCAAGGGGAGGGGGTCCTAGGGACACCCCTCCTTGTGTGCGCCACTGTACCATGACGTCGAGTGAATTTAGCCCATTGTAAAAAATTACATTTGTAAATTTAGGAAATAATTCTGGCTGTACTTACTTGAATAAAGTGAGTGTCTTAAGAACATTTTATAACTCATAAATATTTCTGATTGTAATCATACGCACACAACATTCAATCAGTTAGGGCAAAAAAATTCTTTTATGTTGTCGAAGTATTGATTGTAATTATCAATCAGTAAAATTCTATCACTTATGTCTCGTACAACAATATAATATTTTTCAGCGAAATTTTCAAACTTCTCACTAAGTACCTGCAATTTATATAATGTTTTCTCCGTTTATAAGCAGAGAATAATTCTTAAATAATTAATCACAATTGATTTGTATCTTGAATAATTCTAACACTTAATGTCTTTATATCATCAATTTTAAATAATAAAGATTCTTAAGAATTTAATCGAGTTGTGACACAAAAGTGGCAGAAATGTTTCGCCGATTTAATTATTAACAATAATTGAAATGAATTGTGGAGTAAAGGAAAAATAACTATTCATATAGTTACAATATTATGCATTACTTCCAAAGTGAGGTATCACTAACACACACCCTTTATCGAAATAAAATATTAGTTTTCCATTAATTTAATCTACTCAATGTTCCTTCAATGTAATTTACATCTATTATTCCTCATTAAAAGAATTCTTTTATCTTTGTAACAAACATAGTACTGGATAATAGTTGCGAAACTATACCTAATTATAAAAAGGCTCCCTTCTTAGATAATATATATAATTTGATGCGTTCACGCCTTTTTTTTAACTTATCAATGATGAATACTTCCTCATTTATATGAGATATATTGCATGTAATGTGTTTTCTAATGGTTTCAAGAGATAATTTTATATTTTGTTAATGAATGTGTTTGAAGCACCAATATATAGTTACTTTGGGGATGTAGTTATATTCACGCTTATTTCCATAATATACAAAATGATTTGTTGAATAATCAGCATGAAATGTATTCTGATAAAGATAGTATTCGAAATATGGTAATTTATATGCGGAAAACTATTTCAGTTAGTGTTATTTTCCGAAGTAATTTGAGTAGAACCAATGATTTTCTCCAGGATAAAATTATAATTTGAGGATATTCAACACCTACGCTTTTGTTCTTGGTTTTGAATATTTTTAGAGGAATGTTTTGCCTTTGAAGAGTGCTTTAATAAGTAATCAGATTTCAAAGATAGTGGATCAGTGATCTATCAGCTTATGGCAGTGCTGCACAAACTTTCAATATTTGTAACCCAAAATTCAATCATAATTTTCCTCGAGCCCTCCTCCATACAAATAGCAATGTATTGAATTCAATAATACTATACTTTGACGCTAAAGCTACTATACGACTTGAACCTCTGCTACCGGTTTTAAACGTCTCGCTCAGCCAAAGCGTTAATTGCCCCGTAAGTATATATGTCGCAGGGAAATGGCGAAATTAGGAATTTCATCAAATCTATAAGGGATATGATCAATTGACCGGAGATGTTAAAATAATGTCTCTTCAAGGTCTTTTCCCTAATGAAAGTAAGTGATTTCATCAAATCCCTGAACTGTTTCAGTGAAATGATGAAATGAACTAGTCAGGATTTGCATTGGAAAAATGCTATACAGGGGGGTTGGGGGAGACACCTGGGGGGGATCGAGTCCTTGTACTTCCTAACCATACAGGTAATACTATCGCCCCCTAAATATCAACCCTATATCTTAAAAAAAATGGCACCATAGGATTAACATAGGGATTGATATTTTAGTGCGTAAGCAACCGAGAGAAAAGTTGTTATACGTCAAAAAATACCAGCCTAATTTTCTAATTATTTTTTTTAACTAGTTTCAAATAAATAATTTGTATTTCATTGACTATTGTTGTATTACTTACTTCTACGTTTAATAATGCACCCTATCTGTTAAATAAACACTTTTAAACTCTTAACACTATTATTTCATCATTTCACTGAAACAGCTCAGAGATTCGTTCAAATCCCTTACTTTTATCAGGGAAATGACCTTGAAGAGACGTTATTTTAACATCTACCGTCAAGTGATCATCTCCCTTAGGGATTTGATGAGATTCCTAATTTCGTCATTTTCCTGCGGCTTATATACGTCTTTCCGAATTACGATATTTTCTGTGCATTGCTATCCATACAATTATTCCAAAGGATTTGGAATGCAATAAAAGAAACTGGGTAGTGTTTGCGAAGGATTTACTTATTTCAGAGGGGATTCATTATAAACCGTACTAATTCTCAAGATAAGTGTTAATTTTGGTATATAGTTTCATACATGACAAGCCCATGGGGTCATTGGCAATTATTAATCTTGTTCTTAACTTAGTATTGTTAAATTAATTATAAAATACATTGTGCAGTACTCATACATTTATTAGTGTATTATATCAGTGTAAATGTGTATTTTATTTTTTATTATGTCAGAATATATTTTGTTTGTTTACTTTCAGTAAATTAATAATTTTTCTAAATAATCATTTATTCTCGACTTTTTAATATGCTCGCGCCCCCTGGAGAGAGGCGCTCCACATTTTGAGAAACGCTGGCTTATGACAAAAGAAAAGTTGCTTTGAAAGATGAGAGATACCAAAATTTTGCTTGAGAAAAGACATATTGATATTAATGCATTTTTTAGAGTTCAAAAGTGGCCATCCACAAAACAGGTTAAACGCAACTCTTATATAAAAGCTGTCCTCGGTCAGTATTGTTCATAATACTGAAACATTCGTCCTTTTAAGCTTCCAATATCTGTATGATTCTTTTATCTTCAATGTTCAAGTCGTTTCAGTCTCTCTTGCATGTATCCATTATCTGTTTATTTAATTTCTTTGTGTCAACATTTCAAAACATGTTCTTCCTACTTTTTTGATATAAAATACCAAGTTTACATAATAAAAGACATTTTGTAAACTGTGTTACATTTTTATTTATCTTAAATGCAGCTTTCGAATTCTTAACCCACGGTCACTCGCGCCTGTTTTTGCTAACGTCGTTACTCGTGGGGTGTAGAGAACGTCCCAAACTTTCAACACGTGTATTTTATTATGAAAATAAAATTAAGTCATTATGATACATATTTACAAAGTACAAGATATTTTTTGTATTATACAAATAAAATTATTAAATTTATTGCATACAAATGAGACTAACATTAATTTAAACTAAACATACAAAATTTTCAGTTAAAAACACATAATTTTATATTTTTTCATAAACCAGTATATATATAAAACGTATATACCATTAATAAATATACTTTATAATTAATGAGATAATGATAGTAGAAAGTATAGAAAAATAATATTTTAATCATTTTCCAAACATTCAGAGCAGACTGTATACATATGCTCAGCTTCTCGCGGGAGTTCTCAGCCCCACCAGATAAATTTTGAAGGTCATTACACTCCAATCATTCGAGAAAGAGAGACTGCATCAGGCCTGAAGGTTCAATGACCTAAAATGTGCAGCTACAGAAAAAATCGTGGTTCTGCGCATTCTTTTTAGAATCCTGGGAGGATTTTCTTGTTGCAGGGGTGTACAGAACACCCCGCGCGAGTGATCGCGGGTTAAGAGTTCAACTCTCGAAAAGACATATATTTTGAATGTATAGGGTAAGTCAAAATAAATATAGCAATTGCGCGAACGGCTATAACTATTTAATTGAAAATAATTTATCGATAACATTAACAGAATGTAGGCGGAACTTCAAAACTTTGTATACATACGTTTAAGATGTGTGTTCTGTGTGACTTCCCTTGGTCACTCGGACAACATCTAGGAGGTACTCCATTTCACGGCATACATTATGAAGCATTTGTGCAGTCACCGATGCAAGCGCATTACAAATGCATACTTTCAATTCTTCTATTGTTTTGAAAATGGGAGGCTCATACCACCATTTTTTATAGGGTTATGTATGTGCTTATGGGGTTATGTTGAAAGTACGCATTTATTATACGCTTGCCTCGTTGACTGCATAAATGGTTCAGAATGTATGCCATGAAATGGAGTACCGCCTAAATGTTGTCCGTGTGACCAAGGGAAGTATTCTATGATGTATGTATACAAAATTTTTAAGTTCCATCTGCATTCTGTGTAAATCTTATCGATAAATCCCTTTCCATTAAATAATTATAGCAGTTTGTAATCGCTATATTCGTTTTGACTTACCTTGTATTTTAAAAAGGAGAACAAATATATATAAATTCTTTTTTAAGGTATCCGACTACGTTCGGAACCGTGATTTTTAAAAAAAGCGCATAAATAGATAATTTTCATGATATTTAGCGTCACTTAGATTAGAATACACGTATAAAATTGTTTTAGGGACACATTTTGACAAAAAAAATTATTTAAATACAATATTGCGGCAAAAAATTAACTTAGAATAACCTTTTTTCAAAATGTTCTCCTTATGTAAAAAATGCTTCTATTGTATTAATATTTTGCCTGTATATAGCTCAAACCTTTGTACGGTTTCTCAACTATGATGTTTGAAAAATTCACATTACTTTCAGAGTGACAACCCATTGAAATAATTATCAGCGTTTTTTTTCTTAAAATTTCTTCCCTCTGTTGTCGTAAAACATGAATAAACCCACTTCTAAGTTATATATTTCAAAAATTCTAGTTGAGCCTCTGTACAGAGGTCTGAGCTATATACAGGCAAAATATTATTATAATAGAAGCATTTTTCTCTAAAGGAGAATATTTTGAAAAAGGGTCATTCTATGTTCAATTTTTGTCAAAATATTGTACTTAAATAATTTTTTATTGTAATACCATTCTCTTAAAACAATTTTATATACATTTTCTAATCTAAGTGACACTAAATATAATAAATATTATCCAGCTATACGCTTTTGCAAAATCACGGTTCCGAACGTAGTCGGATACCTTAAAGGAGAAACAATATATATAACTTTTATAAATTCTTCTTTAAAAAAATGTGAAAACTCTTAGTCCTTCGTACCTACTGTTTGACTTACTTCACATTTTACCAAATCGTCTGTTATATTCATGAAACGAACCAATAAAAAGGAAAGGAGTAGCAAGACCGAGTGGTTTTTATTCGTCTTTACCAACATTTGAACAGCGGGGGGTGCTCAATTGTCGAGCAAACGATTACTATTTAGGATCATCCTCTCTCCATCCCAGTCCAGGACTTCCTGATAGAATATTCATAATAGAGGCAGACGATTCACTCGATCGAACAACAATTGTGGTTGGGGATTGCCCGCAGAACGAGGTTGAGTCATTTCGATAGCAACATTTTACGCACGAGTTGTTCATGCTATCGGACGTACACTGCATTCAAGAATGTGATAATCTTTTTTACGTGGCCTCCTGCGGACTACCGTAGTTTATTTACTTGTTATATTTAGTGATTGTTCGTTCCGGTTTTGGATTTTTAAATTACAAGTTTGGGTGTATGTAATATTGATTGAAGAATAATCTGATACATAGTATTCACTTCGATAGAGAACTATGCTTGTAAGAAATTGCGTTAATAAGAGAAAGGCTTAACTTTATACACAAGTACCGTATTTACTCGAATTACCCCCCAATTCCATACTCGTTTTTGAGGAAAAAAAATTAAAAAATTGTGTAAAAGGTTCTTCAATATCCGATACTTGAGAAATTTTAAATGAGAACTAATAAATAATTGATTTATCTGATCAGTATTAAATACTTTCAAATGCATACATGCTCCAATAATTACTCTGTCCATCAGTATCATGTTTCAAGAATGATTCATCGCTCCCATTGTCACGGCTGACTTCGGAATTGGCGCCAGCGACGTCATTTTCCCACACGGTGTCGTCTTCCGTGCAATCCAATGCATTTGTTATGCAACATTTTATTAAAAGAATTTATAAAAGAAGAATGTAAAAGAATTAATGAAGACTGTTGAACATTTACAAGCAAAAATTACAGCATTTTGTTCACGCCATCGACTTATATTTGTTTCATCCGTGACAAATGTTCAGTGGCCGCTACTCTGTATCCGTTTTTTCCTGTATATAAAATTGCCTACCTTTTCATACTTGAATCATAGTTAGTTCGTTTTGATGCTATTACTGATATCTTTGATGCTTAGGTGATCAAAGAAAGAGTATACAACAAAATTTTCCTAAATACGAGCAGACAACGGTGTTTAGGATACACTGAATACTGGAAATAAACTTTGGATTGGAATAAGTCAGGGGTATACAACCCAAATGACCTTTCGGGCCACTTCGGAAAAACATTATAATCTCGCGGGCCGCACATAAAAATATGTACCTTTATATCAGATTTGGAAACAAAAAAAACATTTATTGCAGTGAAAATTTTAAACAGAGTGAATAATTATAATTGTTTTTATTATTTTTCATGTATACAGACATAGATAATATAATAATGTTTATATTATATAATATAATAATGCAATGATCAAATAATGTTTAAAATATTACAGGCGTCATTTTCTTGAAAACTACGCTGTTCCTTTTGAATTGATCTTTCGTTACACATTGTTGAAATTTGATAGTGCTGTCATTCACAAACGATTAAGTATACATTGCCCTTTATCTTAACCGTCCTGAATAATTTTGAAACTGTAAAAAACATCTCTGACTGCCTCTTGCTTTTTGGACACTTCAAACAGAAAAGGAGGAGGAGAAACGAAAGTCGCTCACACAGAATCGTGTACCATCCATAGTAAAGGATATGCATAATGCAATTCGAAATTTATGAAAAAAGTAATTTATTATAGTAAAATCAAATGTAACTGTTTGATAAAATATAAATCTATTTTAATCTAAAGGACATTTCTATTATCAAAAATTATTTATTTTAAAACAAGAACAGGTAACAGACAAATACATTGTAGATAGATATATATATTTCTTTAAATTTCCCCTCAAATAAATTTCAAAATGAAAAAACTTTAAAAACCCGATATTTGAAAATTTTTTTAAAGAGTCGGTTGGCTGCAATTTACGTACTGGCGGGAAGCG
>BMAV01016440.1:0-23034 GCA_019973955.1 Trichonephila inaurata madagascariensis
TTATTTTTGACTAAGCGAAAAAAAGGGGTTATTAAAGAGATATTTTTTTTACCAGCAGGCCTGGGGCCTGTCAATATTATATAATTTATTTTAAGTCTTGAAAAATACAAGATAATTTTCTCTTATTATTTCAAACTAGTAAAATGTATGAAAAAAGAAATAGCCCGTTTCAGCAGGCCAATTTGTTCGAAAAAGAGTCTGCTGATAGTTGGGATCTTTCTCACAAGCTTTTTTTTTTAACTTTTAGTAACTACACTCAAGACTAAAACAAAACATCTGCTGTGGCTCTCTATCAACTAAAAACTCTTATTACCCTTGTCCCCCCTTTGGATAGAGGACATCGTATGAGTGAAAGGAATGTCCGCTGTGACCCCACTCCTGGATGAGAAGAAAGTTACTATTTAAAGATGTTTAAACATATCAAACTTCGTGATTTAAGGTATACTCCCACCTCGAACCCTTCAAGTTTCAATATAAAAGAAAACTGACATTAAACATGCAGAGTACAAATTAAGGAAATAAGATACGTTAAATGAAATACCAAATTCCCACCCACACAATAATACTTCAGAAAATATATCAACTTTTTTGTAACCTAAAAAAAATATTTTCCAGTTTCAATCCAAATGCCTCCCTTAAAATTTGCCGCCCCGGGCAGAGGTCCAGTTGTCCGGCCCTGAAGCCGCCCCTGATGGAATAACAAGAAACTGAAATATATCTAGGTCTTAAAACTTTTATGTGGTGTAGAAGTTTCAGCTCAACTCTGAAACTCATGTTATTTCATTGGGAATTAATTTTTCATCAGTAATGTATTAGACTAGTTTTTGCCATTAATTTCTTTGTAAACCAGGGAAGATCTTTTCAGATCTTACTTTTAATTTTATTAAATTAATTTTGATAGTGTTCAAATGAGAGTAAATAAAAAAAATTCGCAAAAGCTTTTAAGTAAAAAATGTTTTAAAATTTTTTTTTGTTTACTATTAATTGTCTAATCATTGGTTGTTTAAAAATTTAAGTTTTTATATCAAAAACCTAATGAGTACATAAAGAGAAAATTTTAGAAATTCTGCAAAATTTGATTTCTTTTTTAGCTGTTTAATCTGTGATTTAGGAAATGATTTTCTTTAATTTTTTTACTGTATCATTTTATTTGTTTGGGTTGATGACATTTAATACTCTTTTGTAAATATTTTTAAAAATTAACACTTTTTTGTTGTAAATAAATTGAAAAAGTTATTTATAAGATCTCCAGAGAATTTTATTAGATATTATCATGAAGATATAAAAATTATTGAGAAATAATGATTGGACAAGATATTATGCAATAGATTCTCGATTTGTCATAGTATAGTGTTTCATTCACAGAGTCATTTATATAGCAAATCATGAAATGTTTTATTTACTTATAGTGTATTCATGTAATGTTAAAGTTGCCAATAAACGATGTATATTAAAATGAGTATGATTATTAAATAAAACTGTCTAATAAGGATTTTCTGCTTCTGTAAAGGAGAAATTTTCATGAAAACAATTTAATTTGTTCTACTATAAAATAATTTTATTAAAACCCTCTTTTATTTAGCTTATTTCTTAAAGCGTGTTTCTTAATTTATTTCAAAAGGTCCATTTCATTTCTTTCTGAATTCTCTAAACAAATTAAACCCCTTTTGCAGGGTAATAATTACAAAGGAAGTCAGACTACAAAACATATCAAATGTTTGTTTGTTATTTCAGATACCCAAAACCTGTTGACCAATGATGTTAAAAGCAATTTCATTTCCATCACAGAAGAATTCTTAATTATTAATCAAAAACTTTTATATTAACCAACTGTTATTTTATACACTCTGCTCTCAAAAAGTATAAACCTCTTGTTAAACATTAAAAATAGATATGAAAATTTTTTTAAACAACCAAAAAATATTCATGTTACTAAGAAACGTTATGTAAAATTCATTTCCAAAATTATGTTTACATATATTTTATGTTTCTGAATGTTCCATGCTCTTCTATATGAGAAATTGTAGATATAGCATTTCTAAAAAAAATAAAATATTTGTAGCTGGTAACTACTAAGGGAATCGGACAATGAAAGGTATAAACATTAATATTTCAAAATGGGACCATTTTATATCTAAATGTTTCTTAGAAATTAGGCTATTTTATGAATTTCTATGGAGTTATACACTTTCTACTAATAAGTAATTGGACACCTATGTCAATTACCTATGCATATTGGACACCTATGCCATTGTTTTTCCAAATTCAATAGTCTTAATTTTATGCTGTAAATCATTCTAATGCGCAAATAAACATAATAAACTAAGAAATAAATGAGGATTAAATATAAGTATTCTAAAAATAAATTAGAACCATCAATAAATATATAAACAAACACTGCAAGTAACCACCGGCTTCGCACACTAACATTAAATGTGACATAAATGTACTAAACAAAAAAATTATGCTAAAAAAATTACTACCTACCTAATTATTAAACTAGGAAAGTGCAAAAATATAATAAAAATAATTAAAGTTCACACACAAGATATAAACAGCTCAAGTAGGTATAGGAATTTCATATACTAAAGCAAAGCCCAGGAAAATGTTTCTATACTCGTCACATGATTCCGACTTGGTGCAAACTATCTGTGAACTGACTCCATTCTAAAAGGTTTTATCTGTACAGCGCACTTTTTACAAAGCTTAAAAAGGCACATTAATGGATAATTTTCATGATATTTAGTGACACTTGGATTAGAATACATGTATAAACTTGTTTTAAGGACATTTTGTCAAAAAAAAAATTATTTAAATACTATATTTCGGCAAAAAATTAACTTAGAATAACCTTTTTTCAAAATGTTCTCTTTTTGTGAGAAATGCTTCTATTGTAATAATATTTCGCCTGTATATAGCTCAGACCTCCGTATAGAGGCTCAACTGCGATTTTTGAACAATTTACATTATTTTCAGAGTTACAACCAATTGAAATATAATTGTAGGCATTTTTTCTTAAAATGTCTCCCCTCTGTTGTCGTAAAACATGGTTAAACCCATTTCTAAGTTATAAATTTCAAACATTCCAGTTGAGCATCTGTACAGAGGTCTCAGCTATATACAGGCAAAATATTATTATATCACTTATTTTCACAAAGAATATTTAAATGAGTCGTCTATGTTAATTTTGTCATTATATAAATAATTTCTTATTGTCTATTCTTAAAACTATTTTATATACATTTTCTAATCTAAAACACTAAATATCATAAATACTATCCATTTACACGCGTTTGCAAAATCACGGTTTCGAACGTAGTCGGATACCTTAAGAACGCATGCATTTTGAAACCAACTATATCTCAATCATTTCTTAACCATACCCCCATTGCTAAAGTAATGAAAGGCTACCAGAATGTCATGTCTTCAGAATTTATTTTTGATAATTCATGGCATCTCTTACATTTGTGCGTATTCACTGTAACCTAATGTAAATATTAAGTAAAAGTTTTGTTTCTGTAATTTGACAACAGTTAGTATTGTATTTTTTGTGTGGAATAAAATGTTGGATTTTTGAATAGATGGATATTTTATCGCTCTTAGAATCCAGAATTATTTTTAACGTTTTGATTTTTTAAAAGTTATTTTGCCTTATTCAACTGCAGAACCAGATACGCTGCTAGTGTAATAGAGGTTATTTATTTGCAAATAGGATAACGCAATATGTTTTGGCGTCCGCAGATGGGCCTGTAGTTGGTTGTAAATATGGCTAATATTGAAGCTCTTAAATCAAGAAAAAAATGAAGTAATTGATAGTTTTCCGCCAACTGGCGATAACTATTTAAAAGCAATTGACTGTTTGAAAACTCGTTTTAGAGATTACATACATGATTTACAAGTAGAAGTATATATTAGAGGAATTGTTAAAATTAATTCTGAAATGCCAATTCAAATTTAACTCGAATAATTTGTGTACTTTATATGATAATTAAAACAACAAATTCGTGCATAGAAGCAGCAATTGTTTACAACTGACAAATGTGCGTATCTGCTTTATCCTTTAATTGAGAGTCTTGCATGCCAGGGGGACGCTTAAGAGCTTTTCAGCGAGGTTTGAATTTTGATTCTGGCGATGTGATTCCAAAAAGAGACTAGATGCTTTATTATATATAAAATTTTTGAAAACTGAAGTTTGATTCGGAAGAGCGGATTAATTTAGCTATGACTGGTTTCGATTTGATGGATTCAACATCATATAAAAGAGGAAGCAAATTAAAGAAAGACATAATCTTTACATCGGCTAGTTTGCTGACCTCTTCAGTTGGTGCAGAGAAACTTTGCGTTTTCTGTAGTAGAAAGCACGAACCGACTAATTGCTTTAAAGCTCAAAAAATGTCTTATAATGAAAAACTGAAGGTTTTGAAAGATAAAGGTTATTGTTTAAATGTTTAAAAGTTGGACGTAGGGTAGGAAAATGTCGGTGTTTTGTGAAATGTTTGATCTGCAATAAGATGCATTATGTAGTTGTGTGCGCCGAGTCACAATAAAAATGTAAATAAACCTAAATCAAATAATTTGGAAAAAGAGGTTAAAGAGTAGGAAAAATCCCTAAGTGGCAGTATTCGGAGAAGTATACTGGTTTGAAAGTTAAAATAAGAGGTGAAAATCGTAGTTTAATCATGAGAGCCATGTATGATTCGGGATCTCAAAAATCTTATATTAGAAAAGAAATGGCATCTGCTTTAGGATTAGCCCCTTTATTCAAGCAACATTTGTCACATGCACTTTTTGGAGGAGAAAGGATCAAGGAGAAGGTTCATAATGTACATAAAATTGAACTAGGAAGCTTAGATGGAAGTTTAGTATGGTACGTAGTTGATCAGGATATTATTTGCCAATGATGTTTCCTTCTGGTTTCGTATATGGACCGTGGATTAAGAGTTTGCAATCTATGAATATACAAATGTTTGACATAGAAATAATTTTGGGGACAATTGATATTCTTATTTGGAGCAGATATTTGCAGGTAGACTATTTACTGGAAGAGAAAAGTTCTATCGAGAGTGGATTACTAGCCATGGAAACCTATCTAGGATGGACTCTTATGGGGAAAACTAACTACTTTCTGAAAGAAGATACAGCTATGATGGTAAATGTGATGTTTTGTACGAAGAAGAAAGCTACTATTTCCAATCTTTTTAGTTTTAGAGGTTTTGGGATAGAGACAGTTGGAAATGAAAACAAAGGGAAGAAAAATCTTGCTAAATTACATTTTTGAAAAACTGTTCGAGAATAAATACAGAAGGAATGCAGTTTCTACTGAAGAAAATCATTTTCCTATACCCAGTAATAAAGAGATTGCTATGAAACGATTAGAATCATCGACTATAAGAAACCTTGTTTACAGCTTATGATGATGTGTTCAAGGAATGGGAATTATTAGGTATAATTGAAAATGATCCAGTTGACTCTTCATCTCACCTGCATGGACACTATTTGCCACACAGACCTATTGTAAAACAACATGGAACAACTAAGAAACGCCCAGCTTTTGATGCCTCTGCCAGGCAAGTTGGATCCCCATCGCTCAACCAGTGCTTAGAATCTGGACCAAATTTATTGGAACTAATCCCTAATCTTCTTCTCAGATTTAAACATAAATATGGCATAGTTGCAGATATAGAGAAAGCTTTTTTACAAATAAGTGTGCAACCAGAAAATAGAAATTTTCGCAAATTTTTTAGGTGGAATGAAAAAGAAAATGTTCCAAAAACAATGCGGCATACACGTGTGGTTTTTGGTGTGAAAAGCAGCCCTTTTCTCTTAGAAGCTGTGGTTGAACATTATCTGAAAAAATATCTAAGAAATTTGAAATATTTTCAGAGAACAGTCGATATACTTCTTCGAAGTTTTTATGTAGATGATTTAAATTACAAGTTTAGACAATGAAGCAGAAATATTACCTTTCATTGAGGAGAGTCATCATATCTTGGCTGAAGGAAAATTTAACTTGAGAGGATGGAAGTATATAGGAAATGATGACCCAGAACAGGTCATTTCAGTTCTAGGATTAATTTGGAATCGTAAAGAAGATGAACTGAAAATTCATTTGGATTGGATAGAAACATACAAACTTGAAATTGTATCAAAGAGAGTGATTCTTTCCGTTATACATAGGGTTTTTGATTCTATTGGATTTTTATGTCCTGTCCTTTTAATTTAAAACTAATGTTACAGAGGATATGGAAAGACAACATACCGTGGGATAGAGAAGTTGAAGATAATTTGAAACTTGAATTTCTAAAATGGGTTGAAGAGTTATTTCCTTAAAAATTTGTCTGTTAGCGCTGTTTTCTCTGTTATAGAGTGGTCAACATAATCCTAAAGTATTCACTGGATTTTGTGATGCCAGCCAATTTTTACGCAGCAGCTCATTTCGTTCATGTAAAGTATTCTGAGGTGTTGCTCATATGTAAATCTTTTGGCTGCCAAAATCGAAAAGTGCTCCAGTTAAAATCACTATTTCCTCGTCTTGAGTTGCTGGCTGCAGCAGGGCAGGTCAACTATGCAGATCTGTTGTAGTGCACTCCAGTGGGGACAATGTGAAAGCAACACTGCTGGACCGATTCCACTACGGTATTAAGTTGGATTCGCTTGAGAAGAACTTTGGTCCCAGTTTTGTAAACAATAGAGTTCAAGCTGTAAGAACTGACTGATCCAACTGTTGGAAACATCTTCAAGGAGCACTTAATCCTGCTGACTTACCTTCAAGAGGGTGTTCACTCACATAACTCTTATACAGTAGATGGTGGGAGAGAGGAGCCCAAATAAACTACTACAAACTGAGAACTGGCCAGTTACCAAACCTATTTTCGACGACCATCTGTTTTGAAAGAAAAACAACAAATCCAGCGCAAAGATCTCCCCAGGTGTGTGTTCTTTAAATCAATGTGAAAATAGTGTTAAACAATAACGGGTCAGGTTGGTACTACTATTTTTTCAAGCTATGATCAGAATACTACGAATGATGGCTTGGATGAACAGATTCATTTTTAACTGTAGGAATCCTGAAAGCTTCTCGAATCGGTGGATTATCTACGCGGAACTAAAACAAAACAGAAATAAGATTGTAAGATGGTACCAGAGGAATAGCACTTTAGTCATGATGTCAACAGAAAGAAAATAGATAACTGTAACAACAAGATGGAAATACTTAGAGTGAAAAAATTAACATGTAGAAAGGACTGAAGATTTCCGAAGCTTATCATTTACCATCCCCTCATCGAATCGTTGAGAGACTGATAATGACTGAACACAAAAGAATTCACATGCAGGATTACAAATGATCTTGAATATTCTACGTGAACATTATTGGATTTTGAAGCAAAAAAAAACTGTTCGAGCAGTATTATCAAAATGTGTAATTTTTTTTAAGACATGCCAAAAAAGAAATGTAACTCCCCCCTCTATCACTCCCAGAAAACAAGAATAAAAGATGCTTAGTTTTGAAATAATCGGTTTTGATTTAGCTGGACCACTTTATTTAAAAGAGGGGAGTAAACTAGTAAAGCATGGATTTGCATAATTACCTGTGCGGTTTTCAGGGCTGTATATTTTGAGCTTCTGTCGTCATTATCTGCTGAAGTTTTTTCTTCAAAGTTTTCGTAGATTCATCTCAAGAAGGGAAAGGCCATCAGTTGAATATTGCGATAATGGAAGCAATTTTGCCTGTGCATCAAATTATTTGAAAACAGTGAATTGGGATGTGATTGCACAATTTAGTAGTATACGAAGAATACAATGGTTTTTTAATCCTCCTACTGCATCCTGGTGGGGAGGTTTTGGGGAAAGATTAATTGGTGTAATGAAGCAGATTCTAAGAAAAATCCTCAGAAAAGCTTTTTTATCTTATGAAGAAATGGTCACCGTTTTGTGTGATGCAGAGTCTGTTATAAACTCTCGACCGCTTAGTCATGTATCTCAAACGGATTCTGAACTGATACCTTTACCACCTAACTCATTTTTGCAAGATTTCCGGCAAATTGATGTTCCAGATTTAGACCAAGTGGATGAAGTTGTTCTCAACAAAAGAATAAAATATCGCCAACAGTTGATAACTGATATCTGAAAAAGATTTAGATCTGAATATTTGGGACTTTTAATTCAAAGAAATGAAAACAAGAAGCAGGAACGAGATATTAAGTTTGGAGGAGTTGTGTTAATTGGAAATGATAATGTGTAAAATGTAATGACTGGCCTTTAGGTGTTGTTGTTAAATTATTACACCCGGAAAAGATGGTATTAATAGGTTAGTGCGTCTGAGAACAGCAAAATGAGAACTTCTACGACCAGTCCAAAGAATCTTCCCACTTGAAATTTCCAAAGAAACTTTCAGAGATGACGTTTTAAAAACTAAAAGTGGGAGAACTGTTAAAAAACCACAAAAGCTGGACTCTCTCTCTTGTAAACAAATTTAATTTTTTGAACTTTAGATGTAACTTTCAGAAGATATATTTCAGATCATATATTGTCTTGTGTCTTAGTAAGTATATCAGAAATGTTTGTTGTATATGTTATTCTTTGAAATTTTTAAATGTTTGGTAAGTTAAGTTGTCTTTCAACAACTTAAGGTGGGAAGAAGTCATGTCTTCAGAATTTAATTTGGATTAATTCATGGCATCTACACTTATGCGTATTCACTGTAACCTAATGTAAATATTAAGTAAAAGTTTTGTTTCTGAAA
Organism: Trichonephila inaurata madagascariensis; assembly: GCA_019973955.1. NCBI lineage: Eukaryota > Metazoa > Arthropoda > Arachnida > Araneae > Nephilidae > Trichonephila > Trichonephila inaurata. The sequence goes on from BMAV01016440.1 coordinate 8,744, forward strand.
TTTGACAACAGTTAGTATTGTATTTTTTGTGTGGAATAAAATGTTGGATTTTTGAATAGCTGGATATTTTATCGCTCTTAGAATCCAGAATTATTTTTAACGTTTTGATTTTTTTAAAGTTATTTTGCCTTATTCAACTGCAGAACCAGATACGCTGCTAGTGTAATAGAGGTTATTTATTTGCAAAAAGGATAACGTAATACAGATAGAAAACTTTATTGTTGCTGATGTTATCCAAATTGCAATGTCATCTGTTGGATAAAGGAGATTTACAGAAATTAGACAGCCATCTTAATCTATCGCCTTTAGGAAATACACTATCAGAAAAAGAAAAAAATTCTTAAGAACATCACCTATTCCTGTTACCAAAAAGAATATACATAATCTGAAAGTATGAAAAAAACATTTACCTTCGAGTAAACGAAATTTCTTTCTTCCTATGTGATTGTAAAAACCTTTCAAATGTAAAAGAACCTATAAATAAAAAAAAAAAAAAAAAGATACACATTTTTCCTAGTATAACCATCATTTATCCTTTTTAAACGTAATTTCTTGTTAGAGAAGATATTGTTAAAAAAATAATTACCGTATTTTAAGTATATAATCCACGGATTATGTGTTAAAAAAGTTTCAAATTTCGTTGTGCGTATTATATGCCACCGCGGATTATCTGAGAAAAAACATTCTCCATCACAAAAGCTAACAATAAAGTTTTGAAAAAAATGCTGTTTATGTTTTATAAAATAAATAATAGATGGCGCTTTCATGACTCGGATGACGTATTTCAGCCATAACTAGTTTTTGTCCAATTACATTCAAAAACGAATTCGATTCTTCGGAAGAAAAAATAGTTACTAGTCGCTGGCGACATTTCCAATTTTCTTTGACTAGAGCTATTACGTCCTTGAGAGTTTTATCATGTTGAAGGAAAGCGTTAAGTTACACTGCAAACTTCAAGTTAAAAGTTATAGAGAAAGCTACCGAAGTCGGAAATCGGGAAGCTTCAAGGTTTTTCAACGTTGATGAATTGAATATTCGTTTGTGGAGAAAAAAAAGAAAACTTCGAAAGTGACGACGTTAAAGGCCCACGTCGTGGAAAACCTCACTGGCCAGAATTAGCGGAAGAAATAAATAAATGGATTTTAAAATAGAGACAATGGGAAAGCAGTCTCGATCTTAATTTTTTTGCTGTTAACTTGCTAAATTGGTAAAATCCTAGAACAGCACAATGCTGTTTTTGGCGACAAAAGTTTTTCGCCAAATGCCGCCAAGGAAGAAACCGCGTTTTTCAAAATGGCGTCAGAGACACAACCAAGAGAGAAAACACGTGGTTTTTCAAAACGGCTTCAAGAGACGAAAAACGTCGAAAAAACCCGGTTTCTAAAATGGACAACAAAGGTAACATCAAATCAAAAATAAGAAATTAAATGCAAATTGTTTCCGAATTTCGGTCATCCATACCAAGAGTCTATCAATCCTTCATTCATACAAAAAACAATCATTACTTTCTTACCTTTTAATCAGAACAAAATCCATTCGTCATGTTTTTACGAAGAAAACGCGATTTCTAAAACTGCTTCTACAAGAAAACTAAAAAATTGTCGCTTCTAAGACGCAACAGTGGGGAATCCGATGTGAATGCTTTAGGCTGATGAAATAACGATCTCCATTTCTCTTCATATTTCGGATAACCGTACTGAAATATTTTCAATCGTTCACTCATTCATATAAAGCAATCATTTCTTTCTTACCACTTTCATTCAAAAGGTAAAATATCCATTCGTTCGAGCTTCAAGAAATAAAAACGTGGTAATATGAAAACGGTGGTCGTCCCACGTGCAGAAGAAAGCAAGGTCAAGAGTGGAAATGACCACTGTCCAAAATGGGTTGATTTTGTGCTCGACCGGTCTTAGGGTTACCATTTTACTTAGTATAAAACTGGACAATTTGGCAGGGTTGCCATATTGTAAACTTTGTGGCCAAATTGTTTGGCGTCAAATAATTTGTCGCCAAGAAGTGTACTCTCCTAGGATCCTTGGATTATTCGCCGTAAAAACTGCTGCGGATTATACAATGTTTATGATGTGTAACATCTTTCCTCTCGGTTGTTGGATATTTGTGGGGAGGGTCGTCGTGAAAAGGGACGGATCAGTGTAACAGGATGTGACTAAGTGCGCGCTACTTGATTTGACCAATGAGAGTGCGTGGCTGTGTCTTTTCGCTCCCCTCGCATGGGGGTCCAATTCTAGTAGCCATCAAGCACTTGTCTCTAAATCCGTTAGTCACGATATTGGGGGACATAAGTGCGGCAGAATGCTTTTTTGAAAATGGACAAACTGTGATTTCGGTGGACGAATCAAACGGTTAAAAAAAATTAAAGATTTCCTGCATTTTGTGTTTTTACCATATAACAAAGGTGGTTCTGCTCTTTAAAAAAAATATCACTCGCTTCCCCTGATTTTGAGAGGTAATTTTAACTTTCAGTTTGCCAAAAGCTGAGCCGCTCATAGCTTTTATGAATGATGAACTCATGCTCGAAATGAACACAAATTAGAATGTTTCGACTGCTAACAGTGGTACTGTTATTGACGCTGTTTTTCACCGTTTTTTAAATTCTTTGAAATCACAAGTATATGTGTCATATTTTAGTTATAAGTCTATTGTCTCCACTCTTCCCCAAATTGAACAAGAATAATTAAATACAATTTTCATTAAAGATATAATTATTCGATAAAAAATTGTTTTCAATCATACCAACGAGAGAGAATTTTTTTTTTTTCAGGAAAAAAAATATTGCGTATTTATCATGATAACATGTCAGATGTTACACATCATACAAAGTGACTGTTCCAAGACTTGTTTTTACTCAAAAAAAAGGCTTTGCGGATAATACCAAAACTATCTAGAAGAGAGTAAGCCCTGACACTGCAATTACTTGAAAGATGTCACGTTATCAAAGGAGGGAATAAGGATTTCGCGGGAGAAACGATTACATTCACACTTCCATCTTGTATGCTAACATAGTTGATAGATTATTCGACGTGTATTTATATCTGGCCATCCGATAAATTGACTGATTTTCGCAAAAAATATATCGATTTCTTTATTAACCATAAAAGAAAAAGGTAATGATATTTGTATTATTGTATAACTTTATTCTTTTCACGAATTTTTTTCTTTTGAGACTTGAGAACACGATATAATAAACTGACGCATATATGCCAACATCCTTGATTATTTGTAGAAAATATAGTTTTGTTTTTATAAGAGAAATTAGTGTTTTTGTTTATTCTGTCAAATCTTTAATTAACTGAAAATATTATTAACTTAACTTAAAGCTGCAATACTATTTCACAATACGCTGTTACTGTTATGTGTACCAAATTGTTCTCTAATAAACCGGGGCAGCCGTACGTTTCTGTTTCTCTGCTTAATAAAAGATGAACAGTTGTTACAAACTTGGAAAAAAGAAAATTACCCTTTGGGATTTTAAAATAATACTAACAATAGTGTAGGAGCATTAAACATTTCCCTGAATCTTTTCGTCAGAGAAAAGATAAAAAATTACAGACAAGACTGGTACTGTTATAGAAATAAGCCCAGAGCGTACGTCCAAAACAGCCCGAGAATGCTATCCTGCACATTTTTTTCCCGGTTGTCCATCCTACTAGAAAGAAAAAAATTCAAGAACGCTCGGTGACAATTCAACGAAAGGAAAAAATGAAACACACAATTAGATGAACAACTGTTTACTAATTTCATTAAGAAAGACGAAATTACCAGTTTTGAATGTTTAAAAGAAAATCTGCTAATGCGAGAAAATCCCATATCTGATTTCTTATCTAAAAATAATGTTCTAAAACATGACTGTGAAAGTTACATAACATTTCTTTTTATTAATTGCGAAAATTGTCCTATTTTAAAATCCCTGAAAATAAATACAGATCTCTATTGTTTTATTTAATAATAATCATGAATTAAATATACCTTCTGTTGGAAAATTTTAATATCCTTCCTAGGTTAACATATTTCAGCGAATTGTTAAATATTCTTAATACAGTATATATAAATGTCTTTGAAGAAATATGTTCCATTAATTCTGTTCCTCATCATGTTATGGCTATTCAATCGTGGTAAAAGTATATTGAAAATTGTAATGCTGAAAATTTTGAGGGAGCAAATTTTATTTTAGAGCAAATGAAATTATTAAATTCGTATAAACATGGCCGTAAGTATACAGTGCAATTTATAATGGTTGCTTTTCTGTGGTATGTACATTAAATCTAACACACATGTTATTCTCGTATGTAAGAGATAAGGGAATATAATTCTTCCACACAAGTGTGAGATACCATATAGAGAGTTGCATCTGATTTCAATATACATTCAAGTTTGTCAACCTGGCTAATGAAAATTATCTACGAGTGTAGGTGTGTAAAGAACTGAAAAGACTATGAGAAACAGGTATATTACAAATTGATGAAATTTTCATCAAATCAGCGATTACATACATATAAATGTAATAAAATCATTGATTCATTGAGAAAGGAGAAGTAGTTAACATGATTCAATGTTTTTTTATACTCTTCTTTGAGTAAAAATTAAGAATAGTATCATTGAATCCTGTGGGAAGAACATGAATACTGTGAAGATTTGCCTTTATGATTTGTATAAAAATTTTTAATACCAAATGAAAAGGTAGGTTTTTAGTTGTTTGCATTGTAAGTGATAATAGAAAAATGTAATAGTAATTGTAATAGAACAGAATGTAAATAGAAATTGTTTTTCTAAATTGTGTCATGGTACCATAAAGAGTGTTATTCAGAATCCAGGCTAATAAAGCAAAAATTAATCTTTATTTTGATTCAGTACATCTTATCAAATCTTATACGAAATAATTTGGTTGAATCAGAAAGATGCTGACTCTCTTTCTTTAATGTATCCGATCCCGTGAATTTTTCTCAAATCCGAACAGCATCTTTTTCTATCATTATTTAAAATTTGTAACGAAGAAATGAACATTATTAGCAAATTAGCTCCAATTATGCTTTAAAAACTTTAAAACCAACAAATTTTGAAAAACAAAATATTAAATTAGTTTTAAAAAGTTTTGAAGAAAGCAATGTGACTGCACTTAATATATTAAAAGATAAATTAGGCTACACAGAAATGTTTAGGGACACTGCAATATTCATCAAACATACTTTAAATTTCTGGCAAATAATGAATATTAAAAATCCAACTAAGGGTTAAAATTTAAAAACAGTGTTCTTTTTTCATCAATGAATTATGATAGATTCACTTTTTTTTCAAAATTTGTTCAGTGGCTGGACTGCTGGAAAATTTTAAAACAAAATAAACAAGAAGGTTGTTTAAGCGAGGAAACATTTTCTGCTTTGAGGCATACGGTAAATACCATCCCAGAACTAATAAAGTATCTTTTGACGGAGCAGAATTTCAAATATGTTTTAACTGAAAGTTCCAAACTGATAATTTAGAAGCCAGATTTGGGCAATACATACAAATGTCCGGAGCAAATTATCGTGTCACTGGGCAGGAAATTTTGCAAGCTGAAAAAAGGTTGCTCATTAAAATTGTGTTAACTTTGCACTCAGATAAATATGGTACTATCTCACTAAAAAAGTTAATTTCAAATCATTCAGGTGAGGTATTTAAAGTTAAAGTAGATACTACATATTTCAACGAAATATTAAGCATCAGAAATAAATCAGATAATATTTCAATAGAAAAGTATCAAACTTTAATGTATATAGCGGGATATATTGTGTGCATAATATAAAATTCGAATGCTCCGATTGCAAACATACATTTGTTTTAGATAAGCATATTAATTTCGACTCGGAAAATGTCGAAGGGACAAAATATTTGAGACTTCTGAATAGAGGTTTAAAAATGCCCACAGATATTGTTATAAAAGTCATTTCAATGCAATATTTCATTTTTAATTTGTTAATATCGAAAACATTCGAATCGAAGTTTCTTAAAGTTGATTCCCAATTATCCTGCTTTACAAGCATAACAGAAGCGTATCTGGAATTACATGAGTTGAGGAATGTCTTGCATTCGTTTCATTCACCCTGTGTAAATTGTAACATACCTGCATTTTCATATATTTTAAAAAGTGAGCTCGTTACATTTGGAGAATATATGCTAAAATAATTATTCAAAAGCGCAGTGAAGAAATTTAAAACCGTGAATGATAACCGAACAATGAAGAAATTTAAGGCCACTAAATGTTTGCTTTTTATATTTTTGTTTTATTTATTTAAATATTCAATTATCGATTCGTATGTTATTCATTGAGCATATGTATATCCTTGTAATTTTTTTATACTACATACATTTTTAATTGTTCACATAACCATTATTTGAAGAAAAATTATTTATTTATTTATGTTATTCGTTTAAATTATTTTCATAAAGATTTTAGTATTCAAAGTATGTAAAATGTTATTTTTAATTTCAAACTTTACCGTTTGATTTTTAGATATTTTCACTATACATAATATTGAATTTTAATGCATATGCATAAAAATAATGTAATTAATAGTTTAAATATCATCACAAATGCAAATGATTCAAAAATTTGAAAACTAATCAGTACGCTGCCCTCATTAATGATATATCTACGAAAAGTTTTTTTTTTCCCTCGATATTTATAGGGAGTATTTACAAATGTATATATATTTTTAATCCTATATTTGCTATATAATTGTTATGGTGTCTAAACTGTTCATGCCATATGCATTTTTTATGTAATAATATGCCTCAAATACTTTACTTTTCATATTTTCATTACAAGTAAATGTTTCTTTTTTATTTGATTGGATTGAAATTATTTTATACTTTTGAATATTCAATGAATGAATTATTTTAATTGAATTTTTTAATGTATAATCTATTTTTACTATAGAATTGCTGTGGTGTTTAAAACTGTTTGTCACTTCTATATTTGTATATATTTTTGCATGCATTTTTTTTAATAATTCTTTCTGCCATGACTATTGATTCTATGAGCATAAAAATGTCATTTGTTGTTCCAGCAAAATGTTTCTAAATTCACATGATTTTTACATTATGCCTCTAATGCTTCCTGTTAATTTTTCAAATTTTCTTGCAGAATGTTTTTTTTATTTTATCTGATTGAAATTATTTTACATTGAGTCAGTTTTTTCTTAGATTTTTCTTATACTGTTAGGAGCCTTTCATGAATAATTTTGTCCCTTTTTCCGGAAAATATTATGCATCATTCTAGCGTACTAATACATAACTTTTATCAGAAAATATTCTGAGTCAGAATTAAAAACAAATAATCAATATCAAAGCGAAAATATTAGTCTATGACATGAAAAGAAAGAAATGTTCATATCTTTATATTCCTCACAAAGCCAATGCGCGTAGAAAGACTCTTTCCCAAAACTCTGTCGCGGTCTGGTCCGCTGCGGATTATATACAGGAAAATACGGTACCATGCAAACATACATTTCTAATTCTTAATACATGATAAAATATTACTTAACTGATACCTTAGATAAAAAATGTGTAGATATTAAATGACTAAACAAAAATATATAAATAATAAAATGAACAATTTTATTAAAAATTTCCTCTTGATGCAACACAACAAAGATGAAATGAAACTAAGATAAAAAAAAAAAAAAGAAGCAGGGTAAAAAGCAGAATTTTCAAATGAATTATTTATAATTGCACTGTTACTGTATTTTACTACTGCATAACATGTGTTATCTTAAAACACTAAAGTATTTTACAATGGTAGAGATAAAGATTCTCTCAGTTATATGTAAAAGAGAAAAGTTATGAAAGAGGAATATGAATAATTTTTAATGTATTATGATTTTTCAAACTTTGGTTTCAGTTTTTACAATTTATTCAAGGTTGTAAACCAATTTTTGTAGATCAGACATTCAGAATAATAAAACAAAATATTTTTCATTTTCTTGCCCCTAAATAAGCAGCAGACATATCATAATCTGAATAGCCATGAGATTTGCTTTTCTTGTATAGTTCATTTGCAGCAGATGCCAGTCTCAAAGGCTGGCTGCATAAATTACCAAGTCTTAGACTGAAATGCAAATTTTTTTGTATATACTTCAGTGAAGTGTTGGAGGAAAAGTTCTGATCCACAATGGCCTGACCTGATTCTGAAAAAAGAGGAGAACAAACGGAGTCTAACTTAATAGCGTCCAAGAAACAAGTTTTAGGAAGACCCATTCGATCAATCAGTGCCATTGTTTCTGCCAGGGAAGCATTTGCCACACCCATTAACGTATTATGGATAATATTCACTTTTGAAGGTGTTCCAACGTCATAACCAAAATAATGTACATTTTCAGATATGGAGAAGAAGCAGGTTTCACAGCTTCTATAAAGCTCAAAATCCCCTGCACAAAGAATCAACAGTGAACCTTCTTCTGCAAGAGATAGTGAACCAGTGACAGGAGCTTCAAGGTATTTCCCACCTCTTGCAGAAATAGCTCCGGCAATTTCTTGTGAAGTACGAGGATCAATAGATGTCATCTCGATGTACCCTTTTGTTCCAAACCGGCATTTCTCAAGACCCTCCAGAATACCACAATTTTCAAACACAATGGATTTTGAGGCCTCTGGTCCGGAAACGCAACAAAAGATAATGTCACAATTCTGAACAATATCAGCAGGTGTAGAGAACTGCTTGGCTCCTGCATCAACTAACTGTTTGCATTTTTCTGGTGTTCGGTTCCATACGGAAACATCATGCCCTGAATACAAGAGATTTTTCACAATTCTTTGCCCCATCATTCCCAAACCAACAAATCCTATTTTATTCGAAGTTGGTTTGATATATTTATTCAAAGGAAAGCTTGGTGTTGACAAGTTTAGAGAGGGTCTAGGAGGAACCTCTAATTCAGCCCTGGATGGGAGAACCAAAGGTCGAATAAGTACAACTGGATAGTCAAGACCTTTAGAAAGAATGTTGTGATGCAGAGAAATTAGACATTTTTTCAGAGATGACTTCTTGTCAGTTGCTTCTTCTGTCAAATTCCTTTTTTGAGAAGATTTCTTGGTGTTTTTACTATTCTTCTGCTTGGTTGTTCTACCTGTTTTTACAAAACGGATTTTATGTTTTTTGAATAATTCATCCTCTTTAACAGATGGAATCTCGGTAACTTTGTCCAAATCACCATTTTCAACATAATCTTTTTTTACAAGTTTGGGTTTTGGAACTCTTGCAAGACTTGCTTCAACAATTTCGTCTACTGCCTTTGCATATGAACCAGATTTTTTTTTAGATAGTTTATTTAACATTTCTTCTGAATGAGGAACAATGTTTTCATCTAATATCCAAGCATAATTTTTACTTCCAAAAAAAAAGACATAATGTTGAACTTTTCTATATGCAGGTTTTTTCTTCTGCAGTCCTTTGGTAGTAGAGAAAACTTTTCCCTTAACGGTTGGAGGGTTTACAATCTGTGCAGGCCAAAAGGGAAAGCTTTTCATTTTCGCCCAGACCAAATCACCTATATCAAAATCTTTTTCAGACATCATCTTTAACTTATTATCTTTTGCCTAGTCGCTGATACCTATAATTGAAATAAAAGAAAATATACTGAGAATATTTAAGAAAATGTTCACATAAATTAAACAGATATGCTTCCAATTTTGTGGGCAAAAACCACAACAATTTAACTTGCTTGTATTCCAGCAGAAGGAATTCATTCAATAATAATAATAATAATACTGGAAGTAGCTGAGAAATTCAATAAAAAGGCATTGTATTAAAAATTTTGCACAGAGGCAGGTAATTAAGTTATATGAAAATGACACAGCTCCATAAATTTCTCATTCTCATGAAATATTTCGTGAATCAATTCAAAAGTTTGAAATGAAATTAAGGTAGAATGAATTTTTTGTACTGTGAATGTCATTGAAAATTAACATTTAACATTTTCAGTTATTTAGAAGATTACACTAAATTACTCCATACAAAAAATCACTTAAAAAGAAGATACTCATTACATCAGTTTTTGTAATTATTAATTTAAAAAAGTGCCAATTTTGTCCCCCTATCCAAAAAAGTTTTGTATTAAAAGTCGCCTTACCTAAAAGTAAGCCAAAATGAAAATTAAATTTACCTCTGTTTTTATCGAATTGTATATCTTCAATTAGACATATGCTTTCGTTTGAAAGAGAATAAGGCCTCCTGAAAATGTAAATAAATGTATCAATATCATGAGACTGGATAAAAAAGGATGGTAATTACATGCTTATTAGTTAATACAGAACATACAAACATGCTTATAGTTAATATAAAACATGCAAATGAAGGTTTCAAATTAATTACTGTACTTACTCGAATCTGAGCCGCAATCAAAATTTTAAAATATTTATGTGAAAAAATGTTCTCGTCGATTCTAAGCCGCAAACCCAATTCTCTAACAAATTCTCAATTCGATTTTGAAAAAAAATATGTGAAAGGTTCATCAATATCTGATACTTATGAAATAAAAAAAAATTAATGAAAAACAATTAGTTAGTAAGTAATTGATTTACTTTACCAATATTAAAAACTTTCAAATACATACAAGAACCTATAAATACTCTAACCTTCAGTTTCATGTACCCAAAATGATTGTCACAGCTGACTTCGGAAATTATGCCCACACAGTTTCGTCTTCAGTACCATCCAATGCATTTGTTATGCAACATTTTTTTAAAAGAATGTTAAAGAATTAGTAAAGACTGTTGACCGTTTACACGCTAAAATTAAATTATTTTGTGAATGCCATCGACGTATATTTATTTCATCCGTGTCAAAATTTCAGTGGTGGCTGCTCAGCTTCCGTTTTTTTCTGCATATAAAAATTACCTACCTTTTCCCATTTACGTCACAATAAACTCGTCTTGATGCTTTTTCCGATATCTCTTATGTTTAAGTGATTAAAATAAAGCGTATACGAGCAGACAATGATGCTTAAGATAAACTGAATAATGGAGATAAACTACGGAATGGGATAAGTCAACGATGCAAGTGGTCAGAATGGATGGTTACATTTTTCCTTTCGAACGGGGGTAGAAACTTAATTTCCCTCATCCAATAAATGTTTTGTTTTCGATTCTAAGCCACACCTGATTTTCAGTAGCATTAACACTTGAAAAATAGCGCGGGTTAGATTCGAGTAAATACGATAATTAATGACTTTTTAAAATAAAATTTTTTTTTTACATTTTGACATATGTAAAAATAGACTATATTGATTTAGTTTCGATATACCAGCAATAAATTTACCAGGGCAAAATACAAAGCTGTTTCTTTTTGAAAATTACACTAGGAAACACCAAAAGATGTTTCGGGCTCAACAATAGTTTATTATGAAGTATTTGTGCCTGCTAAACACGAAAAACACCATGGAAACTTCAGATTAGCTCTTGTTTTCAAGAATCAGTTATCCTCCTTACTCATAAATAGCTGCATTTTCACTCATCTTTACTTTCTGTGTATAAGCTTTGCAATGTTCATTCAAGTGGGTAGATGGAAACACTTGCCTCAGGATCAATTTTTTACTTCTGCGAAAAGCGTGCAACAGCGCCACCTCTGCAGGCGTGTTTTAAGTATAACCTAGAATGTCAGTAGAACAAAAAATAGACAATAGTGCACGATTCAAGCAATGCGATTTCCCACAAAAGCAAGCAGAGTCGAGTGACCTCGTAAGAAATCTTGACTCTCCAAAACAGAAGGCGGAGCTTCTGTCATCCAGACTGCAGCAATGGAATCTATTCCAACCAAGAGGTTAAGATTACAGAGTACAGGACTCGTGAAAAGGTTCTTCCTCATCTTTGAGAAGAAAGAACACGTGGTTGCATGTATTGATGTCAAGGGCTTGATGAATTTCATGAACATCACTTATGATCCAAATAACAGGAGGCTGTTTACAGACTCTTCCAAGCTAGTTTCAAAGCAGTATTATTACACAACAGTAACCTTCTTCCTTCCATTCCATTGGCATGAAGGAAACTTATGCAAATGTGAAATTACTTCTAGAGTTAATAAAATACGAGGATCATAAATGACAAATCTGCGGTGACTTGAAAGTTGTTGGTATACTAAAGGGAATGCAGTTAGTCTATACCAAGTACTGTTGTCTTCTGTGTTTGTGGACAGTAGAGATTGAAAATCGCACTACATACAAGACAAATGGCCGTCCAGAAATCTAAAATCCGTTGAGAGAAATGTTCTAAATGATTCTCTAGTACAGTGTTTCCCAAAATTTTTATCGCCGCGGACCGGTCAACGTTTGTAAATTTTACAGCGGCCCACTGCGGGGGAGGACGTTGATTGTTTATATTTTAGACTGTTTTTATTTAATAATTTTAATTTAATTGTATTTATTCGTGACTTCTGAATAAAATATAGCAACACAAAAAATGAATATAAAGTGATTTAACCCTTAACTTCCGTTGCATTTCTGCAACATATGATTTATTTTAATTTAACAGGCTCAATATTTTTAATTACCTATAAATCACTTATCTGAGAAAAAAAGATTACTGCAACGAAATACATGCTAATTTTGTCACTAGATGAAAGTACATTTTTTCTAGAAATCACAACAATTATAAAAATCTCTGATGCCTCAAGAACTGTGTTTTCGCTATAAAAAGAATCCATTATATTTTATGTTTCATCTTGTTTATTGACAAAATAAATTACCAGGTAAGAAAATTTAAACCTTTTATGATGATATGATAAAATGCTCATATAAAAAAAAGTTTTGTAATTTACAGCACTACTGCGCAATGTTTCACTTCTGCAACAAACACAAAAATGACTGACATTCAATTTAAAAGAGTTTAATTTTTTTATATATATACTAGCTGGATGACCCGGCGTTGCACGGGCTTCTTCAAATGTACAGCTTTATGCCTTGGAAGATTCCCTTTCAGTGTCAGCACTTCTGTGATTTCTGCATTAATGTCATTAAAATACTCTTTTTCGAAGTTTCTTCCACAACTTTTTCTTGTCGGGCGAGTCTGTTTTCTCGCCACTTAGATCGGCTTGCAAGGGCTTTTTCCGTGGGTACAATTTTATCCCCGTAGAAATTTTCCCTTTCTCTCTGGACAACAGTATTTCTGTGTATGTGTGTGATACTGAGGGATGTGAGTGATTTCTATATTTATCTCATTTAAATCCCCTTTTCAGAAATTTCTTACTTCTTTTTTTGTCAGACAATTTTTTTTCCCCCCCGTTCACCCAAGCGTTGTGGATTTTCAAGTATAAAACCCCCTTTTTTTTTACCGAAGAATAAAAATCTTTTTTTTCAAAAATCTATTTCAGAAAAATTTTCAAAACTAATCAATTTTTTTTTCTCAAAAAAACAGACAATGTAAATTTTTTAAAAAAAAAAAATTATTAATTTATATTTTTCGTTAAAAATAATAAAAAATGTCTCCTTGCTAGAAAAAACTGCTTTTATCTGGATGGTTATTTTTTTTATTAAATATAAAGAACTGTGGAAAAAAAACTATAGGGGGAAAATAAAAATTTTTTTACATTCCTTGTGTAAAAAATTTAAGAAATGTATTTTAATAAAAACAGGGCAGCATTTTCCCATATTTTAAAAGGGTTTTTCAATAAATTATTTTCTAAAAAAAAAATATCAGTTGCGATGTATTATCAAAACTAAGATCTATTAATTATTTTATAAATGAAACAATGAATACTTTTTAAAATTCAGCTAATAAATTGGATTTAAAATTACTGGAAAAATTTTTTATTTACAACCATTATAAAAAAAAAACATTCAAAAAAAAAACATCTTTATCTCCGGAAAATCTTTTATCTGCTTAAGTACTCTCCGTAGTTGTTTTCCGCACATGCTCTATAACCCCCAAAATCGTGTGTTCTGAGGAGCTTTCCCCCTAATTTAATACTGGCATTTGGCGATTTTTCCAATTTGTTCTTTGTATTTTAACGGCTCCCCAGACGGAAAAAATACATCTTTAAAAATATTTTATGTATAAAGAAAGCAAATTTTTTTAAAATTAAAAATATCAAAATTTTTTGAAGTTTTACAATATTTTCTTTCAAATTAACTTGGGTTGGGAAGGTTAAAATGTACCAATCTGATTGAAAAATAGTTTTATCTTTTTCAAATTGAAAAATTTAAAACAATGTAAAATTTGGGGTTTTAAAAAAGTGTTTCAAGTTAATCACATGTTAAAAAAAATTTGTTTTTTAAACAAAGTTAATTAATACAGTTAATAAAAAAAGC
>BMAV01016441.1:0-11661 GCA_019973955.1 Trichonephila inaurata madagascariensis
TTGAGATATGTTTCAAACTTTAAAAATCGTGTAAGATAAAAAAAAAACACCAAATTTTTTCCCCTAAAAACCGTAAAAAAAGTACAATTGAAACCCATGCCATATTTATAAAAAAAAAAATCCCAATTCTTTTTTATTAAAAAAAAAAATTAGAATACAGTAAAAAAATTTTCTCTATAATAAATAACATATAAATTCTGGTTAGGTATAAAACTACAAACAATTTTCACGCTTTGATAAAAAACCCCAGTTTTTTGAACGGGATAAAAAGTGTTATCAGTAGATGGTTGGATATTTAGAACAACTGTCGGGTTTGATTCAAATAAAAAATTTCGTTATTTTTAAAGACCTCTGTTGATTTTTGTTGTTGTTACATAATCTGTTATTAGTAGGTGGTTTTTTTGTTTTCTCAAGTTGCTTTTATAATTCTTGATATCCTGCTACAGAAAATTTAAAATTACGTTGAAATTTTAATTCACCATCTATGTCAAGATTATGAGTAAGAAAATGCTCTTCCATACTTGCATCAAATTTCAAGCCCTCGTGAATTTAATCAGCACTCGGATCTCTTGGCAGCCTGAAACCACGATTCCTGCAATATTACATGCTCAATAATAAAAAATTATCATCAATACAAATTAAACTGGAAATCCCTCCATCGATTTAGAGAAAAACTTTAATTTGAACATCAACTCTTAGAACTTAATTTAAATTAACTATTGCATCCTGCAAAATTCAGACATTCTCTGAAACTTATAATTGCTTCCAAATTTTGTCCTTAAAAGTAAAAGTTTGAAGAACCAAACAGTCAATATGTGTGGGCTAAAACATAGTCAAATTAGAATTAAAAAAAATTGGGAGGGGGGGCTCAGAACAAAAAACTTGTATAAAAAGTACATTGGTGAACTGTGCTATTTTAAAATAGTGTAAAAAAAGACATTGTAAAAAATAGAGTGTCGGCTGTACTTCTCCGTCTAGTGCAAAAATCCAAAGGAAACATAATAAAAATTTTAAATTTGTTTTTTTTGGAAATTTGTTGATAAACAGCCAAAAAGCGGAACTTTTTATGCCCGTGATGTAAGGATATCGATATATATTTGTTTTTGCATGACTTTGATCAGGACATTCCCTCTATGTGGATACAGTTTTTAATGAGTTGTCTTCTCCATATGTTTCTCACAACGCTGTATCTTATATTTAATTCTAAAATTTCCCCTTTTTAATTCTTTTTAAAATTTAACCCACTTAATTCTTTATCATAATTTTCTTTTTTGTTTACTTAATCATCGGGCCAAATGCAACACCTTGAATGGAAGAGCAAAGAATGGAATTTACAACATGCTTTAGGGGGGGGAGATATCAAATGATTAAATTTAAACCCCAGACACACACACCGGGCCCCTGTGGGCCCCAAAAAAGCGCTATTTAACGCTTGAATTTTACGATTTCCAAGTTCGGCAAATGTGTTTTCGTGGTTTTTCAAAAAAAACGGGTTTGTCTTAGAAAAAAAAGGTTCAGCTTTTATCGATCCAGTTCACAGGAAGAAAATGGGCCTACCGAGATTGTGGGGTTTTCCCGAGAAATCGGTAGTCAGTTGGAAAACAAAAAAAGTAAGGGATATTTACCCTTGGGTGGGGAGGGATGACGGGCCCCGGGGCGATCCATCCCCCCCAGTACAAAATTTCCTGAGGACAGGGAGATTGTGCGCATGGAAGGACGGGGTCCCAAAAATCACGAACCATAGCACAGCACATTGAGTCTGAACGTATTGTCTGCGTACCATTCGACGTCGTTTTTGAGGGTCGGCAAAGTCCTTTTTTGGGTTTCCCCGACGCAGAGCCAAAACTCCGCCTAAGGGGGATGGAAAGGGGTGGGCGGCCAATGGAATGAAGTTGTCTTTCGACGAGCCGCATTTCGGGAAAACCACGAGGGGGATTAGCCGGCCTTGGGGGAAAAGATCAAAAATGCTTTTGCACCCCCCACTTTTTTGCACCGGGTTTTTGGTATAGGGGGGTATTGATATCACTCGCACTCCCCTGACGCATTCCGGTCAAACAGTCACGTTACATCTACGAGGCGTTGGATTCATTGTCCTTCCCCCCTTCAGGGTTTTGCCCCACCATATTTGGATAATCGACCACCCCTGGGACGTTTTTTTTAAAGGTTCCGTCAAAACCCCCAAATTTAATTGCTTCCCGGCCAGCTCTTTTTGGATTTTTCACCGATAGAAAACAGGATCCCTGGTTTTCTCGACGATTGACCAGATCACACCCCCCGCACATCAGATCAACTTTGGAACGGGGGGCTTTGGCTTCCCCCGAACAATCCTATTTTTTGAATCAATGCCGAGGCGTATGGGCAGTGATCTCCAACATTGGGGGATCTCTATTGATTCTGGCAGGAACCCAAATTCCGAAGTCTTTTCAGATATTGGTGCATTTTTCACAAAACAAATTTTGTTGTGCTATCTCTTTTTTCTTGGTGTTGCATTTATGGTGGCCAGCGTGAAAATTTTTTATTTTTAAGAATGGCCAAAAAAAACCTTTAAATCACTGGGGTTTCAAAAACCCTTTGGGAAATTTCAGGGGCTTGCAAAAAATTTTCCTCTAAGTGCACATCCCACATTCACATCATTTAGTAACCCTTATGAAATAAGTATATCTTTGATTGTATAGTTATTAGTTTTAACTTTTTACTCAGTACTTTTTGAGAAATTATACTAAACATGCGAATTCTCTTAATTATGAATACTATTGTAAAAAGTAGTTGTGAGATATTATTTTTGGTAAGCACTTTGAATTTGATACTTAAGTTATTCATTTTATATTTAAATAAAATGAATTATTTAGAATCGATAAACACACCTAATCAATGCTAGAGTATTTGTAATTAAAAAATTTTAAGTAGATAACTGCATTTATTTACTAAAAGTTATATAATTAACCTTTTATGAGCATTGCTAAATTTAAATAAATCATAAAAAATTACATAAAATAAAAAATAAAAATAGAAGGAAAGTTTTTTAATAATTCGAATTTTCAAGCTATGTTGTTTAATATTTTTATTTACTTCCTACCACATTAGAATAGATTAAGTTGACTCAGTCTTCTAACTGAATAACCTTTCAAATCTAGTTTCCATTTAAATGACTATTCAGTAGGTAGACCTGCTGAACGCTGAATTATATCAAAGCCGAATATTTAGTGGATTACTAGTAAAGGTTCAATCTGAACTGAATTAATCAATTTAATTCAAAGCTTAATTCCTATACTACTGCTCAATACTCTTACAACTATTTCAGTGACGGATTATATAATTTGCTTTTAAATAACATACTACCAAAGCTGCACAATATATAAAATAATAATAACAATATAAAAGAAATAATGGTTAGATTAAATATCCTACAAAGAACGCACTGAGGAAGCTTAAAACTTACATAGAGAACTAAGAACAAGAAATCAATATCGAAGAAAAGTATTGACCAAAATGGAAAAATGTATTGTTTTCTAAAGCTGTTATTTATTTAGGACAGTGAAGTAAGTTAAGTATATTGTGTTATATAGGATACTAACCGTCCTCTCCAGCAGAAAATTTATACATAATAGCACAAGAGGTAATGAAGAATAAATCATGATTCACAAACACTTGGACCTAAGACATAAGTATATATAAGTAAAATTACATGTTGGATCATATCTGTTCTTGGTGTGGGAGATAGCCATGCACTTATCACAAATCGAACCCTTAATGTATTGTACTTATCATACTATAATATACTATACTATATCATACTATTGTACTTATCATACTAATCATACGCGGAACTCTTTCAAGCGTGTTTCATTAGTACGTAACCAAAAGAATGTCAGAAAGAAAAGAAAGACAGAAAAAAAATCCAGATTATTCGAGTACATAAAATAACAAGGTATAATTCTTAAAAAACTGATTGATGTAATCCTAAAGTGTACATGGCTAGCCTCCGTAACATTACCAGATGTGTTCAACTATGAATCGAAGGCAAAGAGGGTGCGTAAACTTGGTGTTAAGCAAAATATAAAGTTTTCGGATTTCATAGAAAAGATAACGCATGTTGTCAATTACATTGGTAGTACCATGTTGAGTGGAGAATGATAGATGACTAATTCATTGGTGTGTGCCTTGTAACCAAAGTTTCACACAAGAACACCTATAAGACATTTAATAAAACTTGAATTGTATCTTTATTCTTTCAAATGTTCTTTCCTGCTGTATTAGTCTTAGTTTTTTTACTAGTGCACTTCGAAACCCTGACTAACCCAGTATTGTTATAAATAAAACATTTTCTACTTTTTTAATATAAACAAATGATAATCATTTTTTTCAAGTGCTGGCCACACAAAATGTTACACGAAGGAGGACCAGCGAAATTTTTTTTGCAGATAACATATTGTGCAAAGATCCAACGCTAAAGTTACAGCCTCTTGTGACGCATGGATGATGACAAAATCAGTAGCTAGTGTAGCCACCATTGTTGGCTATAACCCAGTGTTTCTAAAATTTCCCCCTGGGGCGCGAAAACCTACAAGGGGGCGCGAGCATATCAAAAATTTTAAAAAGATTTTTTAAAAAAATAACCAGAAAGAAGTAAAACAAAATACTTTCTCCATAAAAAAAAAAATACATAACAACATTATAATTTATGTTTATCATCTGTTTTTTTTCC
The DNA here is from genome assembly GCA_019973955.1 of Trichonephila inaurata madagascariensis. Classification (NCBI taxonomy): domain Eukaryota; kingdom Metazoa; phylum Arthropoda; class Arachnida; order Araneae; family Nephilidae; genus Trichonephila; species Trichonephila inaurata. The sequence goes on from BMAV01016441.1 coordinate 4,706, forward strand.
GTCATCAAATGCCTATCATTGACCCCCAAAACCAAATTAAAAACATTTTGTTTAATTTGCTGTAATTCCTCGATAAAAATTTTTTTACTACGCTTTTTTAAGCAACATATTACTCGTTAAAAGAAAAGACGAAACCCAGACCCTGAGAAAAATTCTAACAAGGGAGGGCACGACTAGAAATTCATTTGGGATCGAGACTTGGTGTAATAGTAGTACTTTTTAGGGGGTTCACCTCTCAGTAATTCCTTCGAATGGCACAATTCGGAGAAATCAGCCTTCGAAATTCATGCTTAGCTTTTATACAATTAAATTTTAATTTTCCGCAACGAGTTCGTAGCTTGATTGGTAAATCGTCTGCTTTCTATGCTAGAGGGTTAGGGTTCGATTCAAGCGATCAATTTTTTTCTTCAATTCATTTAATTATTTTTTAAAATTAAATTAATTTATTTATGAAAGGTTTATTAAATACTATATATTTTTGTAATTATTTTGAATTTTTCAAAATAAAAAAATTTTAAATATATAATTTAAATTTTTACTAGTAAAATTATTAAAAATTATTATCAATTAAAAGTATTTAAAATTAGTATTAATTAAAAATATTAAAAATAGTTATTAAATAAAAATATTTAAAATAATTATTAATAAAAATTATTAATAATTAAAATTAGTAAATAAACTATTATTTATTAGAATTCATTAATTAATCACTATTTTACTAATTAATTAATTAATTAATTAATATTTATTATAATTAATCAATCACTATTTATTATAATTAATTATTATTAAGCATTAGTATTAATAAGAAATATTATTAATTTATAATTAAAATTATTAATTGATAATTAAAATTATTAATTGATAATTAAAGTTATTAATTTATAATTAAAATTATTAATTTATAGTTAAAATTGTTAATTTATAATTAAAATTATTAATCTATTATTAAAATATGATTTATTATTAAAATTATGATTTATTACTGAAATTATGATTTATTACTGAAATTATTATTAATTTGTCATAGAAATTATTTAAATAAATTTATTAAAATTATTTAAATAAACTTTTTGAAATTAAATAAATTTATTTGAAAAGGACTTATTAAATATTTTATAAAATTGTAAAATATCTAATTTAATAACATATAAAAAAAAGAGATATTTTTTATTATATTAATTGTAAAATAATTAATTTAATAATAATAATATATTTATCATAACTGATTTTATATTATATATAATATTTTATTTATAGTATATTGTATTTCATATTATAAAAACTATTTGCAACTAATTTTTTTTAAATATCATTTAATATTTATTATATATTTTATTATAAATATTATTTATTAATATAAAATATATTTATAAAATTTAATATAATTATTTATATATATATTCAAAATAATTTTTTTATTTTATAAAATACAAAATATATATATATAATTACAAAAAATATCATTTAATATTTAATAAACCTTTCATATAAATAAATTTATTTAATTAAAAAAAATTAAAAATTTTGAAAAAATCCAATAAATTTTTTTTTAAAAAAACGACTTTTAAATCCTTTTAAATTTTAAAAAATTTAAAATTTAATTTATAAAAAACATAATTAAATGTTAAAAAAGGCTGGCCACCCGAAAAAAACTTTTTTTGGGTACCTAAAAAAACCTTTCAAAAAATCTCTTTTAAAAGTTTCACCTCTTTAAAGTAAAATTCATCGCTGTAATTTTGAAATACTGTCTTTGGGTTTGGGGAAAAAAAAGGAAGTTTGATTCACTTTTCACCCAGACAGCAAAAACATTTGTGACTCTCATTTGTTAATTTCCCAACTTACTGGTATGATTTGTTCTCATTTAGTTCCGTCCATCTTTTATTTTTTTTTTTTTTTCCGCTTGGGGAAATTGTAAATAATAAAAGGTTTTATGATATTTGGAAAAGGATTGATTGATTTAAAGGGATTATTTGGCAAAAATTTATTTTTCAGATTCTAAAATAAAAAAGGAGAGTGAAAAACGTCTCTCGAAATTCTCTTTCGAACATCTGTATTTTATTTGAAAAACTTTTCCCCCGGGGGGTGGCACGGGGCATCTGTGATCTCTATTGAAGGAAGTTAAAACTGATCAAGAAAAGGTAACCTGCTAAAAAGAATGCTTTTTTCATGATTGAAAACCGGTGAACTAAAAGGAAAATTTTAAAATGCTTCCTAAGAACTCATAAATTTTAAAATATGAACCAAAAAGGTGACCAAAAGGTTAGTTTGCCTTGTCAAAAGACAAAAGAAAAGTTCAACTTGCTTTTTTTGATCAAAAAAGGTGTCACAGTTCACAATACCACTAAAGCCCCGCCTGTGGGGGAAAATGCGCTTTAAAATCTGTCGGGGCTAAAACTCTCTTTTTGGGAGTGGTGGGGTAGTTAAAGAGGCCTCTAAAAAGTATCGTCCTCGTCATTTGACCATGGCAAGTAGGGGGCCCGTCTCAAAAGCCCTCGTGTAGCTGAACAGTGCGACGTTAATATTCCTCACTCGATCAAAAAGCTCATAAAACTACAATAGCGAAAAAATAGGGGCAGTTTTTGGCAAATAACAATCCTTTTTATAAAAATTCCTTTTCTGATTTGCTCCTTTATTAAGGTCTTCCACTTTTGAATCATTTTAGTTCAGTTTTTTGGATTTTTCTCAAATTATAAAAAAAAAATTGAAAAGTCCTTGAAACCGGTAGTATTTTTCTCTTAATTAAATTATTCACTGGAATTCCAATTTTTATCGTGTACTGTGAAAATTATCAACAAATGATTGGGGTGATTAAGTCCCCCACCCCATAGCGTTAGTATCGAGGTGGCCCTTTCGGGAAAACTTTTTTGAAGTCTTCTCGCTTTAAATATTAAAAGTAACAAAATTTTTATTCTTCATCAATTTTATATTCTTTTCATTATTTAACTTTAAATTCTAAATCTAATTCTTAGGTTTTAAAAAATTGGTTCTTTTAAACAGTTTTTAATTATAGCTTTTTTAAAAATCATTTTACTTTTTTGTATACAAAATTGTGCACCGTTTTACTCTCCCCTTTCAGTTCAAAACTATTATATCCAAGAATAATGTTTTTTTTTTCAAAATGAACTCGTGCGAAGAGCCCGGGACTTCACCCGAACGTTTAATGTATCAGTACTGAAGACGGTATTTTATAAATAATTTCTTAATACTGAATTAAGAAAAAGTTTAATAATTTTAGTGACTTCCATGGGCTTGTCTAGTAAGCAAAAAATTTTCAAAGGAAGGTTTAATATAGGAATTTACACTCTGAGTTATTTTCTATATTTAGCTGAGAATCTATATTTTGTCTTCAAAGCAGCCACCCAGAAAATCGTTTAACAAAAGGGAGGATGTTGTAAATGGGAATATTATCGGGTGTGTGTTTTGTTTTTATGGGAAAAATTTATCATTCACCTCTACCGAAAATTTAAAAAAGCGATTTATTACAAAATTGCCTTTTAATTTTTACTGGTTAAATCTTGAGGATTTTTCTTGGGTTAAGCCCTTCTGGGGTTTTTGATTAGTTAACCATCGAACTTGCTCCAATTTCTTCATAGAAAAATTTTAAAATTCTTTTAAATCTTATTTTAAATTTTTAAACAACTTTTACTGTTGTTTTCCTTTAAATTTGTAAGTTTTAAAACTAAAGTTGTTTTTTTTCTTTTTTCTATGGTAAATCAAATTTTTTATTCTTAGAAATTTTTATTTAATTTTTAAACCAGTTCGGTACTTTGAATTTTCCGAATGCCAAAAGACTTTAAAAATTTTTAGATTTTTTCATTTTGCCGAAATCAATTGTAAACAAAACGTCAAATTAAAAAGTAAACAATGTTTGGGATAGAATAGACACAAAATGACTGAAATTGTCGAGGAAAAATTTTTTATGTTTTGCGCAGAGGTCCAAAAGGTTGTCAGACCCACGCAAACGTACCCGATAATGCCAGATGTGATGCATATGATAGAGAGCAACATAGAATAGACTATTTTTCTAATGACATTTGTACTTTTAGAAATGGATGCTGAAGGAAATAAATCTTTAATTAAATATAAAATTTTGCGATCTGTTCCAATTTAAAAATTAGAGAAAGAAAAATAACATAATAATAAGCAAGTAATATGTATTTTAAGTATATATATATAATTTTCTTAAAATATATATATTAAAATAACTTATATACAAAATTTAATACTTATACAGTATATAATTGATATCGCATTGTAGCTTTAGCGTCAAAGTGCATTTTATTGCAGTAAATACATTATTGTTGTACAGGGGATGGGGGCGACAAAATTATGATTGAAAATTGGGTCGCCAGTATTGAAAGTTTGAGAAACACTGCTATAACCGATTCCATACACTTCGGTATAGAATCAAAGAGGCTTTGGATGTATCCTAGGGGTACAGCAGTTCATGTAGCTTCCACATATTACCAAATTTGATCTGGTGTAGCAGCGGGTGTGTGTCCCGGACCAGTCGTTGTGCAAGCGCATACCACACGTTTTCGATTGGCGATAGATCGGTAGAACAAGCAGGCCAAGGAAGCAATTCAATCTGATGGGCAAAGAAGAACTTTTGAACAGTCCGTAACACGTGTGGTCACGTATTTTTCTGTTGGAATATGACTGATGGTAAGTGCTGAATGTATGGGAGGACTACGGGCTCCAACACCTCAGAGATGTAGCGCTGGCTGTTCAGTGTACTTGCAATGTATACTAGAAGAATGCGTCAGTGAAATCCAATGCCACGCCAAACCATGGTACCGGGTGCAGGATCAATGTGGTGAGGCATAACTCAACAGTTCAGCAGTCTCTTGCCATTGTGTCTCCAAACTCGAATCCAATCCATGTGATGTTGCATTCAGAAGTGGGATTCATCAGTAAATACAATGTCGTTTCATTCCATTGTCCATGTCCTCGTTTATTGCACCATTGGTGGTGCAAACACCTGTTGTTTCCAGTCAAGGGTAAACGAAACAATGGAGGCCTTGCGACATTCCACTCAGCAGCAAACAGTGTTGAATGGCACGAGCGGCACCGAATGATGCGTAACAGACTAAATTTGTTGCGCTGTTGTTCGTGATGGGGCTGCGTGATCAATCACTGCCATGCGCACAATCCGTTTGTCCTCATGGGCAGTGATGCGACGAGGTGAGTGCAATAGGTCCCGTCTGTCCGTCGTATCCTCCTGCATCCAGCTTGACAGATCCACATCACAGTTGTTGGGTTTCGTCCACCACGTTGACCGATTTCTAGAAATGACAATCTGCAATCCCTATAGGCCAGTGTTTCTCAAACTGTGGGGCGCGCCCTGGGGTGATAACCTCAAGGGGGCGAGCATATCGAAAATAAAAGGTTAAAAAAAATTAATTTACTGGAATAAAAAAATACTTTCTGATATAATAAAAAATACAGATTTACATTGATATGATTTATATATCATCTGGTGAAAAAAGGTCATCAAAAATAAAAGATTCTACTTTGAACGCTCATTAGCTATCTTTGATCCTATAACTAAATAAAAAAATATTTTGTTTGCTTTACTGTAATCCTACGATGAAAGATTTTTTATTACGTTTCTTTTAATCTAAAATATTACTTTTGCTGGCTTTCAAACTTACTGGTATGGTTACCTGCATCCCTTTTTTTAGGGAAGTTGTAAATTATATAATTCTGTTTGCGTTTTTTTTCACAATGTGAAAGAGTTTTATGATACATGGATAAGCATATTGAGCACTTTGAAGGATTAATTGACCAAGATTTATTTTTTATGAGTATACTGAAACATATAATACAAAATCGTTAATTCTGGGAAAACTGTTTATTTGTTACCAATGACCTTGACAGAGAATCCTCTAATATGACAGTCTTAATGGGGAGCTATAAAATGAATTGATAACATATCTCCTTTTTTGAGAGTGGCAAACGTTTTTTTAGAATCTTAAGGTACTTGTTTAGACCGAGTTCCCGGCACGACCACTATTTTCAAAAATATTTTCTTGAACATGCTGCATTTTTCCCTATGAATAACTTAGTGGTTTTAATTGTGATGTTGTACGACTGATTATGGTTTATAAATGTAAATGAGCAGAATATAAAAAAGAATTGGGCATCTGTGATCTCTGAAAGGAAAAAATTGAAGCTGATCAAACAAGGGAAACATTTGCTAAAATAATGCATATTAATCATGTTAGAAAGTAAATTTGAGAAAAGCAATAAACATGAAACGAAAGGAAAATTTTCAATAGCTACATTAAGAACTTTATCAAGAAAATATGAAGCCATAAGTGTACCGCAAAATGCACTTCACCCTGTCAAAAAAGACACAAGCAAGAAAAAGTTCAACAGGATATTTGTCGATCATCAAAAGACATTAAAATTACAATAACGTGAAGAAAATGTGACAGTTTTGCTTGCAAGTAACTTACCTGTAATGTTAGCAAAAAGTGTCTATGATTTGTGTCCTTTATTAAGGTCACGCACATTTGGAACAATTTAGTTCAGTTTTATTGGATATTTTCTCAAATTATGAAAGACAAATAGAAAAATCCTTGAAATAGGTAAGTATATTTTCTCTTAGTTAAATTATTCACTGAAATTGTGATTTTTATCTTGTATATTGAAAATAATTATAAAAAAAAGAATTGGGGTGCTTCACTTCCCGCGACCATTAACGTTAGTATCGAGTGCACACCTGATCCCGGGCTTTCTCGCTTTAAATATTAAAAAAATAACACAATTGTGTTATTCATTACAATTTTATATTCTTTTCTTATTACTTAACATTTATTCTAAATGCTAATTCTGCGAAAGGGTTAAAATTACAGTTCATTCAAAACCGTTTATAATATGAGTATTCATTTCAATAAATCATTTTACATTTTTGTATACATTGTCATGCACTTGGTTTACTCTCCTTA
>BMAV01016443.1:0-28971 GCA_019973955.1 Trichonephila inaurata madagascariensis
TCTCCAAACAGATATAATTGAAACATAACGATATACATACATCATTTACGTATAAATCGATCTCTTATGCTTATTCTGTTCATGTGCTAAGTAAGATCGAACGTAGTTTGGGGGTGCACCGTTCGATATACACCTGCAAACGATTCTTAGCACGCACTCAGGGACTGAACCACCTCCGAACACATCGCATAAATGCTCCCGAAAATCGGAAGAAAGTTTCCGCCAACCCTCACGTGAATCGACTCACGTATTTCATTTACAGAACGCGCATTGAAAACATTCTAAAAGAAAAAGCAAATAAATAAACACCAAACCACTTGTCATTGGGTACCTTAGAGTCATAAACAAACGGAATAAATAGTCCCAACGATAATGCATGTATATATTAATGAAGAGGTATTGCCAAAACCACGAGTAGGTGTTCATTAGTTTACATTAGAAAGTTGCTAGGGGTGATATTAGCAACCCCTCTCCTCCCCGTCCAAAATCGTCTAATGTGTAAGCAAAACAAAGGGGAGGTTGGGGACAAAAAGGTAATTACGCCTTTCACAACACCAGTTTTTATTTGTTTGTTCCATTCCTTGTATACATTGAGATGGATGTTTTCAGGCAGACGATAATTTACTTTGGGATCTAATTATGGAGATAAATAGAGCGCGTAGAATAGTGCTGAAATTGGGGAGTGGCTTTTTATAATAGATGTGTTCATTTTTAAAAGCGGGGAATAGACAGAAGAATGTTACGATAAAAAGATTCATGATACTCAAATATAAGGCTTTTCAAAGAAAAGTAAAAACATAATTAAAGAAACTGTTGGTACAAATAATGTAGATGATACAATGTACATTAAGGTATCCGATTACGTTCGGAACCGTGATTTTGCAAAAGCGTATAAATGGATAATATTTATGATATTTAGTGTCACTTAGATTAGAAAATGTATATGAAATTGTTTTAAGAATAGTATTACAATAAAAAATTATTTAAGTAGAATATTTTGGCAAAAAAATGAACATAAAATGACCCATTTTTAAAAAATTTTCCATTTGTGAAAAATGCTTCTATTATAATAATATTTTACCTGTATATAGCTCAAACCTCTGTACAGAGGCTCAAATAAAAATTTTGAAATATATAACTTAGAAGTGGGTTTATTCACGTTTTAAGACAGCAAACGGGAGAAATTTTAAGAAAAAACGCCGATCATTATTTCAATGGGTTGTAACTCTGAAAGTAATGTGAATTTTTCAAAAATCATAGTTGAGTCTCTGTACAGAGGTCGGAGCTATATACAGGCAAAATATATTTATAATAGAAGAACTTTTCATAAAAGGAGAACATTTTGAAAAAAGGTTATTCAAAATTCATTGTTTGCCGAAATATTGTATTTAAATAATTTTTTTTTTGTAAAAATGTCCTTAAAATAATTTTATACATGTATTCTAATCTAAGTGACACTAGATAACATGATAATTATCCATTTATGCGCTTTTATAAAATCACGATTCCGAACGTAGTCAGATACTTTTAAAATATTCCAATAAAGTGTTGCAAAAGATATATACTGAAAATTAGATTCTGAGATTCTCTGTTCACACATTTTAGTTATAAGTTCCTTAACTTCTGATTAAAAGTTAAGGCTATTTGTGCTCCCCAGTCATATACGCGTGCGTATGTAGTGCATTGGCAGGAAAAGAAAATATATAATTAAGCTAATTTTTCTCCGAAATAAGTGGATCCTTTGCAAACATTTTTTTTTCTAATGGGGCTGCGGTTTGGCAACTACCATTGCAGACCCAGTACATTCCCCGGGAGTTGATATCACTTTGCCTTTACAAACATTGTCAATGCCATTTCATTGCACTCCAAAGCCTTCGGAATAGTTTTGCTGCTAACATCGCAAAGAAAAAGATCATGTTTTGGGAAGACGTATATATACGTCCGGCGTGAACAACGCACCGGTTGAGCGAGACATATATAAGGCGGTAGTAGTTAAGGAATTAATTTAATTATAGTCTTAGCTGAAATGAAAAAATAATTTACAGCATTAAAAAAATAACTTTTATCGCTCACTCTCTCCCCCCCCCCCCCCCCAAAATATTTTATTTTTATTTTTACAATCAGTTTTTTTAGTCAATTTTCTTAATCATCACACATATCAATTTTCCTTCTCTAGCATACAGAGACAAAATTTATTGCTCAAATCATTCTTCAAGAATGATAATACGCTTTTGATGTTTACAATTTACTATTTACGTGGAATACACTGCAGGTTTTAGAATAAACTAAGTTCTACATAAATAAAATTAATTAATAATGTTTAGAGAATAAATTAATTACCTGACAAAAAATTAATTTTTTAAATGTTTTTCAGCATTGTTTTTTTAAATTTCCTTTTATATTTTTAGGTACATCATTTTGTAAGTATCAGTTCGGTTTTTTTCAATCAATCTATTTCTTCAAGCAAATCCACGTTCACTTTTATCCCATTTCCCATTATATGTATACAAATAAACTAAAAATGTATCATATTTATTTGAGAGATGTTCGATTTCGGAAATTTTAATGAGTAAATACGATTGGCATACGTTAACTTCAAAGTTTTGGTAACTTACCCCTTGCAGTCATTCATTCAAAAGTTAAAAACATTCGGTACTTACCTAGAAAATAAAATAAATCATATTAATTACATTTGCAACAAAAATGAAATAAACAATTCTTTTTTTATATAAAAGAAGAAGCATACATATAGCACTTTATAAGAATGCAAAAGTGCAAGTGATTCTGAATAGTGTCAGTTTAAGAAAATCACCATGGATGTAAATGTAAAAAAGCACTTTGCTAAACTTTCAATTATTTTATGCAACTTTAATATTCCCATTCCTCCAACTAAAACCTCTTCACTCTCAGCTTTAACTTTTTAAAGGAGCGTTTCTCAAACTGTGGAGAGCAACCCTATAAAGAAGTATATAGAAACAAATATTATTTAAAAAAAAAATTATTAAAATTTACTGAAAGTAAACAAAATACATTCTGACATAATAAAAAATAAAATTAACATTTTCACTGATATAATACACTTATAAATGTATCAGTAGCGCAAAATGTGTTTTATAACTAATTTAACAATACTAAGTTAAGAACAAGTTTAATAATTACCAGAGATCCCATGGGCTTGTCATATATAAAATTATATACAAAAATTAAATCTTATCTTGAATGTTTGCACGGTTTATAATTAATCCCTTAACTGCCGATTAAAAGTTACGTGATTCTCTGCTCAATACCACTGTTTTCCCCGTAGGCGCGTGTACGTGATGTATTGGAAGAGAGGGGGGAGAAAAGGAATAAATAAGTAAATCTTCTGAAATAAGTAAATCCTTTGCAAATGCTGTCAATATCCTTTTATTGCATTCCAAAGCCTTTGGAATGATTTTATGGATAGCAGGGCACAGAAAAGATCTTACTTCGCGGAAAGACTATATATACGTCCATGGCAATTAACGCTTTGGCTGAGCGAGACGTTCATAAACGCCAGGGGCACAAAAGAAAAGATCGTATTGTAGCTTTAGTGTGTTGAAGTATAATATTATTGATTTTAATGCATTGTTATTTGTATGGAGGGGTGGGGCGATGAAGATTATGGTTGAATATTGGGTCGCAAATATTGAAAGCTTGAGAAGCACTGTTTTAAAGGAATATGCGCAAATGATTTTACTTTTTCTTTTTTCTTAGGATGATCGAAGTGTGCTACTTTCTCGTCCTTCCAAACAATTCTATTAGAATATGCTTGGATATTGTTAATGTGGTACTTCACAGCCAAAATTTTGCTATACATCATCCATCCACCAAGCATGCACCATTTGACGTACAAGAGATATATTCCAAACTAAGGTTGTATTTCAAACGTAACTGCTCGCATCCAAACAGGAAGGATATACAGTTGGACTTCTTCCAAAGCAGATGCATACCGAGGTTTCATTTCATATAATTTACTCAATTACATTCTGCTTCAGAACTCATTGTAAAATTCGAGATTAATGTGGAATAAATTAAATTATGCGTCTAATTAGAAACCATACTTCCTTCATTAATTTCGTAACCCTATTTCGGACGTAATCACTTTCCTCCTCATTTCAAAATATCACATTTTGCTCGACATCGCGTTTCGTTTGCGTTCGGGAGGTTGTTTCTTTAATGACATTTTAAAACACAGAGATAGTGCGAAGTTTTTAACGATAAAATCGTTCAACTTCCTTGCGTATATATTTCTTTACATCTATATTTATTACTTAGTTAATTTAGTTTTGTTCACAAAATATATAGTGTTTTCAAAAATTAGAAATACTTATAATAAAAGTTTTGAGGCAAAATATGTTTGGGATGTTCGGCACATTTGTCCTCCTTGAAAAGTATTCCAGCACTGAAATTTCATTCTCTGACGTCACTATTCTATATTATTTCAACTCGTTTCACATTGTATCAATTTACTCTTATCTTTAAATTAAATTCCAGTATGCGGTCTGCATAATTCAATGCTGAAACTTCATTTGATTTTACTCATTAAACGGAACAAGTAATATAAAAAAGATTTTTAAGTCAATTCCTACTTTGAATGGATAAATTGAAAGTATTTTATTAACGATCAAAAATTTGAATACGATTATATATAACGAATAGTAGGAATTGAAAAAAAGAGCATGATTTGCCTACATTGTTGTAACAATGCACAAATGGTTTGGCTAAAAAACTGGTTTTCGACCACAACTTTTGTCTTTGTTTTAACGGTTACAATGTCACAACAATAGAGACGAATCTAAGTTGGCGTCAAAAACCGGTAATTAATTAATATTTGAAAGAACTGTATTAACATCAAGTGTCATTCACTACAAGTTTAAAAAAATTAATTTGAACTTGAATGGATGAATAGAAAGTATTTTTATTAACGATTGAAAATTTGAACAAGATAAATATATGTCTCAATATATAGAGAGAATGAGTCAATAGTAGGAATTGAAAAATGAGTTATGAAACATTTTTAAGTTGTTCTTTTCGCTTGAAAATATATTCTATGATTAAATCCACCTCCTTGAAATACGAAAAAGACATCCTTTACTCCTAAAATTGACAGAACGGGATTGTAGCTACTGCTAAACTCATGTGACGTCATAGTAACGTAACTGCAATCTCGAACCTAAAGCCAAATAGAACCATTTCAGCTCATCTACTCCATTTGTTTTTTTCTTCCTGAAGCCACGCCTCCACCAAACCATCCAAGTCGACAACACCATGGCACCTCTCGGTTCCAGAAAAGGGATTGAGGGCTCCTGACACAGCCCAGCTGCCTCGCGGAAACTTCAAACTCAAAGTCTTCAGCAAATTAGTTCATAAAATAATGTGACGTCATAGTCATATAATAACTGCAATTACGTGTTTCTAGCCGATCAGTTCATAAACTCATGTGACGTCACAGTTGCATAGTAAATGTTTTAACATGTTTTCAGCCAATCAAGTTCAAACATTTCATTGTTGCCCTTTCTTTCTTTTTACAGATATTTTCTTAAAAAAAGTACCTATTTGTCAACAATTACGTCCAAAGGGGGCGGGGAAATGAAATGGATTTAAAAGTACACATATAAGTTTAAAAAAAAAATGAAAAACGTTTCCAAGAATCTTAGTACTTCAAGACCTTTATATACCAATTATAAAATTTGGAATTTTATCTAAATTTTGCAAGTAGAACAGCAAATGCAAATGTAGTGTCATTTTTTTAATTCCATGGAGAACTCGTGACTGTAATTATAACGTGGCCGTCATGAATGAACTAAATTCACGACAGTCGAGTGTTTTCCTTCGAACTCAAAGCTGACGTTAAACAAACTGACTTGTATTTGTTGTTCCATTTGTAAAATTTAGATAAGTTTCAGATTTCATAATAGTAGTATTACAAAAAAGAATTCCGTTAAAAAAAATTTTAAAATTAAAAAAAAAATCTTATTTTGTATCTGTACTTTTAAATTAAGTAAATTGCTTACTTATGTGCATTTTTATTGTTGACAAATATGTACTTTTAAAAGAAAGTTTCCGTAGAGATCAAAAGGGGGGAAACAAATGATTGCATTTATCATATGTAGCAATGACGTGGCATGAATTTATGAACTGATTGGCTAGAAACACGTGATTGTCGTTATCATGTGACTAATGACGTCACATGAGTTTAAGGTATACGACTACGTTCGAAACCGTGATTTTGCAAAAGCACACAAATGGACAATTTTCATGATATTTAGTGTCACTTATATTAGAATACAAGTATACAATTGTTTTAAGGGCATTTTGACAAAAAAAATTATTTAAATACAATATTTTGACAAAAAATTAACTTAGAATAATTTTTTTTCCCAAATGTTCTCCTTTTGTGGAAAATGCTTCTATTATAATAATATGTTGCCTATATATAGCTCAGACCTCTCTACAGAGGCTCAACTAGAATTTTTGAAATATATAACTTAGAAGTGGGTTTATCCATATTTTACGACAACAGAGGGGAGCAATTTTAAGAAAAAAACGCCAATAATTATTTCAATGGGTTGTAACTCTGAAAATAATGTGAATTTTTCAAAAATCATAGTTGAGCCTCTGTAAAGAGGTCTGAGCTATACACAGGCAAAATATTATTATAATAGAAGCCTTTTTAACAAAAGGAAAACATTTTGAAAAAAGGTTATTCTAAGTTTATTTTTTTCCAAAATATTGTATTTAAATAATTTTTTTGTCAAAATGTCCTTAAAACAATTTTATACAAGTAGTATAATCTAGGTGACACTAAATATCATGAAACTTATACATTTATGCGCTTTTTTAAAACCACGGTTCCGAACGTAGTCGGATACCTTAACCCATTTAGCTGGTCACCTTAACAATAAATGCCCTTACTAAGGTTTATTGAAAAGAATTTTTCAATAAATATATTCTACTTTCGCACACACAAAAAAAGCGAATTGTATACGCACATATAAAAATAGATATACATAGATAATTCATTCTTCCTACGTCTGTGCAAAAATTTTTGATCAAGCAGAGGGAAGATGATATGAATTATAAAAATCTAGTTGCCGTAGATTCAATACTTTTTTATTATAGTCTGAGTTTTAAATAACGAACTATTGTTATATAAATAAAACTAAAGATAAAGGCGGAAAAATTAAGAATCAAAATATATTGCTTTGATGTTAAGACAGAATAATACGAGTGTTTCATTATTTATTTGTGTAAATGCTTTTGTTTATTAAACTATTTTACAGCGTGAATTCATAAAATCAGGATAAAAGACGATAAAAAAAGCTCATTAAATAAAACAAACTTAATTCTTATCGGTTTGGTAACAAGGTTGATATAAATGCAAAGACGACAATTTATCGAATTTCAAAAAGAGGAAATAATGTTCGACTGTAATTGAACTCATAAAGATATATATACTTTAAAAAAACAGGATGTGCAAATTTCTAGATAATGTAAATTATATACGAAGCTCAGAGATAAATGCAAAATAAACGACCAGTGTTTTGCATTTAACGCTAACCTACATATATCGCGCGGGGGGGCGGAAATAATCGCCTGCGAACAGAAAATGGCGGGAAAACTAAATAAATAAAATAGAATAAACAGTCACGTATGAAGATCGTACAGAAAAAAAGAGAAAATAAAAGTTACGAAAAAGTGGATGGCAACAGAGGATTTAACAAGCGCGGAGAAGCGATTGGCCTACTTTGCGGAACTTTGGAAAAGATGTCTGATCTGGAAAAAGTCCAAAATTTTTCCGGAAAAGTTGGTTAATTATTTCGCGCTATTAATAGAAGATGGAACGAGGATGTGTATTACACTTTTTAGGTAAGTATTACGGAGGAAAATATGTTTGGGGTGAAGTATGCCAAACTTCGATTTTTTTTTAAATGAATATTTTGTTTTTATGAGCAATAAGAGTATCATAAGACATTTAAAAGATTAAAAGAGAGTTAAGAGAAAAATAATTTAGCACAAAAGATTTTTCGAAGCGGTTTTTACATCCTGTTTGCATATCTTTGGATAAAGAAACATAAAAAGTTGTTAAATGTAGATAGTGGATAAATTTTCATCAATAATGTAACTTTGGAAAAATATGTTCTTATAATGCAATTTTTAAAAAAAAGTTAAGTTAAAAAATAGCTATTGCACCAAGTAAGAGCAAAATGTTTTTCAAAAAATATACTAGTTTACCATTTATTTTAAATTAAGGGGACACAGTACGACCCAATTCTCAAAAATCGATCAAAAATTCAAATAACAAACTTACAACAAACTAAAACTTTAATGATATAAAATGCATAAAGCATTCATTCATATCGGATGCTTTTAGCATATGAAATGCTTCAAATTCTAATTAGGCATTTCAAAAAAATTTTGAAAGCAAATACTTTAATCATATATTAAAAACTTAGTTATAAACATCAAAGAAATTCAGTTATTATATTGTTTTAAAATAAATAAGTCTAAAAGCAGCTCCTAAGACTTTATACCAAATAAAAAAAGAACATTAAAATTTGTTATATATAATTGTACTATACTTCAGTTCTGTTTATTTATTATATTATACTCTTTCTCCTTTCTTCACATTTTAAAGCTTATGACGCCTGCCAGTGATTTATCGTCTGGTATTATAGAATCTTGTTGATTTGAATGACATCTTTCGGTATTCTTTTTACTTCTTTATAAAAATGGCAACAGACAAAATATTTTTAGATTATTCTACAATATAATTTCATGAAATACATTTAAAACTTAAGCCCTAAAGAATATATTTTAAAACTTCTGAAATATTTTTTTTCCAGATAATAAACTAAAATAAATTATAATTAATTTTAATGACGTATTTCGGTAAGAGTAAAAATATATTTGTAATAAAATGTTAAAATGTAAAAATTTAATCCCGTACTCATGTACAGAAAGATTTTTGTAACAAATTCTGCATTTTAAAATTTTGGTTTTTTTATATGAAGGTAAAAAAAAGCAATTTCAAAAGTGATAATTTTTTTCTTAACAAAATAATAAGTTAAAATATTTACAACAAATCCGCAGCATCTTAGGCATAAAATATAGAAAAATGATCAAATTACTCAATAAGCTTTCGCCATTTTTTGGTGGAAAAATCTTTTCGCGCGTGCGTTAATTTAGACGACAAACATTTTCTTAATTACCTACTAATTAGCAAAAAAAGCCTACAAATATGTAAAAAATGCTAATGAGGCCTTTGAACAAATATTTTTCTTCTGAAAATGAGAAACTTCTGAAAACAAACTACTTAAAGAGCAAAAATTAATGCACTTAAGAACAAATTATATAGTTGCGGTATCTTATACCTTTAGAATAAAATTCTATCAAAAGAAAAAAATTTACTATCTAAAAGAAATGGTATTTATACAGAGAATAAGCAAAAAGTAATAAGAAAAGATCTCCAATGATCACATTTTTATTTTTTTAAAAGTTTTTAAAAGTTATTTTTTTAAATGCATCAGTATTGCAAACAATGTATTTCATAAATAATTTAACAGTAATAAGTTAAAAACAAGTTATATAATTACCAGTGATAAGTTATGGGAAATACAATTAATCATAAAATTAATTATCATAAAATTATATACAAAATTGAACACTTTTCTCGATAATTTGTGCGGTTTATAATTAAAGTCGTATTGTAGCTTTAGCGTCAAAGTATATTAAATGAATTCATTACATTGTTATTGTATGGAAGGGGGGGAGGGATGAAAATTATGTTTGGAAATTGATTGGCAAGTATAGAAAGCTTCAGAACACTCGTTAACTGTAACACATACATAAATAACTTCCAAACAGTATAAGAGTCTTACGATTAAGTTCTTATGCGAATTGAAAAATTTTTTAAGAGTCCACGCTTCTTGATTTAAAAAGGACTTGAATTTCTAAAACTGATCTATTTTTTACACGTCTCCACTTCCCAACTTGGGAGTGGGGATTTCCGTACAAATAGCTCTTAGTGGATCTCTACTCAACGAAAGAAACATGCTTGCTAAATTTCAAGTCTGTATGTTTAATAGTTCAAACACGGGGAAAAAACGTTAATAGCACCCTTTAACCCCTCGCAAACCCTCTTGGGGAACTATTTTCGAAAAATTCTTTCTTATGAACTTTGCTCCATGAAAGAAACATGCCAAACAAAATTACGGTGAACGGTGTAATCCTATCCACAAAAAAGAAGCCGATTTTTCAGCAGTGTAACGTGAACGCGTCACAATAATTTATTTTCAGTTAGCTACGGTTAGTAACATACGAGGGTTGCGTTAAAAGTCATGGCAACTATTTTTTTTTTCTTGAAGATACCAGTCCGGTTGGAAAATGTGACATATACAGACGAAAGGACAAGGTGTTAACTACATGTGTAAGCAATGAATAACACTGAAATATCGTAACACTAATTAATTATGGTAATATACAGGGCAATAAGGCCTTCACTGTGCAAAAGAAAGACAATCCAGTACACATAAAGTTGACATGACAAACCTGGGCCTAAGGACCCTCAATGTAGTCCCCTGCTATTCTCATCACAACGATGTGGGAGAAGCTGAATACCATCAGCGTCAGCATTTGCCGCACCACATAGCTCATCACTGGTTGACACACGTCCTTGTAGAAACTTTCCTGCCCACCATGATACTGTACGGTATGGTAGGGCATTATTCCCAAGGGCTTCCAATAATTCACTGTGACATTCCCTCGCATTTCTCCCTCGGAGAATGGCTTTTTTTTTATATAAGCGCGCTGCTCAACACAGGCTACTTCCATCTCACACGACACTCACCAACTGACCGATTTCACTGCCCTCGCTGCGCTGCTACCAGCTATCACAGAGACATCTGTTGTTCTGCATACACACTACGAATGCAGAACTTCCACACGACACATATACGTTTGTGATCCGTTCACATATCTACAAGAAAAAAAAATAGTTGCCATGACTTATGCCCCAACCCTCGTATTTTATGGATACAAAAGTGTGATCTGAGTTTTTTTTTTTTATTAAAGTCACATTGTCAAGAAACACTAGACCTATTGGCATTGGATATCGTAATTTTGAGCCTCTGTCAAGTGACGGTGACGACACCTGAGTAGGCACCCACTCTCAGATGTTATATATATATATAATATCCAAGAAAATAATAAAACCTTTCCAGAGACCTAATTCTAACTTTAATTTGAAAAGTTGGAGTAGATTTGATACATTTACTCTTACAATATTTATATAATAAAGTAATTATTTTTGTACACACAAAAAGAGCGAGTAAATGCAGCGTTTCTCAAACTGTGGGGCGCCCCCAAGCGGGGGCGTGAGAATTCTAAGAGGAGAGCGCGAGCATATTGAAAAGACGAAAATGAAAGATAATTTAGAAAAAATTATTAATTTACTGAAAGTAAACAAACAAAATACATTCCGACATAATAAGTAAAAAATTAAATTTACACTGATATAATACACTTATACACGTATCAGTGCTGCACAATGTATTTGTTCAGTAATTTAAAAATATTAAGTTAAAAACAAATTTAATAATTACGTTACCCCATGGGCTTGTCATATATAAATTTATATACAAAAACTAACACTTATTTTAATAATTTGCTTGGTTTACAATTAATCCCTTAACTACCGATTAAAAGTTACGTGATTCGCTCCTAATGCCTCCGTTTTCCACGTAGGCGCGTATGTGATGTATTGGGTGAGGGGAGGAGAAAAGGAATAAAAATAAAGGGGAAATCCTCTGATATAAGTAAATCCTTCACACACACTGGTAACATCCTTTTATTGTATTCCAAAGCATTCGGAATAATTTTATGGATAAGAGTGCGCAGAAAAGATCGTACTTCGGAAAGACATATATATACGACTGGGCAGTAGCGCATACAGGAATTTTTCAAGGGGGGGGGGATCCTAGGACGAAAGTCCACCATTCTTGTATCATGCTCCTTTTGATACCAGGATCCTTTAATTATTGAAATTAATCATTAATAACAAATTTTCAATTAAATTTTACGTACTATATACTTAAAATTATAATCAATCGGAACATAAATCAAGAGCTTTGAGGGGGGTCCGGACCCGTAGGACATCCCCTTTGTGTGCGCCACTGTGTCTGGGGCATTTAACACACCGGTTAAGTGAGGTCTCTAAATACGCCGGTTCTATTAGAGAGGTCACAAAGCAGTATTACAGTCTTAGCGTAAAAGTATAGCATTATTGAATTCAATACATTGTTAATTTATAGAGGTAGGGGAAGGGGCTCGATGAAAATTATGATTGAATATTGGGTCGCAAATATTGAAAGTTTGAAAAGCACTGAATAAATACCTTCGACGCTCCAAATATATTTGATCGCGAGATTACGAATGTTTTACTAAGAAGTATCCACAAATTATAAGAAAGAAAACTCTCTCTCTATAATCATAGTATTTTTAGTATTATTATTTTTTTAACATCGATATAAGAACATAAAAAAAAGTTTTCAATTTACTAGATTAGAAATTGAGGAAAAATAATTATTTCCCGAATTTCGATCTGGGGTAAGATTATTTATTAATTTTGAAACATTCTTCAACTGTGTAAGGAAAATTTAATCAATAAGTCTGAGCGAAAATAGGTTGACATCTATTGAGCAACATAAAGAGTCAGACGTCTCTTTCCCTTCATAGAATTATTATACTGTTTGTTAAGGACACTATTACACCAAAAATAATTTTTAGAAAGTGTTTTCTAAGGACTTGCTTTAGGCTCTTTTATATAGTATTTTTATAACAACTTACTGAATTGTATATTTATATACTAGAAAAAGGACTCTGATTCAGTCACTGATCATGAGATCTTCGGAACTATTAGACCGATAAAACCGGAACTTATTCCAAGTTTTTATTTTGAGGAGATAAAATTGTATAAGAATGAGTTTTGAAAGAATCAACTCCCAAAGCAGTTACTGAGGCATTAAGTTATCCAACTACGTTCGGAAACGCGATTTTAAAAAAGCGCATAAATGGATAATTGTCATGATATTTAGTGTCACTTAGATTAGAATACATGTATAAAATTGTTTTATAAGGACATTTTGACAAAAAAAAATATTTAAATACAATATTTCGGCAAAAAATTAACTTAGAATAATTTTTTTTCCCTAATGTTCTCCTTTTGTGAAAAGTGCTTCTATTATAATAATATTTTGCCTGTACATAGCTCAGACTGTAGAGAGGCTCAACTAGAATTTTTGAAATAGATAACTTAGAAGTGGGTTTATCTCTATTTTACAACAACAGAGGGGATCAATTTTATAAGAAGAAAACGCCAATAATTATTTAAATTGGTGGTAACTATGAAAATAATGGGAATTTTTCGAAAATTCTAGTTGAGCCTTTGTAGAGAGGTCTGAGCTTTATACAGGCAAAATATTATTATAATAGAAGCATTTTTCACAAAAGGAGAACATTTGGAAAAAAGATTATTCTAAGTTAATTTTTTGCTATTGTATTTAAATAATTTTTTTTTGTCAAAATGTTCTTTAAACAATTTTATACATGTATTCTAATCTAAATGACACTAAATATCATGACAATTATCCATTTATGCGCTTTTTTAAAATCATGGTTCCGAAGGTAGTCGGATACCTTAAAGAAAATATGTCCACATATATATGTCGTACTGCAGCGTTTCTCAAACAGTTGGCCGCGCCCCCCCCCTTTGGAGGCATAATAACTCTACGAGGGGGGTGCGAGCCTATTGAAAAGTCGAAAACAAAAGGTCATTTAAAAAATTAAATTTACTGAAAGTAAAACAAAATAATTTCTGATATAATAAAATATAGAATACACATTTACACTGATATAATACACTTATACATGTATCGGTATTGTATAATGTATTTTTTATTAAAATTTAACAATATTAAGTTAAGAACAAGTTTAATAATTATCAGTGACCCCATGGGCTTGTATTAACACTTATCTTGATAATTTATACGGTTTATAATAAATTCCTTAACTGACGATTAAAAGTTACGTGATTCGCTTCCCAATGCCACCGTTTACTACGTACAGTGTATTTTGATGTTTTTTTAGGGGTGGAGGATGAGAAAAGAAATAAGTAAGCAAATCCTCTGAAATAAGTAAATCCTTCGCAAACACTGTTAAGGTTCTTTTATTGCAGTCCAAAGCCTTCGGGATATTTTATGGATAGCACTGCACAGAAAAGATCATACTTCGGTAAGACGTATATATACGTCCGGGGCAATTAATGCTTTGGCTGAGCGAGACGTTTATATACGTCGGTGGCACATAAGACATTAAAGTCGTATAGTAGCTTTAACGTCAAAGTATAGTATTATTGAATTCAAAACATTATTATTGTATGAATGGGGGCGCGATGAAAATGAAGATTGAATAGTGGATCGCATATATTGAAAGTTTGAGAAACACTATCATACTCCTGTAATATTCCTGGCGAATAATAGATCCATTTTCTTATGATTGTTGATGTTTCATTTTAAATGACATTGACGAGGCAGATCTCGTTTATTGCACATCTTGAGACACACAAGCATTCACATCTTAAACATAAAACAGGGAATGGATGACACAATACAGAACAAAGAAAGCGAAAAAAACTACGCGCTGCAGCCGGCTACATGATGAAGGACAAAGAACAGAAAAAGCGGAATTTCCAGAAATCTCAGTATTTATAGGAAGCTCAAATCACGTGATCAGGGTGAATGGATGGATGTTATTCAAAAGATTCCCATTAGACGGGTAGCTAGTTTATTATTTACGTGCGTGTCCAAATGGCGAGGACCATTACAAATTAAAAACATATTCAAGATTGAATTACTGGGAATTATTACATATATATAAAAAGAAGAAAAGTGACTCACGGACTCATTCATCACAAGATCTTCGGAACTATTAGATCGACAGGCTTGAAATTTGGCAGCCATGTTTCTTTTGTTGATGAAGATCCTCTGTGATCGAGTTTTGTATAAACCGTCTCCCCCACAGCAGCGTTTAAGACAAAATTTACGTATCTGACTTAGATCATATTAATATAGATCGACAGATGAAAATGAGAAATACCAGGTAGTTCAGCTATATTTATTTGATTTCGTTATTTTATACCCTAAATCATTCTTTCCTTGGAACTTAGTCTGCAACTTACTTTAAATTATTTAAAATAATTAAATTTTGAACACATTAATTCTTTTTTATTTTTATTTTACTATATGGATTGTTGCATATTTTCATTCACCCGTTCCGAAGACCCGTGCAGTAACACAGAAACATTATCATCGTAGCTCTACAACAAAACTTTTTCACTTTATAGTTTCAGTCCGGGAACTTTTGAATCCGACTACGTATATTACATTTACAGTCCGACCTCCATATTACTAATCTCTATATTGCGAATTATATATAAAGCTAACTTTTTCCTGGGAACCAAGAACATTTCACGATTTTCTTCGTAAAATAACCTCCCAATAGCGAAGTGCATTTACTATATAACGAACTTTTCCTCTAGCGATTGAATTTTTTTCTCCCAATTTTTGAAGTATTTATGGGCATTTCAAGTTTTTCTCTCTATTAACACATTTTAGAGTGGTAATAAATCTTGAACTGGTTTTATTAGGTGCCTAACTCGCCGAGAGCAGCAGAATTCTAGGCGATTCATGCGAGATATGCAACCTTTTACCCCCATTGTCCATTTCACTGGAAACATCTTCGGTATCTTTTTCACCCTCAGTGGAGTTGTCTCGTTTCCCAGTGTCTTTGAACTAGTCTCCATTCATTTGTAGAGTAGATCCGTCGTACTAGTAACTTCGTTCTTGTAGCTTGGAAATGTCAAAACGTAAAGCTTGAGCATTAAAGAAAAAAACTTAATTCTACAGAAAATAGATAAAGGTGACAAGTGACTTGCGTTGCAATTTTTCTTTCTTTTCTTTTTGTGATTGGTAAGATATGTATTAATTTACAAAAAAGTGTGATTATAATTTCATTTTTTTTATCATAAAGTGTTTATGAATTAAAAAAAAATGTTATGTGGTTTATAAAGAAAATTGAAAGAGGAACCTCTATATAGCGAATTTTTTTGGGATTTAGCAACTTCGTTATATAGAGGTCTGACTGTATTTTCAAATGTGAAAGATTATTCAATTCTTACTATTAACTCACCCTCTTTATATATTTATTTATTTATCTTAGTGGAATTTTCAATCGTTATAAAATACATTTTAAAGCGCTCCATTGAGCTGAAATTTTATATACATGATGATTTTGGATGACAATACAGTAACTTAATCATAATTTATAAAAATTAATTGATTAAAACTAATTACTCAAAGAATTACAAATTCAGCCACGTTGGCATCATTTTTTGCAACTTGGCGACCCTTTTGGCGACTTGTGTCAAAACTTGAAAAGGTTTTTTTTCGCACGTTTTAAAGCATTCAGTTGAACTGAAATTTTATATACACGATTATTTGGGATAAAAATACGATACTTTAATGATAATTAACAAAAATCAATTATCACTTAATGTTGTGATTCTGTTCTATGTATATACATGTGATACCGCCTCCCTTTTGTGACCGTATCTTTGATTCTCAGCGTGAGCTAGAGGTGTAGGATTTGCAAAAGGAATAGACATTTTTAATTCTTAATATGACTTTATTAAGAATAGAACTTAAATGTCTAACAATTTAGATAAATTTAATTAAGCGAGAATCTATAATGAACAAACACACAATGATAGTTAAACCGAATCGCGTAACTTAGACCACTTCCTCTAAATAATTATATAATCCTTCTACTCTCACTTCTAATAATATTACAATCTTAATATCAAATAATCAGTCCTACTTTAATCCAAACTTAGATTCAATCTTTATGTGGAAACGTCTAGGGCGCGCGTGCAATGGTATGCACCTTGTATTAATGGCTGGTTTTCCAGGTAACTTCACGATTGGCTGTCAATTCACACTATTCTCTATCACACATACCATTCCCCAAAATTGCAATCTCACTTACTGAAACTTCCGTTACTTAAAAGCTATCTTATTTGCACTTCTTGTTCACATTTCGCTTCTTGGGTTTTGGTTGGAAAAGAGTTGCCTTTAATCTTGGCCCCCAAAGAACCCAGAGGTCATGTTAAAGAAAAGACGCGTGAGCCCGTCACATACATATGTATATTAATTGTAACTATTCAATAAAAAGTAGCTAAAAAATTTTTTTCTTTGTTGATCTAAGTAGGAATTAACTTAAAAGTTTTTTTTTTATATTGCTTGTTTTTATTCTTGTTTATACAACCACATCTCAGACCTCACATCTCAATTTTCTTAATGCACTCATAGATTTGTAGTATATCATCTTCATTGCATTTCGTCCATCCATAGTAGTGTTGCTAATCCCATTAGCCATTTAATACCTTTCGGACAAAGTCCGCAAGATCATGTTGTGTGCAGCGTGCACAAACTTCGGATTCCCTCGTTAAGTATTTATATTCATCCAACGCTGATTCATCGTGGGACACTGGACTTCCGAAAAACCCAAGTGGCGTCCGATTACCCAGAATATAAATATCCATTTCACTGGATTCTTTGCTTTGTTTTGGCCAACGACCAAACCATCTCGCACAGGAAATGAAAAGAATAAGGGTTGGATAAATAGTCTCGCCCATTAAGGATGCGACTCGTCTCGGCCGTAAAAGGTTGGGAAATGTTTCTTCTTTCCGATCTCTTTTCTTCCGTTCTTCGCTAAGAGGAGATATTAGGGAAGTTAAAAGCTCTGATGAAAACAACATTACAGTTCTCATGTGTAGTCACTTTGATTCAATTCGCATTACACCGGTTGTATCACTATTATTATTATTATTTGCCTAATTGTCCATAAGCAAAGTTGAATTTATTTCTACTTATTATTTTGAGATTTATATGAGTGTTTAATGATTTTTGAAGAAATACTTTGATCAGAGATAATTTATATAAATCGTTTGCATCTTGCTTATCTAATTAGCTTAGTAACGTATCTGTAACAAGTAATATAACAAGTAATATATAAAAAAAAAATTAAGTCAATTCCTACTTCGGTGAACAAAGAAAAATTTCATTTTAGCTACTTTTTATTAAATAGTTACAATTAATATAAAAATATATATACATAGGACATAATCACAACATTATAAGTGGTAATTATTTTGTATTAGTTATCATTAAAGTACCGTATTGTCATTCAAAACATTCGTGTCTATAAAATTTCAGTTCAACTGAATGCTTTAAAACATAAGAAAAAAAAAACATTTTCAAGTTTTGACGCAAGTCGCCAAAACGGTCGCTAAGTCGCCAAAAATTATGCCAGCGTGGCTGTGTGTGTGAGTGTATTTGTAATTCTTTAAATAATTAGATTTAATCAATTAATTTTTATTAATTATAATTAAATTATTGTATAGTCATCCAAAATAATCATGTATATAAAATTTCAACTTAATTGAGCGCTTTAAAATGTATTTTATTAACGATTGAAAATTCCATCAATATAAATAAATAAATAAATAGAGTGTGAGTTAATAGTAGGAATTGAAAAAAAAAAAGCTTTTTACATATCTCAGCTGAACAAAAAAACCCATAGTTGTTAAATTTTAAATTTGTAGATCTAATAACTGATAAAAAAAGATTTTTTTATTTTTAACGACTCGTAATTCTCTTATCTTCACAGCTCGAGCTTTATAGAGCTTTGGGAAAGATTAGATTTACGCTTTCGCGGCATAATTTTAAGTAGGTACTTTTTCTCTCTACACTTCTAAAAAATACAATATAGTAGTTATTATTATTTTTATACTTAAAAAATGCAATACCTGCCTATTCAATTAAACTTATAGTGTTATAATTAACTACTAACCACAAACAAATTATGCAAATTTTTCCAAATGATGTAATGTTAAAAACAAAGTTTATCTACTTCAAATATATACCACAGAAGTGATAAAAGTATTTATTTTGATATAAGGATCAATTTGTTACTACCAAACGTGCGATTATCAATTTTTATAGTATTTATGGTTCACTATTTTGGCAGCAGTGGCTTACACATAAAAGATAGATACATGCTGTCGAGGGCGTTTTTGTATACATGATTACATACTAGTAACTCTAGCAATTTTTGCAGCGCACGCCAGGAAAGCTCGCAGATGGCAGAATTTTTTCCTACTTACTTGATATTTATCGTTATATTTTGGACACTTCACACAATATCTTTATAAATTATAGCCTATGTGTAATTCTGATGTATATGCTATATTGTTGTAAGGTTTCATTAAAATCCATTTAGCTGTTTTTGCATGAAAGAGTAACAAACATCCTAACATGCATACAAACTTTTGCGTTTATAATACTAGTAAGGATTGTCCACAAGCAAAGCTGAATTTATCTCTACTTATTACTTTGTGATTTATGTTTGTATTTAATGATTTTTGAAGAAATATTTTGATTTGATATAATTTATAAAAATCGTTTGCATCTTACTACTCTAATTAGCTCAGTAATGTATTTATGAATATATCACCTGCAAATCATACAATTCAATTGTATATTTGGATTTTTGCATTTTGGAAATCTAAATTGCGCAAACTTAAAGACAAGAAGCCAACAAATTTTCTTTTAAAATATAATAAAAGAAACATAAAATATTTTATCCACTGAACAGTAATACTTACTTCTTTTGAAAAGTAATTAAAAATTGGAAAAAAAGACTTAACAAAATAATATTTTAAAAATAATTAAATAAATTATTAAAAATTAAAAATAATTATTTATTAATTAATTATTAAAAATTAAAAATAATTATTTATTAATTTAAAATTAAAAATAATTAATTTTAAAATAATTTTATAATTTATATTTTTAACTCCATTCTCTCATATTTTAAGGCTGTGGTAAAACTAGTGCTTATGGTCATGAACTTAAGGCCGGCGTGTCGCAGGAACGTCCTAATGCACTACAGACCCGCCATGTAGAGAGGCTGATGCATGTTAAATGTGTCGAGGCTCCACAAGTCCTCTTCGTTGCGGTGGAGTGGTAGTTAGGAGAGTAGGTGCCAGCTCAGGAGTCGTCCTCGTTCAAAATTGCCAAGTCCGTCACCAATAACCCCGTGTTGCTTTGCTGTGTGACTTTAATAAATTCACTCTCATATTTTAAACATAATTACAATGCAAATATTATAAACACAATAAAAATATAACCGAAGTATTTTCCCGCATTATTTGTCTAATAATATATTCGAATTATTATCAAAAGCTACACTAAAACGAATTTATTGCCATCAAGTTTGTCCAGCACACTTGCGACATTAAATATAATTCAAGTGATACACAGAAAATCCAAACCAATGTAAAGTATATAAAATCATATCTTTACATTAATAGTACATAAAAAAAATCAGAGATGAAGAACAGCAAAGCAAAAAAATATCTACGCAAACAAAAATAAAATCATTATTTGATTCCGAACTAGTACAACAACGGAAACCATCTTTCCCAGTGTACTTCCAAAATAAAATCAAACTTGACATAATATTCTATTTCTTGTTCGATTTTATCTTTCCCTACTATCAAGATACACAGAATGGAAGGGGAAAAAAATCTGTTCGAAGACGCATTCGATTTTTCCCCCCAGAAAACAGAACACACGCCGAGATATCTCTCTTTCAATTTTATCTCACTAGTTTTGGCATCATCATGAAGAAAGATGGTCGACAGTTCCGAAGAATATGGAACTTGTAGTGTTGCCATTCAGCGTAGAGAAATAGCGGAAATCAGAAGTATGTTCACGTTTGTCAGTGGCGCTGGAACCGAGATTTCTTTTGAATTTCTTTTAAGCTTTTCAAAAGTACCTACAAAGCAGTGAGGATGTCATCCACATTCCTTTTTTTGTTCGATTCAGATCGCTACAAAGCTCTCATGACTAGAATATTCTTTCTGTGTTCTTTTGTGTTTATTTATTTATGGAAAATGAAAAGTTCTCTACTTTCAGACGACTTCATTTGATACCATGCCAGAAAAAGAATTCTATATCTTTCATGGTTGAATAGAAAATGAGATGAATTTCTAATACAATGGAAAATTCTTATGTTTCCTAAATAAGTGTTTTTGTGCGTCATTCTGTAAAAAACATGTTGTACAGTGGAGTAAAGTTCTTTAAAAATAATAATACTTTAATACGCAAAACTTAAACAAAATATTAGAGTTTTGGATATTTTTTGAGAATTATTAATGTGAAAATATAATATATTGTGATTAAATCCCCATGTTATAAAATACATTCGAATGAATGCATTACATTTTACTTTGTAAAAGTACAAAATTCACAATAGACTGTTGTTCAATCTAAGAGCACAAATTGCAATTATTGCGTTCTATTCAAATTTAGTTTGCCCATTTGCTGTGCATATAACTACTGTTATAAGACAAATTTGGAATAATTATATATATTGTGTGTGTGTCTAAATTCTCTACTAATAAAAGATGAACATTCAACAAGCAAAACCAAAAAAAAAAAAAAAAAAATAATAATAATAATAATAATAATTTGCTAAATAACCAGACGTTGAAGTGTATATGAAAAAAATAAAGTTAAAAGAGGGGTCAAATTATTAAAATTATAATAGAATTTAAAATATTAAAAATGGATGCTACAGTATTATAAACATTTCTGACTTAGGGCAGCTTATATATACAATAATTTATATATAAGCGGGGTTCAACTTGTTTTGTGACCAGCCAACCTTCCCCCTTTATGTTAATAATACTGAGCAAAAACCTATCGAAAATAATAGATAGAATATCTAAATCCATTACAAGATAAATGTAGATTACCTAAAAATTGCATTAAAAAATGCAGAGTCCGTGATAAATCTGAGTGTACATATATATGCAAGTGCGTGTGTAATAATTCATGTTAATTTTCTCTTGAGGGGTTTTAATCCATAATGGTCTTGAGCCCTCCAAGGCTACGCAGGAGAATTAATTTCTAGTTTAACCTCCTAACAGGATATAACCATAACCTTATCTCCCCCAAACTAAAACGTCAACGTTTCTAAATCAAGGATAACGCAATCTTGCATCAACCACGTACCTGGAGTGAATGAGTGAGTGAGTGAATATTAACGTCGCACTGTTCAGCTAAACGAGGGCTTTTAGCGACGGACCACGTAATTTTGAACCATGGTCAAGTGACGTGGACGATACCTGAGCTGGTATCTCCCTCTCCTAACTACCACACTTCTCCAACGGGAGGATGTTTCAGCTCTCGACAGATCTAACGTGCATCGCTGCCCTACATGGCGGGTCTTTAGTAGTACTGGGCTCGAACTCGTGACAAAGCCAGCCACGATCCGATACCTATACCACTCGGCTACCGCGGCCACCAGGTACCTGGACCAATCAGAAAAGCCTTTACTGGGAATCATGATTTTAATAGTTTCCAATAGCCGATTACTACAAAAAAAAACGAGGTGTCTAAACAGAGAACAAGAAACATCTCGCTCTCTCTCTGCAGCAGCTCTGCTACAACACTCGGCAAAGGGAGTTTGACAACTTGGCTGCTATCAATAACGTTGTTAGTACTATGTTGAGTACAGTGTGTTAGAAACTGGACTATCGCATTGATGTGTATGCAGTGTATAATCAAGGTTTCCCACATACAACACCTGTGAAGTATGCAAATAAAACTTTAATTGTTTCTGTATTCTTCCAAGTATGTTTCTTACTATATTCATCTTGGTTCTTTTTACTACAAGAGCTTAGAAACACGGAAGGGAATTAGTATTACTTACTCAGTATAAATGACAAATAATAAAATCATTCTGTAACATATAAATACTATTATAAATAATAATAAATATATTTTAGTTATTGTTCGGTATTTTTAAGGTATCCGACTACGTTCGGAACCGTGATTTTGCAAAAGCAAATAAACGGATAATTTTCATGATATTTAGTGTCACTTAGATTAGAATACATGAACAAAATTGTGTTATATATATAAGGACATTCTGACAAAAAAATTATTTAAATACAATATTTTGGCAAAAAGTAACTTAGAATAATCTTTTTTCAAAATGTTCTCCTTTTGTGAAAAATGCTTCTATTATAATAGTATTTTGCCTGTATATAACTCTGACCTCTCTACAGAGGCTCAACTAGAATTTTTAAAATTTATAACTTAGAAGTGGGTTTATCCATATTTTACGACAACAGAGGGGAGCAATTTTAAGAAAAAAAAAACACTAATAAATATTTCAATTGGTGGTAACTTTGAAAATAATGCGAATTTTTCAAAAATTCTAGTTGAGCCTCTGTAGAGAGGTCTGAGCTATACACAGGCAAAATATTATAATAGAAGCATTTTTCACAAAAGAAGAACATTTTGAAAAAAGATTATTCTAAGTTAATTTTTTGCCGAAATATTGTATTTAAATAATTTTATTTTGTCAAAATGTCCTTAAAACAATTTTATACATGTATTCTAATCTGAGTGACACTAAACATCATGAAAATTATCCATTTTAAAATCCCGGTTCCGAACGCAGTCGGATACCTTAATGCAAACGTAAAATGCTTTTTCTAATTTCATAAATGAAATCCAAGTTTTCTTAGTCGATACTTTTAGAAAATTATACCTACAATTTAGAAATGGAAACCAAGAATCGATGCTTGTTTTACTGCCTGTCAATAAAATTTGGAGTAACTTATTGGACAAGAATTTGTTTTATTTACGACTCACAATCTACTCTATGTTTCGGAAAGAAGAACATAACTTCCGAACTGCCCACCAATGTGATTCATATACTTATAAAACTTCCTGTCACTTCCAACTACCTTCTCCTGATCCATAGAGAGAGAAACTTCACCTTTCTTATATAACTACTTCCACCTTTATTCAATTCCCCTATGCTCGCAGATTCAATTGCAATAAATATATCTCGCCAACGTCAGCCATTCCCCGCATCGAAAGCCAAATGCTTGTTTTTATCGCCAATTGCTTGTACGGAGAAAATCAGTCTTTAACTTCTGTGCCACGACCGAAACGTATCTTGACTCCATGATTTCGGTGACTTACTCCCCATACAATAAAGAAAAGTTTTTATTTCATGGCGGAGTCATAAAAATGAAGAATGTTTCGAATGTTCATGGGGGTCGAGGTACGATTTGGAACGTTATTTTTCCGATTTTATATCAGGGGAACCTGGACTGGATTGCAATAAAAATATGATATAAAAGGCGGGGATTCAAATAAACATAAATCAAAAGAATCTCGGGTTTTAGAGGTACAGAGAAAAAGTATAGATCAGGGAGTTTACAGAACATATTTCATCTTGTAACACACTCTCACCCTGAAAAACTATCCACATTTTATTTTACGGGTTAGAATTTACTACGAACGAATAGTGAAATATAAAAGTAATTATAGAAGGTACATTGGAAAGTACCAGTGTTCATCTTATAAAGCGGCAATGGGAATGGCTCACCTGCCAAAATGGACTAATTGAAAATACTACTGTGACAAGTAAATAACCAGACTAGTCTTAAAAATTAGCTTTATTGAAAACAATGAACAAATACCTTTTAATCCCCTTCAACAATATATATATATACTCCCCTTCCCTATCAATACATAACTGTTTACGTGTTTTCCACCGTTCAAAGCAGTGCTGAAGCTCATTAGGTGTCACCATCTTCAGTAGGTGTGCTGCTTTTACCTTCACCTCTCCTATGGACTGAAAGTTTGTTCCCATCAATGCATTTTTCACTTCGATAGAAGTCGTATTGTGTGAGATCTGGGGAATACGGTAGATGCTCGAGCGCAGTAATGCTATTGTCTGCCGAGAACTGTTTTACAGAGAGTGCAATATGCACCGAGGCATTGTCTTGGTGTAAAACCCACTTGTTGTTTTACAGATACTGTCTCTTCTTTCTCACTCATTCTCTAAACTTTCTCAAGACCTTAATTTAGTACTGCTGTTTTACCGTTTGGCCTCAAGGTACCCATTCAGGCATGATGATGCCAACATATCCAACAAAAATGATGAGCCTTGCCTGTTCTTGATGTCACAGATCGACAAGAACGTTCATCATCTTCTATAACCTCCCGATCTTCCGAAAATCATTTGAGCCAATAAAAAATTTGACTATGCTACTTGCGATTATCTCCAAATACTCCTTTAACAATTTAAAATATTCAGTTTGGATTTTGTTTTTTTAAAAATTTCAAATGTATGCGCAGTTCGATTTTGAAGTTTATCGTTATAGCGGCACTTCGACACAGCAATGTCTTTCTCAAACAAAGATAAAAATCAAACTGAACTAGATAAAGGGATGGAATAGCGTGCCACCAGTATCAGAAAGATCAATTTCAACTATATCCCACTCCCACTCCTTCACACCACGCTTCACGCCTAGGGCATGCACAATCTTGGAATTTAATTGTCACACCTTGTATCTACAGCAGTGCTTCTCAAACTTTCAATATTCGCGACCCAATATTCAATCATCGTTTACACAGCGGCCCCCTTCCATACAATACAAATGAATTGAATTCAATAATACTATACTTTGACACTAAGGGTACAATACGACTTTAACCTCTTCGCCACCGGCGTATATAAACATCTCGCTCAGCCAGTGCGTAAACTGCTCCGGACGTGTATATACGTGTATGTCTTTCTGAAGTACGATCTTTTCTGTGCATATCAATGCAATCATGCATTCTTCGGAATAATCCATAAAGTTATTCCAAAAGCTTTGAAATGCAATAAAAGGACCTTGACTGTGTTTGCGAAGGATTTAAGAAGATTTTTTTGCTTATTTTATTCCTTTTCCCGTCTCTCCCCAAAAAACATCGAAATATGCGCATCTACGTGGGAAAAGGTGGCATTGTGAAGCGAATCGCGTAACTTTGAATCGGCAGCTCAGGAATTAATTATAAACTGCACAAATTCTCAAGATAAGTGTTAATACAAGCCCATGGGATCACTGGTAATCATTAAACTTGTTCTTAACTTAATATTGTTAAATTAATATTAAAATACATTATATAGTACTGATACATTTATAAGTGTATTATATTAGTGTAAATGTGTGTGTACTGTATATTTTATTATTTCAGAAAGTATTTTGTTTGTTTACTATCCCTAAATTAATAATTTTTTAAATACTTTTCAATATGTTCGCGCCCCCCTCATAGAGTTATCACGTCCCCCACCCCACAATTTGAGAAACGCTAATCTACAAGATCATTATAAATTAAAGTTTCACTTTCCAAACATGGGTGGAAAAGAACCACTGCTCATAATGACTTCAAATTTATACTGAATATACTTGAAGAATTAAACGGCATACGAAAAAAATTCATTAGCGCTTTCATTGTTGCTTTTTATTCAGTTTTTGTCCAAAGGACAATTAAAAACCAATTTTTTCCATCCATTGTGGTATGATCTTGCCCTTGAGGGTGGGCTTTTCACTAACACTCTTCCGCAACTGTTGAATGACTTGGAAGTAAGTCATTTTTTAAGTCAAAAAACCGAAACAACCTTACACATTGCACAGTACAGTTAGTTTAATGTGTTACTCATGCCATAGACGTCGTAATTGGGTTCTAAATGCCACTTTCTACCAAATACAATTCCACTAGGCCGCTTACAGCGCTATCTATTGATACACTTTGGGATTTTTTTTCTTTAAGCCATACCGTTTCCTTTCTTTTCAAGTACAGTAGTGGCCAAAATTGTGAACACTTTTTAAAATTATGTTTTTTTTTAAGTTTGTATGCTTATAGAAAATGTTACGTTGCACAAATTGCAAAGTCTTTAATATCATTTTAAAGATAATTTAATGCTGAATTCAAATATTTCCAATGCAAAGTGAGTTAGGCTGCAATCATTATCGATATACATTATATACTGATGATAGCATTGAGTTATCAGAGCTTAGAGGGGTAGTCTTTATTCAATTCCTACTATTTTTTTAGCTCGCACTGTTCTCTCTATATATTTATTTATATATTTGTATATTTATTTATTTATCATGGTGGAATTTTCAATCGTTCATAAAATACATTTTAAAGCGCTGAATTGAGCTGAAATTTTATATACAGGATCATTTTGGGTGACAATACAATAATTTAATTATAATTAATAAAAATTAATGGATTAAATCTAATTATTTAAAGAATTACAAATACAGCCACGTTGGCGACTTAGCGACCTTTTTGGCGACTTGTGTCAAAACTTGAAAAGGTTTTTTTTCTCACGTGTTAAAGCACTCAGTTGGACTGAAATTAAAAGGACAATACGATACTTTAATGATAATTAAAAAAACTTATTACTACTTAATGCTGTGATTATGTCCTATGTATATACATAGTTACATTAATTGTAACTATTTAATAAAAAGTAGCTAAAATAAAAATTTTCGTTTTTGATCTAAGTAGGAATTGACTTAAAAACTATTTTTTTGTATTACTTGTTTTTTATTACAGCTTCTCATCGGTGTTTCATTGAGCTGAAAATAGTTTTAATCTCTTCTTTCGCTGTTACATGATGCCAGGAAACAATTATATACTCAATTAGTTCATTTTTATTTCATGGGTACCTCATTCGGACAAGAGTTTGCAAACGGTGCCACAAATTTTCAATACGATTGAGATCAAGACTGTTTCCTGTCCAGGACAACATTTCAATGATCTTCGAACGATACCAGTCTTTCGATTACTTTACTGTGTGCCAAGGAGAATAATCTTGCTGAAAAATAAATGAAGCATTGTTGGTATATTGATTCCTGACGGATGGTAGAAGTTTGGGTTTTAGTTTGGTGTCAATGTATTTTCGTGACATTTTCTCGACACACATCTTTCTAGGTGTCCAACCTGCTCTTTTATTTGATGTCATTGCTTCTTGGTTAAATATTGCTGTCCTGGCCAGGAAACAGTCCCGACCTCAATCGTATAGAGAACCTGTGACATCGTTTGCAAAATCTTGTCCGAATGAGGTACCCATGAAACAATAAGGAACTAATTGAGGATATAATTGTTTCCTGGCATCATGAAACAACGAAGGAAGAGATTAAAACTATTTTCAGCTCCATGACACATCGATGTGAAGCTCTAATAAAAAATAAAGGCTACCCCTCTAAAATCTGATAACTCAATACTATCATCAGTATCTAATGTACATCGATAATTATTACAGCATAACTTACTTTGTATTGGAAATATTTGAATTTTGTTTTTTGTATTGAATTCAGCATTAAATTATTTTTAAAATTATACTAAAGACTTTGCATTTTGTGCAACGTAACATTTTCTGTCAGCATACATACTTCAAAATTATAACAATTTTAAAAAGTGTCCACAATTTTGACCACCACCGTATATTCAGTCCAAATTTGAAGTCATTCTGACTAGAGGTTCTTTTTATTGCCTTTTGATAATGGAACTTCATAATAAACACCTTGTATATTATGTTATGTATTTATATTATAGGCAGTTAAAATTGCAATCATTGTGTTAGAAATCACTTAATTTTTTTTCACTTCAGTTCAAGAATTTCTGTTAGAATGTTGGAAAAAAGGATTAAAATTTCATAGCAAAGTAATAATTAACTGTTAGTAAATATCTAAAAGTGAAGTATATTTTTCTAAAAAAAGAAAACAAACTTTTATTTATTTCCTTTTGGATCTCTCCAGAAATTTTTAATAAACTCTTAAGACTTTATTTCAAGTTATTCTTACGTAGGTTTGGTACATTCTAAATTGTTTGCAAGTAATTTAGTAATAATAATGGCGCAAAAAATAAGAATCGCTTTAAAATTAAAGTAACGCAATATCATCAA
>BMAV01016444.1:6103-23152 GCA_019973955.1 Trichonephila inaurata madagascariensis
AGAGAGAGAGAGAGAGAGAGAGAGAGAGAGAGAAAGATATAGATAGATATAGATATAGGGCTTATATAATGCAAGAATTAACCATTCAACAGTTCAAATACTCTCGCATGATCATCCGTAACACTCATCGAAGTTGGAAGGTATGGGACAGAAGTTGAAGAATATAATAAAAAAAATGGTCTATGGTATGTTCCCATCTTTCAGATAAACATGCATTACACTGTGATTTTATACTGGCAATAAGAGACTTTCTGAATTTCATCCCACTCGTTCAGCAACCCTTTTTTCAGGCCTTGGATGGTTCTGGGACTGGGTCTGTGATTTGCAACTGCCGTCCCCAGAGCGTCTCAAACATGCTCTATAGGGATGAGGTTCTGATATATAACTAGCCAATCTATTCAACGAATATCCTGACTTTCCAAAAAATTCCTCTACCACATGAGTACTATGTGCTTGCGTTGTCATCCATTAAAATAATATCAGGGCAAATTACACTGGTGAAAAGGCGGGCTTAGGGTTCCAAGAATTCATTCATCCTTTCTGACCCATCCCTGCCCATTTCTTTCTTTTCTGTGTCTCGCGTTATAACCACATACGCTTTAGATCATCTGCATAACTTTTTTAGCCGAATATTCCCGTAAATTTACATATTTATAAGACTGAATCTCCAGGGTGTTCAGATTGTACAAAAGCTGATATATATACAAATATAAGTAACTGATTAAAACCTTAATAATAGAAAAGGCTTATTCGTAAGTAAAGTATTTTTGAAAAAAATAACAATTTTAATTCAACTCTCAGAAAAATTGAATCCACCTGAAAAACCTATTATATATTTTTCTTCTTAGATAGCTAAATATTAATTTGAGATATTTCAAATAAGTTATAAAAAATAAATATATCATATTCGATGGAACTAAATGAGTAAAAAATGAAACTGAATATGAATAATATAATTTATCAGGCGTCTTTTTAATGTACTGACGTTTCATGGGTACTTAAATCTATAAGAAATTTACCGTTTATTTACCAAAATTTTTGATTTACTCTAATCATCGTTCCTAAAGAAATAGAGAACCTATTATCAAAATAATTATTTTTCTAAATGTATACTTTTAGTATTATTTTTTAACTGTTATAATTTGTAATTATGTTAGTAATATTCTATTTATATTTTTATTTTAAATTATTATTTTATTTTTTTCTAATTATTTTGCTATTTTTTAATATTTCCATACGGTTTTAATTATTATTTATAATTATTTGTAATTTAGCACTGACATCTGTAAATTCTCATTTCAAGTAATAAAAAATTACTGAGAGAGATATATCACACATTGAGTAGTGATATATTTTTTTAATTACTGGTAATTTTTAAATGCAAGATATTACAGCATTTATGTTTCCTTGTTAA
Organism: Trichonephila inaurata madagascariensis; assembly: GCA_019973955.1. Taxonomy (NCBI): domain Eukaryota; kingdom Metazoa; phylum Arthropoda; class Arachnida; order Araneae; family Nephilidae; genus Trichonephila; species Trichonephila inaurata. Next base: position 7,518 of record BMAV01016444.1, read on the forward strand.
ATAGTAACTGGCAATTCTTTGAATGTGTCATGTTTAAAACATAATATTTCAAGCACTGAAACACACAGCTATCTTTTTAAGTTTTGAGTTTTAAATTCATTTTGAGAAGCATGATATTTTTGCTTCATTGAAAAATAGTATGTTCAAAATTTGTTATTATGTACCATGTCTAACGACTTTTTGTAGTGTCTCTAGAGAAAATTATACAATAATTTCGTAAAGTTTTCTCCCTGAAGGCTAGTGTATTAAGAAGTTTGACTTTATTTCAGAAAGAGCAAAAATACTGCCTTATACTATTCTTAAAAATATTCCTTATATCGGCTTTTAAAACCTACCAACTTGACATAATAACAAAATGGTTTAATTTTTTTTTTATTGTTTTTTTTTTATATAAATTCAATCAAACCCGATAGCACATTTGTTTCAGTAAGTCATCATTTTCTCTTGAACGTTGATCATTTGTAAGTTGAACTCTTTTTTTTTTTCTTTCGGCTTGTCATCGGGATAATTATTTATTCCACAAAAATGGAACTTTCCTCATAGAATTTGCCATTAACAACAATAAATAAAACTAATGATTTTCGGAAACAATAAAAATAAAGTACACAATATTTCATATCATTCCTTTCTTTAATTTTTTCATTTATTCTTTTCTCATCTCTTGTGTTTCGTAGTTTGTTTTAAATCCCATTTTTATTTTCACTTAAAGAACAGTTGTAAAGATTTTTTTCCCCACCACTCTTTCCTTTTACGGTTCAACGAATGAAATCACTAACGACGGTTGTGGAAAAGTTTTCTAAAGGAGTTGAAAAATGTCTTAAGGCGATTTTTATTTCGTTTCTGCTTTGTGATAAAAGAACCGTATGAACGGACAAATATAACGCTAGTTTTGTATTTAGTCGACCTGCACTATAGTCAATATCACAGTGCTTATGTATACCTTTCTTTTAAAAAAATATACACCATATCCCTGCATTTTTTAAACATTTTCTCCAAATCCCTTATTTTTATATCAAATATAGGTCAATACAAATTTTTAGTTATGTATTTGTAAGTGTTTTTATTTACGAAGATTAATGGAATTAATATTTTTTTTAAAATGAAATCCTAGTATAAAATACCTCTCATTCCTTAGAGCATATTCCTATAAAAATATATCTTCAATCTTTTGAGGAAAACAAAGAGAACTTAAATCTTCAAAAATTGCTTTTATTTCCTATTTTTTTAAAAAAAATATGACGTCATATATCTGTACCATGTATTGATCTAGTTAAAAATATTACATTGCTTTTTACTTTAATGAAACTTCTAGAACAGACTCAATAACATTGAAGAAAAACTTTTTATCCTATAAAAGTAAAATTATTTCTTGCCTTTATTTACATAAAGTAATAAAAGTTTCTATCTTATAAGATCTAAACCGCATGACTCTAAGAATTTATTATCCTCGGAATATATTAAAATTAAAAATTTATCCAATATATTTTGGAGATTATATCATCATAATATAATTGTGATTTAGTTCAGTTCAATTCGAAGCTGCCAAAAATAAAAAAAAGTGGTTAATTAAAAAAGTATACAAGAATTTCGCGCAGTAAATTCTAACAGGACAAATTTAAAATATTTAAATTCTATACTTCATTTTTGATTTGTGTGTGTGAGTGTGTGAATCACATTTTATACAATTTTAATTGAGGAAAAATATCTGAGATATTTCATTAACAAAATATAATTAAATAAAAAAACCCTGTTTTCAAAGTATTGTACCTAGTTTTAAAAAAATTAATTTGTGCTAAGTTTTACTAAACTAAGCAAATGCCGCTTTTTATAATTACATTCATTTGTAATAATATATTCTTTGCCATTTATCATAAATACATTTTTACAAACGATAATATTGTCAATTACAAATAATGAATGCATAACTGGTTTCAAACAATAAATGAATAATAATAATAATAATGTACAATTTAATATGTTACATATTAATACATAATAATGTTATAGTATTTTAACATACTTATAAAAAACAATTTGAATTATTAGGTTCAAATCAATATGAATTCCTAATTTATGCTTCTCTATGCTTATTTTTAAACACAAATAAAGTGGGTTTTTTTTGTCCCTGTAGAAAGTGTAGAAGATCTTTTATATGATTTATAATTGTATCATGTGTAAATTTCTTGTCAATGCTTTTCTAACCGCACATGCTCATCAATGCTTTTCCAGTATATGAGGAGTTTTTGTTTGGTCAAATAAAATATTAGTTTTTTATTTTATTATAAATACAAGTATAAAAACTATGTAAAAATCTTGAAAATGGGGCATTCTTTGTGAATCAATTTTAATTTAAAATTTTCATTTATTAATGCACTGAAATTATTTCTTTGGCATAATAAATAATTAAATTTTAATTGTTTTTTTAAATTTAAAGTCTCTTAGAATTATAATTTTAGATTAAAACAAAACTAATACAAAACTAGCAAATGCAATTGATGGACTTCGTCCGAAACTCAAATACAGAAATAAAGATTATTTGCACATAATAAAATAACGCGAAAAATCAAATATATTTAAATGCCAGGACAAATGAGGTAAATTCTTTTTTAGAATCTGTAACATTTTTTTCGGTCTAATGAAAAAAAAAAGATGCAAAGAGCGAAAAATAATGTTAAGTAGATAGTATACGAAGATTTTCGATATTGCTATATCAATTTACATAAATTGGCAAAATTCAAGGACTTGATTTAAAAAAAAAATGTTAACAAATGCTAGGTGCAATATAGGGACAATTTATCTGAATATTATTAAAATACGTAATTGATTACAAACAACTCAAATATTGCCTTTTCGAATAAACTACTTACAGATGTATTATCTTTTAAAAGGAAATTTAAGATATAATCATTTGTTCTTTCATTATATGAAAATGAATAAAAGTTATGTAAAAATCATCAACAAATACCCAGGAATGTTGAATCTTTTTATCAGGCTGTAAAGTTCATCTTTAGAAAACAATATGTGTTTTGAAATTTGCTAAGGTATTTCGCATGCAGAAACGAGTCAAGAGTTAACAGGATATAATGCATGTTATCCTATTTATATTAATATAACAAAGAAAAACTGCTTTTATTTCCAAAAACATTTCTTAAAATCAAATTCAAAAAAAAAGTTTACATTAAATATAATCACTGAGAAAGGATAGATTTTTTTCATATATGAAAACTTGAAAAACAAGATGATTATATGTGTAACTTTTCCATTCCAGAAACACATTTTCTTAGTAATACTTTGTTTAAAATTTAAGCAAATAAATTGTTATACTAAATTGTAAACTGCAGAAGAGTGTTTACCTTACCTATCTAAAGAACTTGCAAGCGGTATTCTTGACTGTGATTGATGATACATACGTGCGAATTCCATTGCGAGAATTATTATTGTATAGTTACGAAATTATTTGAGTATATATTTAACTATCACTAACATAATCTTTGCAGTTATTTTGCTCTGACTTAAAACTTTATTATTTAAACTACTAGTTAGAAAATGTCAAAATGTTCAAGTTTATTTTCATAAGTACGTTTAGCTCCAGTAAACGGGAAATTTTCTTTTGAAAACTTAGCCCTTAATTTCGCACCGTTGCAATTCTGCAACAAATGATTTATTTTAATTTAACAGACTCAATATTGTTTTAATTACCTACAAATCTCTTATCTGAGAAAAAAAGAATACTGCAACAAAATGCATGCTAATTTTGTCACTAGATGGAAGTACATTTTTTCCAGAAATCACAACAAATATAAAAATCTCTGATGCTTCAAGAACTGTGTTTTTGCTATAAAAAGAATCCAATATATTCTATGCTTCCTCTTGCTTATTGTCGAAATAAATTACCAGGTAAGAAATTTAAACATTTTATGATGAATAAAATCCTCATATAAAAAAAAGTTTTGTAATTTACAGTACTACTGCGCAATGTTGCACTTCTGCAGCATGAAAAAAATGACTGAAATTCAATTTAAAACAGCTTAGTTTTTTGTTTTTTTTTACATGTTTTCCTTTTATTATTACTTGAGAACTAGCTGATATATTTTTTTTCATAGAAAATTAAAAAAATTGGGAAGTTAAGGGTTAAATTCTTCTAATATAAATATGATTTCGTCATGGGGACGCTTTGATTTTTAAATAAAGTAGAACTATAAATAAATTGTATAACATTAATTGAAAAGTATGTGTGAGCATTATCTTGTATAATTTAAGTATTTTATTTTTTATGTACTCATATTTTAATATATATCTTTGTTTGAGATAAACAGAACATAGAGAGAATACATGTATATTTAATTGAGATTTGTTTTACTTTTAATGTTGATCAAAAGTGTGTTTTAATTGAGTCCACGTGATTTATGTCTATCTTTTGCAAGAATGTTAAGTGGGAACATTTATCATGACTTCATTTTCTTTAGTTCTTTTCTATGTCACTAACTCATAATAGAAAAAAAAAATATTTCATCACTTTTAATCCTATTAATGTTCCTGAATGAAAGCATTTTTTTTAATTTTCGATAATCTGGCGAATGAGATGTTCTAAAATGTTTTAATAAAAATCTAAATTTTTAGCATCATTATCATCAACTTTATATTTGAGTGAAGAAATGAAAATCATATTTCTATTAAATATACCCATCAATGAAAATGTCTAATATTTTACATTAACATATTAGATAAGTTGTCTGATATTATTCCTAAAATGGTTCCTTTAAATAAAAATTGTTTTTTTTTTAAATGAATATAAAAAAATAGTGAAACATATAGACTAAGTTTGATTTATATTTATTAGTTTTATTTTATTTCAAACAGTAAAAGCTTCTTTTAGAAAAATTAAGCTTCTACAAACTACTTTGAATACACTTTTTGTTAAAAGCAAATCATTTTTCAAAAGTAAATAATTGTGTTAGTTAAAAAAAATTCTGAAGCTATAGATCATAATTTTATTGATAAAAAATAAATAAAATGGTTTTTTTACTGAAGTTTCCGGATAACAGGGATAATTTTAATATTACATTAAAAAGTTTTAAAATTCAAAGTAATTTATTATTGAAAAAAATATCTAAGTACTATATGAATATTTTAAATACTACGTAATTAGTTATATTTATCGGACCAGACATTTGAATTTAATGTTTTCTAATTTTAAATTGGTTTGAAAATGGTGTTTGTGTAATCAACTTGCCTCAAAAGAATAAGAAATGGATTATTATTCCTTACTAATAAAATTACGTAATGCATCAACTGACAATGCCAATGAAAAAATAGTACAAAAACATTTCATTAAACAGTTTTAGTTTTTGTGAAATACTTTATTTTTTTTTTCATACTTTCTCACCTTTTTTGTATCAGTATCTAACTTTCCTTGTAAACCTCTTTTGTTTTAATTAATATTTTTGTTTATATGGCTATTCTATGAAACAACTAATGTTTTTTTTTTTTTATCTTTGCATGTCATATTATTTCTATATTTTCAATTTGAATTGTCTGCTTTGACTTAAAATATACGAATTAATGTTTTCTACCGAAATATAATAACTATAATACATATAATATTTTGGGATAATAAGTATATTCTTTTATTTGCAAAATAATCTTCATATATAATTTTTTACTCATTTAGGCATTGCACTTGATTATATTACGTGTTTCTAAAAACGAAAAAAAAATAATGCTATAACAGGAGGGCTGAAAATGCACAATGTGTAAGAGAAAGAATTCCTCCTAAAACAGCATAGAAAGAAAAAAAAATGAAATAGAGTGGAAACCCACTTCCTCTCATGACGAAAAAAAAAAGAAAGGAGAGAAAAAAGGGACCTTTCTCTTCCGTTGGAATTCTTGCTTATTCAGCAGAAGGCATTAAAAAAGATCAATAGTAAGTTCTTATATCTGTATGAAAGTTGCTTATCGTAAGGATGGCGTAAGAGATAGAGCTACTGAGTGATTGCAAAGAAAATTTAATTGTAGTGTTGGTAGAAAATTCTCAAAGAATAATGAGTACATTTCTTTTTTCTTTATTTTAACTTCCCCCCTTGTTTCATCATAACTGAGCACACTTTAATCCAATGTTTATTTGTATGCCATTCTAAAAAAAAATCTGATCAAACTTTGATAACCAAAGAAAGTTAATTTCTGTCATTATATATGTGTATATATATATATATATATATATATTGTATGATACTAATTTTCTATTAAAAGTTGTCAAAAGTTTCAATTATTATTTTTTTCACCAGAGCTCACATAGTTAAAATTTACTCCAAGACTTTACAAACATATGGATAATCAATAGAAGGGAATGACAAGTGTGAGCGAGTCTAGCTAGTAATGTCAAGATTATATTTAACCATTAATAATGGATCATAATAAAGGTTGCATGTTGATGTAAACATTTATTTCTTTTGAAGGTTAAATGCATAATTAACAGATGTTATCATTGCACTTGTAGTAATTCCAAAGAGCTACACCAGTATTACTGTAAATTATGCAAATCACTAGAACTCTTAAAGTATAATCTGCTGTGTTTTCTACCTTTTTATGATAACTCACGGATACAAGGAAACTGATTAAAGCTCAAGAAATTTTGCTGCTGACTTCGAAATAGCGCCCATTAGTTTACACTAGCGTCTTGGCTGACAGCAGATTGATGTAATACAATGCCCAACGTTATTTCCATTGTAGTCATTTATGGAGTATCATTGCATCCATATGTAATGCAAATTTTGTTAGTTGTCTGAAAGTGAAGAGTAAAGTTGTTAGTGCACAACTTTACTTTTAATGTGATTTTGCGTGAGTGAGGCTGTCCTAGATGATAGTAAGATATTTATTTTAGTACATTTAATTGTTTTAAGGATACGTATTATGGCATCTTGAGACCTTTAAGAGGTGTGACACAAAAATAAACCGAGACTGGTCCAATAAATAATTGTACGTACCGAATCAGTTCTCAGTGAAATTATCACCTTCAAATTAGTTCCCTTCAGCATTCATGCACTTCTTAATTCGGTTCTGCCATTGCTGGCAGCAGTTCTAAAATTAGGATTTTGAAAGGCTCTTCAGGAGATTCTGCGTTTTTGCCTGAACCTCTTTAACTGAGAAAAAATGGGTTCTCTTAAAGCGAGATTTAAAAGTAGGAAGTAAAAATAGTCGTATGAGGCTAAATCAGGTGAATAAGGAGGATGAATGAACACAGTAATGTTATTAATGGTCAGAAACTGCTGAAACTGTGAGTGGGTGTATTATCTTGGTGCAACAGCAATAAATCACTGCTGAATTCTGGTCTTATTTTTCCTATTTTTTTCTCGACGTCTTTTTAGTACTTCAATGTAGTAGTGTTGAGTAACAGTCTGACCACTAATGTGAGTGGAAACCCACTAATATCATGAATTTTGACAATGTTTTGGTTTGTAATTACTTACTTTGGGCGTCCAGCACCTTCATCATCGTCCGCACTGTCCCTTCCCCCTGAAAATCGCTTATGCATTCCAACACATGTGCACAGGACAAAATTTCATCACCATAAGTCTCGGTTAGTGTATGAAATGTTTTGGTGGCTGATTTCTTAAGTTTCCCTAGAAACTTGATGTTGATTCGTCATTTTTCCGTTTCAATGCAGTTGCACGAGTTCATTCAACGACGCAGTACTCCCAACTAGCGTAATCGGTTAAAGCGAAACTGGCCTCATGGATAGAGGAGGGGAGTCACCAAAACAGATGTTGCCAATTCCACTCATTTTCAAACTACACACTTAGTTTCTTTTTTTTTTTTTTTTTGTGTCACACATTGTACTGTCATTTAGTTCATACTAGCTTGAGGATATTGTTCAAGAATAGAGTGCAAAACCTCATATCTGAAATTTCCAGAGTGTCATTTTCCTTAAAAAAAAAAAGGAATTTTAGTCAGATAAGAAATTATGAAAAAAGCTCATGAAGTTATTCAAAAGTCTGAATGAATAATGGTGCAAGAACTTGTATTTAATTTCAATGTATAAAAGTTATGAAATAATGTGAATTGTACGCATACATATAAGTAATTAATTACTGAAGCTTGAATGCGATTGTGTGAATTGTATCTGAAAAATAAAGTATTACTTTTTTTTTGTTTCATGCCAGAAGGGAAAAATTAGTTTTGGAAGATAGCGAGGTTTTCATTAAATATCTTATTCCCTATTTCACATAACGAGAAATTTATATTTTCCGAACTTGTAAAATTTATAATAGAAGTATAGTATTACTTTTAAGTTAAAACTGTGATTGGATGGTAAATATATGAATATTGTTTGCATCTTCAATTTAAATTTATTTGTACTTTTGTACATATTTTTGGAATAAATAATAAAATGCTTTGTGATTCATTTCTATCAATAAATATTAATAAGTATTTAAAAGTTGTAAGCATATAGTTTTTATAAACTGTATGATACTTTCTAATTCAATTTTTTCATGATTTATTTGAAACTAATCTTACTTATAAATTGAGCCGTTTTATGTATGAAAACCAGTAAAGTCAAAACAGTATATCAGAATAAGTTACGTCCTATTTTGGGACTAATGCCACTATGTTGATGAATCGCAGCATAAGTCGTAAAACTTTGCAGCCGCAATCTTTCAAATATATGCGAAAGAATTCATAGATATAGCCTGAAATGTAATTAAGTATCAGATAGTTTCGAGATATTTCAAGCATAGTATTGAAAAATTGTCGGCCTGGAACTTTTCGTTTTCCTTCGCTTTGAGCATTAATACTTTTTTCGTAGTAAGAGCACAACGAGCATAAAAATGAAACTGTAAAAATTTTTGCTGTGAAAAGCATAAAATGTTTTTTGCCAGGAGAAGCTAAATTTAAATGTCAGAGCTAAGTGCGATATTTCTATTCCTACAAAATACAATTTTGCATACTGACGCAAGATAGGAATTGTTAGTTTTTAGTCTTTTAATGCATATGATGCTGCTTTAAGATAAAGAGGATTTGACGCATTTCGGAGGAAAAAAAAAGAACTTCAATGCAGTAAAAAATAATATTTTTGAGATATATATTTTCAGATTAATATCAGATAATAATAAACTTTATCTTTTGGCACGGTCTAATGTATTTCTATCTCAAAAGATTTTATTCTTTCAGAGTATGTCAAAAGAGCATCAGTATTAACTGAACTATGAATAGTAATCAAACAATAATTATCTATTTTTAATATTTTAAAAATAAGGGTGTGTGAGTGTGTGTAATAATTCAGGTTAATATTCTTTTAACTTCTCGTAATATTTAAATTAAGAGTTATAAGCTTCCAGTTGGCATCACTTTGTATAAAGACTAGAAATAGTATGGAAGTTTTTAGTTGCTTGTGTGGTAATCACCATGGAAATATGTTGTATTTTGTTATGCGTGTAGTAGTTTTGTGTAAGTGTATATTTTTTTTTTTGTTTCTTAAGATAGTCTACATCAGTGCTTCTTAAGTTTTCAGTAGTCACAACCCAATTCCCAATCATAATTTTCGTCTCGCTGCCCCTCCCCTAGAATAGCAATGTATAGAAAGCAATAACAATATACTTTGACACTTAATCGATATTAATGATAAAGTGAACCAACTATGAAGATAAATATTAAATTTTGTATATGTTACTTTTAAATAACATGTATTTAGATAATAGTATAAGTAATATGCTACTTTTTCTTCTAAGTTATAAATTGGAACATATTGGAAAATAATTTTTCATTTAAGAAAGTATAAGGGCTACCAAGTATCATGGTAACTTGATCCAGAAGGCCTCTCCGAAGAAGAAATTTTCATAGATTTCACGAAGTTGAGAAATAAAAAAGCAATCTATAATATCACTCATTGAATTTTACTTAAGGGTAGATGATGAATTCCCATATCTGAAAACAAAATTTATGTCGTACACTATTTTTATTTTGAAAACTAGTAATTATTAAATTTCTTTTTAATTTAGTATTGATAAATTAATTAGCAAATACATTGTTCAGTTCTGATACATTTATAAGTTATACCAATAAAAATATGCATTTTATTTTTTAATGTGTCAAAATGTATTTTTTTTTTGCTTCTTTTGATTAAAATAATATATATATATTTTTTAAATATAATATTATATTTTCGACTTTTTGATAAGCTCGTACCCCACATTTGGAAAACCTCTGTTCTCCATAAATTAATAAGAGAAGATGTATCAACTCCCTAGCTTTCTCATCTATTTTGGCACGACTACAACATAGACACCTAAATTAGCGAAATTCATAACACACTGGGCAAAGTCTTTCACGTATATATAAATACATTTCCTTCAATATTTACATTACGATTGATCTATAGTTTTTGCGTAAAGAAAAAATAGAACAAAAGTAAGGAAATGTTGTTTCATGTTATAATTTTTGAAAATACAACATATAAAACGCTGTAATCTCATAATATAATAAAAAATATACCAATAACACATATAAAGTGATGAAAAATATTGTAAGCATTCACAACATTGTTTCATGAAACGTTATAAAATAGAGAAATTTAAAGCAGTATAATGGACTTAAAAATATAAAAATATGCAATTATTCCCTTACATACAATGCATCCAATGATCTCAACGGATGTAAAGAGATTTTCTTCAAGTACCTTTTTTAATTCAGCATGTATTGCATTCCTTGGAGCTTAAGACTGATTTGAAATCCTAAATCATGAAAATATTCGGCTTTTATATTTCTACTGAAAATGTGATTGATTTTTAAATTATCTTTTTCTTGTAATTACAAGTGAATTAGCTTTTGAACATTACGCAAATTTTATTCACTTCAAATTTTATTGCTTAGTTTACAAATACATTTTCTCAACTCAGCTTGAAATAAACCTTTGAACCAATTTCCAGCATTCCACCTTTATTATCCTGTTGAAACTAGGGCGCATACAATAAATGACTCTCACAAAACTGTAACTCATTCCCTTTTCTTTCTACATCCCCAAAATACTTTCATCTAATACACCCATCTATTTTAGATTCAACTTAAAATCAAAAAATCAATAAAAATGCTTCAAAATAAAACACAATAACCATCCATTTTCTGTTGACAATAAAACCACATTATGTAATCTACTGTATTAAGTTAAGAACAACTACTGTATGTTTTTTTTTTAAATATTTTTTTCCTTGAAAGGGTATTAATCTTAGTTGCATTGTAAAATGATGTCCTTCCGTTCCTGCACAATTTGGAAACTTCACATTGGAAGCAAATTTACTTCACTTTGAGAAGAAGCAGTTTGCTTAAATATAGATTTATGGATATGTCTTGTTTATAAAATAACAGCTGATTTTTATCTTAAATTTATAAATGTCCCTGAAGGCTACATTGTAGGGGGAGTAGATAGTACCGAGCCACTTTTAAATGCAAAATTTATTTTGTGGTAGTAAATATTTTGAATGTCATATGTCTTAATTTGAAACAAATATGTTTTTCTGCTTTTTGTCAAATAGGTCTTAACAAAACCCGAAGTTGCATTTTATTTTTCAAACTTGAAATAAAGATGGAATTGTTTGTTTAATTGGACTTGAAAAACATAGAATAATTGAAAAAAGTAATACAACTACCAAAAGTAATGTAACAATATATTTCACGCACAGGTATTTGAAATAAAATGTTGTCGCCTTAGTTGTGTTTGTATTTTATTTAAATAAATTACATGCTTTTAAATGCCTCAGTCATTTTCTTACTAAAATTTGCACAAGAATAAATTTTTAGTAATAAATCAGAAAGTTTTGTATCCCATATCATGAAAAAAAAAATGATTTGAATGTAAAATTTAATGTTAATTTAAGTTTTCTTCAAGGGTAACTTAGAGTAATGATATTCATATTAAATTTAATTACGTATTTTTATTTCAAATGAAAAATTATTTTTAACTGTAATTATTTTAATCTATATATTTTTCTGAAGTTTTTTTTTGTTTTGTTTAAAGAGCGCATAAAAGCTTATTACTATTTTATTTTCTAATTATTGAAGTATGGTTTATAGGTAATTTTCTCTTTTATCAAATGTGCACAAGTTTCATAAATGTGAACATAAATTTTTTAGTGGGAATACTTCACTCTATGCGTATCAGTGATTGAGCTTATGCACTATATATTTATTAACAATATTTTAAGTAAAAAAAAAATATTCGAAGCATTAATGAATAGTCTAAAACTATATGGAAGTGCAAAAGATTAAATAAGTAATTAAGTAATTTGTCTTACCCCTCTGAGAGATTGTGTGAAATAATGATGGATTAAATCTACGCAGAAGCACAAAATCTCTTCAATATTCTATATCTTGTTTTTTCGTTTTACAGAATCCAATTAACTCTGATTATGACAGATTGTTAGTATACTGAGAGTATAGTTCTACACGAACTGAATTCTAATGATAGCTTGCTTAATTAAATGGAGAAAATAGACCTTTGTTTCTTCGGCTTTTAGAATTAAAAATTTGAAACACAGATTTAAAAGATCCGAATACAAAATGGAAGAAATTATTTTTGTGTCATTTTTTAGAGGTATTCCGTAACATTTTGTTGTGGCAAGTATACGATGCAGATACTTGAACAAAAAATGTTTTAAATTGACATAACATACAAAAAAAAATGATTTGAGCGACTTACAAGATGGGAAGTTCACATATTTAGAGAAACAACTTTAAGCACAATCTGGTTTAATTCGAATGTGTATTATAAGTTTATCATTTTGTAGTATTTTCAATAAAATATTTCTTAATTCAGAATTACTCGGTGAGACAAAAGTTCGTTTAAACATTAAATATTCAAAACAAAACAAGTGAGGGGGGATAATAATTGATGATAAGGAAGTGGAGTTTGTGCATAAAAGGTGTCATAAGGACATAGAATATTTTTATTAGCTAAAATACTTTTAACTAATAATTTCATTGTTAGAGTACACAGACAACCGAGATATTCAGCAGAGTTATGCAAACTTATTTGCAATAAAACGCTGTGTTACATGCTGATTTCTTATTCGCTTTTGAAGTCTTATTATTACCTAATAGAGCGTTTTGGTGAAGTTATTTTGTTTGAACAGAGATTCAGTAACTCTGGAGTTGCGAAAATTTCGCATGGTGAAAGGAATAAAGAGGAATCAAATATAGTGTTCTGTAATAGTGAGGCTTGTCAAACCTTTGCAAGAAACTGGCTCTTTGAAGGATAAACAAAGGATTGGAATATGCCTGTTGGCATAGCTGAATTATGGTGGTGGAAATCACTATAAATTATTTAGTGGCAGAATTGTCCGTGAAGAGTAGCAGCACTCGTGGATCTAGATGAATGTTGGATGTGTCTCCCTAATTTATTAGGCGTGATCTTCATGAGATAGTGTATTTCTGAAAATATCTATGGTATATCGGCAAATTTCAGCCACAGCAGAAATCGTAATCTGAAGATACAACATTGAGAGCATCAGCAAATCAGCAACGGCAAGAATTGAAAGCGATCCTGAGTGGTTTTTCAACATTTTCTAGACAGATGAAGCCCCAAGGGATATCGGCACCTAGAATACTGGTATATGGGCGACGTTAAATCCTTGAGAATATAAGTCGAAGCCATTGTATGTCGCAAAGTCCCGGAGATGGAGTGATGCATGTTAATCCTGTTGATGCAGTGCTTCTCAAAGATGGAACTTTCGCGACCCAATATTCAATCATAATTTTCATCGCGCCCCCCTCCTCATACAATAACAATGTGTTGAACTCCATAATACTATAATTTGACGCTGAGACTACGATACTTTAACATCTTAATTGCCCCAGGCATGTATTAACGTCACGCTAAGCCAAATTGTTTATTTTCTCAGACGTATATAAACGTCTTTCCGAAGTAGAATCTTTTCTGTGCACTGCTAACCATAAAATTATTCCGAAGGCTTTGGAATGCAATCAAAGGACCTTGACAATGTCTACGATGGATTTACTTATTTCAGATTTTTTTTTACTTCTTTATCCCTTCCCTTCACTATGCATCATATACGCGCGCTTACGTGGAAAACGGTGGCAAAAGGAAGCGAATCGTGTTAACTTTTAATCGGCAGTTAAGGGATTAATTATAAACCGTATAAATTATCAAGATAATTGTTAATTTTTGTTTTTAATTATATATACATATGACAATCACTGGTAATTAATAATTTTTCTTAACTTAATATTGTTAAATTAATTATAAAATACATTGTGTAGCACTGATGCATTTAATACTATCATATGTCAGTGTAAATGTGTATTTTAATTTTTATTATGTCAGAGAGTGTATTTTGTTTTACTTTCAGTAATTTAATAATTTTCTTAAATAATGGTTTGATTTCGACTTTTCAATATGCTCGCGCCCCCCTTGTAGAGTTATCACGCCCCTCTAGGGGGCGCGCCCCACAGTTTGAGAAACGCGGTGTTGATTCACTAAGTTTTTCCATGTACTTGGTCTGGAAATTGGGACAGTGGGATGCCAGCTCAGATGTCAAACTCGTCACTTGACCGTGGCTCAAAATCCCGATATACGTCACAGGTGAACTTCATATTGTTCTTCAAAACTCGTCGTTAATTAATATTAAGGAAGGGAGAATGTTTTACATTGCTTGTAATTAGATCTCAAAGTACCTCAGTGGTGAAGCAATGAATTGAAAGAAGGAAATGCAAGAGAAGAAATCTGGAAAGTGACTTGGCTGATGTATTAAATACTCGATAAAATTTCAAGCTTAGGAATGTTTCCAATAAATATAAGGCATCTTATGTTACATTCGTTTTGTCAAAAACTGACAATGAAACTCCACCTCAAACTTAAAAAGATTGCAACTCGATCAAATTCCCGCAACACGAGCAGTTGCTAAGACATATAAACCAGAAAATAAATACAAACACATAAATTAAAATTAACGATTTTATAACTAACTGCACATAAGTGTTGATTAAAATTAATTAACATTTGAGTTATAAAAATTTTTTTATCTGAAATATTTGCAGACACTCAAAACTGTAACTCACAACAAAATGCAAGGAGCTCCCTTGCTTACGCTTAAGATTTGCAGCCGTCGTTCAAACAGACATCCAAAAAGTTTCCAAAATATTCATCACTATCAAAGCAAATAACTGCTTGGAATGAGTAACAAAATTCTAACTATTTAAATAATCTAACTTTCAAAGTGAAAGTCTCCCTGCTAATCACTAATTTCTAAATTTACAAACAGTTATCTCTTTCCATTTTCCTCTCTATCTCTCTCACTTGCCATTGTACATAATCTGCTACCACTGTAAAAAAACGTTGCAGATTCACTTTACGTCAAATTATATACTAGTAATATCTCTACAAAGTGACGTTTAAAATTAATATCATAAAATGTTTCAAAACAATTCAGAAGAAAAACTGTATGATAATAAAAAATTCTCCTTTTTACATTGCTACATTTAATGTTGTCATTCTTCTTTTTTTCAGCTAGTTATATATAGTGTGTGTATGTGTGTGTGTATGTGTGTAAGCATTATATTGTATAAATAAGTCTAACAACAAATAAATAAAGATACTAAAGAAAACTGAGGAACTAAGCTGAAATTTT
>BMAV01016444.1:23252-50523 GCA_019973955.1 Trichonephila inaurata madagascariensis
AAAATTTCAGCTTAAAAAAATATACAGTAATGAAGAAAACGGAGCATACATTCCAACTAAAAATGAATTCCACATTTTTAATTAGGAGTGTTATCATGTAGCACAAGGTAATTAAATAAGATACTAACATAAATAAATATTTATATTAAATTTGAAAAAGTACGTACAAAAAATCTTGAATATGAACTTTTTCTATTTTACCTACTACAGAATTTAATTTTTTTAAAAATAACGTCAGTGATAAATACGCTTTTTTAATGTATGTATTTAAAATATCGAAGAAATATTTTTGATGCAATTTTCATGGTAAAAGATCTATATGAAGCTGTGAATTTTTAATTAGGCTTAAGAAGTTTGCTTATCGAAAATAATTTAAAACATTTTAAGCGTTCCTTAAAGTTTATTTCTACAAAGAATATTTTTTTAAGTACTTATTTTTAAGATGGTAAAAATTACTTATGAAGAAAGAAAGAAGTCAATTTATCTCATCTCTAATAGGACGTCAAGATTAACAGTTTAAACAGGTTATTTTCTAAAATACCTTGAAACTAGGATTAAACAGCCTTAGCGCAAATGCTCCAAAGATAATATATCAGAGATATGAGACCTATTTTCAGGTACCGAGGATAAAAAGAATATTATGTAAAAGCAAGAACAAAGAGAATAGGCAAGCTTAAACGTGAAATAGCTAGCACTAACTAAAACGCTGGGATCCTTCGTAGGATAGATTGCAAAGATGAGCTGTAATTGAGATTGATGAAGTCTGTAGAGGAATTAGGATGCCATATTCGTTATGAAGACGCAAGCTCTGCGTGATACGGATAAGAAGGCTGGGTAAAGCGGATTTGCGAACCCCATTGTGGAAGGGGGAGGTCAGAAAACAGCAGCCGAATTTTTCGTAGGATTGATGGTTAGAGCAAAAGGTTGGAAGTCTTCCTGTGAAGCAGAATAATTTTGTAACGTCTCCTTGCTCAAATATTAGCCCAGGGATCAATTTGCTCTATCCCCGTGAACAAATTGACGTAACGGATGGACTAAGCGTTACACATGATATATCACGCTATGAATGGCCTCCGATGAAATTAATTCAGAGATTCTTCAAGAAAAATCAACATTTATTTATTTAATCTCGTTATAAGTTTTATAAGTGTTCATTTTGTACTTATTTCGTGAACGTTAGGGGGCTTTCTAATCCCGTAAGATTAATTCATGAAATTCATGTAAAAAAAAGTGAGATTTGTTGCATAAGGCAATGATTGCAAAACAATTAAGGAGTTCTTAAATAGCTCATGAAATTTATAAATCAATTTCTTTTTTTTTAAAAAAAACGGAGTTTTATATTTGCATAGGATTTAATTTTATTTTAATCTCAAGAAATAAATTTAAATAAAAAGTAATATATCGTATTTAAACTTCTATAGTTTGTGTATAAGTATACAATGAAATAACAGAAAGCTATTCTAGTTAAATTTATAATAATGAATTCAGTTAAAAAGAAAGTTTTAGCTCTCAAATTATTTAATATATGATATAGATTGTAGAGTTTGATAAAATTGGAAAAGGGAGTATGTTTTGAAAGTCACTATTAAAATGTAAGCAAAAGATTGTTATCTTACAAATTGCGTAAAAAAATGGAAAAAAGCAACAAGATAAACTACAAATATAATATTATTAATATTTCCAATAAAAAATGTATCGTGTAAACCATAATTTTGAGCAAAAATTTATTAATTTTAAGCAGATAAAATATTATTTAAATTGAACATGTATTTCATAAAGTGTTTATACTTTTGTTATGTTAGCCACGATATATTATTATATCTCATTAAATTACACGTAGATTTACTTCAATGTATTTTCAAACAAAATATCCACAACTTAAAAGAATTTTAATAAGTGTTTGAAAGTTTAATATTTTAAACTACAACCTATAAAATACTTTATTCCAGGAAATATATTGCATATATATATGCCTAACTGATTTATACTTCAAAAATACAGGGAGAAATATATGATCTGTACATACCATTTGTCTTATATATGGAGAAAAATAAAATACATTTAAAGTATTATGGTTTATGAAAGCCTTTTATACTCATTTATCTAAGAACAAAACTTTTATTAAATAACAAGAGTAACCTTTTAAAAATTATTTTCTTCTTCTTTTTTTTTGCTGTAGATGGAAATGACCTCGTTAATAAATATTGCTGAAATAAATTATTCTGCTTGAATGAAGTTTATTTTAAAGGCAAAAAAATAAACTCATTTTTCTGATTTTTTTCTTTGTTTTCGTTTTATTAGTCTCATTCATCTTTTTATGTTGAAGAATAAATTTGATTTAAAGTTTTATAACCCCATCAAATTGCGGCATTAGACTAATAGAAATAAATCAAATTCCAAATTACATCTTTCTCTTCTACAAATTACAGTACTTGTTTTTACTCATTTTTTTTAATGCAGCCTTTTCGTATTCACCAAAATTCATTTACGGTTATAAACATCTTTGCTTTGTAGGCCTGCTTCTATGATAGGTTCCAAATGTGCATTAAAGCTGAACGTTTGGGCTCTGGATAAAATATTGCCTTAATAACAGTATGGAAACGAAAACAAATTTAAACAACACATACAAAAAGTTAAAAATGAAAACGTACAACAACAAGAAAGAGAGGAAATAGGGAAAAAAAGATTAAAACGAAATTACATTCTCTCTAGAGTACTGGGAACAACGAAATAGCGTTTTTAAGGTACCATTTAAACTTCAGCGAACCAATAAATTCTGGAAAAGCAGTAAAAATAACTTTATCCCGGTGGTAACATTACGTGAAGTTCCCTAAATAAATTAGATTTTTCCATTTCAAAAAGGAGCTTTGTGAGAGAATGAAATACCTGGAATTACCTATCAGCACCTGAAGGCTCTTCCAATTTGTTTGTTTTGTATTACATGATATTTTTTCTTTGTAAACTTTGACCCAACAAAAGAAGGCCAAATCATAGTCTTAAGCAGGGCTTAGAGTTTGTTTTTCAAAAAAGGTTTCTATAAAAGTCTTTACTATGTTCTTATTACTATTGCAGGATAAGTTTGACACAACTCAGGGGGAAAATTTCTCCTTTGAATTGACATTAATCAAGGCTCATTAAATATAGTAAATTTTACAGTTCTAAAGTATACTCATAAGGACATGTCGATAAGTTAAAATGACAAAATTAATACTCTGTTTTTTATTATATATATATTAAAATGTCCAATAAAACTTAGATTTTTGTGCTCTAAATAATATTTTCAATCTTTCTATAGTACAACAAAATAAATTTTATAGTTTATATTAATATACAGTACAACAGCTTATTTTTCCTCTTTAATTTAACTTGGACGTAATAGTTGAGATCTTTTAATACATGCTTATGTTTAGATACCATTTTCTAAAAATCTCTCCCTTATATATGAAAAAATAATTTCAACACATGTGTTTTAAAAAAAAATTATAAAACATACATTTTGACCTTTTATATTTTTTTTTTCTTTTCCACGCATAAAACTATTTTTGAAAGATTAGGCATTACAAACAAGAGAAAGTAGTAAGTTCACTATGTGCACAGGTATAATGTATAGAAGATTAAAAAAAAAATTTTTAAAAAATACAACTTGCAACTTTTTTTTAAGTATTCCTAAATGCAAAACAGAAGAAAAAGTGAAAAAAAAAACCAAGAAAAATAATAATTTCTCAAAAAACTTACCTGGTTAACTTTTGCCAGGTTATTTTTGTATGCCTAATACCAATTATTAGTTATTTTTTCAGTTTTAAAGTTTTTAGAACTTAAGGGAAAAGTGAACTTGCAAAGTGAATATGAATATGATTTTTATATAAATACACATTTTTATTTAATATTAACATTTTTTATAAAAATAATTCTAGAATATACAACTTATTTTGCACACATGTATAAAGTAAGAGATTAAACATAGTTAACTTGTTTTGTTTTTTTTAATGTGTGAAGTAGCTGCATAATTTATTAATATATTTTTTTTAATTCTGAAAATCTCATTTCTTTTCTTTTTTCACACACATATTTTTAATAGGCATTATGAAGTGAGAAATATTTGTGTTTTATTAAAATGAAAATAAAAAAAAGAATAAATATTAGTTTATTTCAAACCCAAGAGGAACTATATTTTTAAAATGTGTCAAAAGAGGGAGTGATTATTTGCTTACATTTTTATCAGTTTTATTTATGATATTTTAATGGTTTGTCAACGAACATATAAATAATACACACTTCTATGTTTAGAAAAATATGCACTATGTCTTAAAACTAAGACAGAAAAATCGATTTTCTTAAAGCAGTGCTTCTCAAACTTTCAAAATTTGCGACCCAATATTAAATCAGAATTTCCATCGCGCCCCCTTCCATACAATAATAAAGTTTTGAATTCAATAATACTACACTTTGCCGCTAAAGCTACAATACGTTTTTAACCTGTTAAGTGTCATTGGCGTATATATACGTCTCACACAGTTAAAACGTTAATTATCCCGGATATTATATATGCGTCTTTCTGAAGTACGATTTTCTCTGTGCACTGCTATCCATAGAATTATTCCGAATGCTTTGGAATGCAATAAAAGGACATTGACAGTGTTTGCAAAGGATTTACTTATTTCAGAGAAGGAAAGTTCTTTCAGATTCTTTCAGAGATTCTTTTTCCTTTTCATTCTTCCTTCCCTCAATATATCACATACGTGTGCCTACATGGAAAACGGAGGCATTGGGAACCGAATCATGTAACTTTAATAATTAAAATAATAGTTAAATAATTAATTATAAACAGTACCAATTATTAAGATATTTGTTAATTTTTGAACATAATTTTATATATAAGAAATCCGTGGGAACACTGGTGATTATTAAACTTGTTCTTAACTTAGTGTTGTTAAATTAATTATAAAATACATTGTGCAGTACTCATACATTTATAAATGTATTATTTCAGTGTAAATGTGAATTTTACTTTTTATTATGTCAGAAAGGTTTTTTTTAGTTATTTTCAGTAAATTAAGTTTTTTAAAATAATATTTTGTTTTTGACTTTTCAATATGCTCGCGCCCCCGTCAGAGATTAATCACGCCCCCTAGGGGGCGCGCCCTACAGTTTGAGAAACGCTGTCTTAAATTATATAATGTACAAATAGATAACGCCTTCTAGAGAAGCTTTGCGTATTTTGCAGTGGAACGGAGGTGGCTTATCCCAACTCAAAAGAGCGAAGTTTGTGCAGTGGCTTAACACTCATGATATAGATAACTTTACTATTGTGGAGGCCAACCTCACCAGTGATAAACTGAAATATTTCTCTTTTAAGTGATACTCCTTATATATCATTCCCAAGTCTGGACAAGTGGCGAATGGCATCCTGGTTGGAATTAAATCTGGGCTCACCGCTGATTTCCGTATTATTAAAGATATGGACTGCTCTCCTAATAAAAATGAAGTCAACAAACTAAACCTCTGGAAAAATGGAAAACGTTTTAACATTCCTCGCTACTTACAGCCTTCTCAATAATAAACCTGACTTCTCTTACTTTAACTCTTCGACTCGAACTGTTTTCCTGGGAGAGTTTAATACCCACTTCCCAATTTGGAAATGAAAAGCGTAGAGGATCTTTTGAATTCCAGTACTTTCGAGCTAATTTATAACTACAGTGATCTTCACACATACCTACACTATAATGAAACGTCCACGTCCTCTGACCTTCTTCTGGTGACTTCGGACATTAGTGAACCCTCTAGACGCTATGTTATTGAAGATCCGGGTTCCGGCCACCGTCAAGTTATAGCAGAAGTTTCTCTTGGTTCACCGTGTAAGCATTCTATGTCATTCTCAAGAGTCTCATGGAATTTCAAGGAAGCTGATTGGACTTCCTTTTCCGCAATGACTGAGCAATAATTTCACTCTGACCGTATAACTTTTTCCCTTCATACAAGCAGACAATGTGAACTTATTAATTATAATATTTTACATTGTGCGAAAACGTGTATACCTAGAGGTAGAGTGAAGAAATGATTTTGATCGGAAGAGCTCAAATACATGAAGATTAAGCGTAACAAACTGAGAAGAAAAGCGGAGTTAACACACAGATCTTCGGATGCTCAGGCATGGAGAAAGTAATCCGCGTTGTTTAGAAAAATGTGCTCGTCGAAAAAACGAGAATCATTTTAATGATTTCGTTTCTGGAGCCAATTATCAGAGAGATAGTAGGAAAATTTCCAATTTCCTTTCTGGTATCAATAATAAAGGCAAGCGTGCTCGTAAACAAACTTTTAACCCTTTATGTTTCGCATTATGATTGACTACACTTTTTTTCATGCAATATTTTTTGAATACCTACATTAAAAATTAAGGCATATGCATTAACAAAATACTCAACCTTGGGAAATTTAATTAGTTACATGTAATTAATTAATTAAACATATTCAACTGTAAAATTAATTATACACACTGTTTACTTAAAATAAATAGTCAAATCGTTTTCTAAGGTCTTTATTAACATACAAAAATAATAAGATACCTATCTTTTGACATTAACTATTTTTTTGGAACAAAAATAACAATCTTCGCAATCCGTTGAAAACGCCGTCAGCTGAATACGCAACTTCAGCTACAAAACTCTTCGCCTTCTCCGCTAAAACAGTCCTCATAGAACCCATGCTATCATATATTCTAGAAGAGTGGATTTCAAAGAAAATTTCTGATAAGTATCGTCAGACTCGCGGTACTTATAAGTACCTTTGGTAGATAAAGGGTTAAAGTCACTAATAAAACTACCACCTCTGTTACAGAAATCGCCAATGCATTTGTCAAATATTTTACTAACTTCCACCAAAAGAATAAATACGCAAGAATATCTTCAAGGGTTTTAAAGTATGAAATTAAATCCCTTGCCACAGATTTTGGTGCTCGAGCATCTTCTCATCCTATTTTCAACTCATCTTTATCTTTAGATGAGTTTACTCAAGCTATTATTTGCCTTAAAAGGGGGAAATTCTCAGGCGAAGATGGCATACACTCTGAGTTCCAACAACATCTGAGTACTTGTGCCTTAAGCACTTTGTTAAGGTTCGTCAATTTGATTTGGAATTCGGGAACTATTCCTTCTCAGTAGCTTAGAGCCATAGTTTTACCAATCCATAAAAAAGATAAGGATCCAAAGGATCTTCAAAGATGCAGACCAAACTCTCTTACCACCATTTTGGGAGAAGCTATGGACAGTATTGTAACTAAAAGACTTAATTGGTTCGAAGAAACCAATAGCCTCCTTGCAGAGGAACAGGCTGAATTCAGACAATTTAGATCTACCAACCAATAGGTTGCATTCCTTAGCCAGTCTATCAAAGATACCTTGGATAAAAGCATAATACATAAAATTCAAACACATTTTGACATTCATACATATTCATTGACATAAAATCTGCTTATGACACTGTACGGACCGATAAAATCTTGTTGAAATTCAGCGATCTTGGTATTGAAAACAATATGTTTAATTTGTTTCGTGGTCAGATATGGGATACGATGTTCTTAAAACTCAGGGCTCAGTATCCAGCTGCACCACTCTTCAATATTTACATAAATGATCCATCTCTCAGAATGATTACTGGAGTTAGATGCCTACTTTATGCTGAGACTTTGTGATCTGGACTGAATCTCCCAAGAAAAAGACCACACAATTAATCAATCATGCCTTGAATTTAGCGCTTCAGGTTTTGGTACGTTGGTGGTATGAAACTAACATGAAGGTTCACCTGGATAAAACAGTCTCAGACACATTCTCTTTGACACATCTGCCCTTGCATTTCGATCTGTCATATGGGATGCATGTCATCCCGGAAGTCAATAGTTTTAGCTATTAGGTATGACCTTTTGATCGGAAGTTATCCTGGATAGCTTATACTGAAAATAATGTAAATCGCCTCTCGAACAAAATGACGCTTTTGAAAAAACTAGCTGGCTCTAGGTGGGGCTGTTTCAATTATACCCTAAATCAGTGTTTCTCAAACTGTGGGGCGCGCCCCCCTTAGGGAGCGTGACAACTCTACAAGAGGGCGCGAGCCTATTGAAAAGTCGAGAACAAAAGATTTTTTAAGAAAAAATTATTAATTTACCAAAAGTAAATAAACAAAATACATTCTGACATGATAAAAAATAAAATACACATTTACACTGATATGGACATTTACACTGACTTATAAATATATCAGTGTGATACAAAATGTATTTTATAATTAATTTAACAATTTTAAGTTAAAAACAAGTTTATTAATTACCAGTGACCCTATGGGGTTTTCATATATATAATTTATAACAAAAATTAACACTTATCTTGATAATTTTTGTACGGTTTATAATTAAACCTTGACTGACGATCATAAGTTTTGCGATTCGCTTCCCAATGCGAACCGTTTTCCACGTAGGCGCGCGTACGTGATGTATTGGGGGAAGGGGGAGGAATAAAGGAGCAAAAATAATCTGGAATAAGTAAATTCTTCTCAAACATTGTCAAGGTCCTTTTATTGCATTCCCAAAGTCTTCGAATAATTTTACGGATAGCAGTGCACAGAAAAAATCGTACCTCGGAAAGACGTATATAAACGTCTGGAGAAATAATGGCTTTGGCTTAGCGAGACATTTATATACACGGGGAGTGCTTAAGAGGTTGAAGTCGTATCGTAGTTTTATCGTCAAAGTATAGTATTATTGACTTCCGTACCTCGTTATTGTCCGGGGGGGGGCCGATGAAAATAATGATTGAATATTGGGTCGCGAGTATTGCAACTTTGAGAAACAATGCCCTAAATATAACATAAGTTATATTTAGGGTATAACATAAGTTATATATAGGGTATTCCTTTTGCCCATCTTGACCTACTGCTGTGAGCCGCTGATTACAGCACCTAGATCTATAACAGAAATACTTGAAAGAGTCCGAAATCAGGCATTGCGGATCTTGACAGGAGTTGTTAAAACAACTCTGATCGATGTCAATAGAAAATAAACCCTTGAAAAACATCTTTCAAGAGAGAGCCCTGCTACTGTGGGAAAATTATTACGACTACCCGACGGCATCTCTCTTTTGAACAAACTCCACTTGGACTCAGGGAGTGTTTGAAGACCCAACGTGGCTTTCTGCAGTGTGTACTGGAACTAAAAGAACAGCTTGATTTAGATTTAGTCCCTGGGCCTCTGGTGTCATCTCTGGACTTAACTATTGTTAAATGTTTTCGAATTTGCACTGAGCTTACCCAGGTAGTTTCCGAAAAAGAGCAAAATACCTCAATCCTGTCTATTGTTTCAAGGTAAAGAATCTTAAAGATTTTTTACCTTGAAACGATAGACACCGTGTATCCTGAACCAGAAGGGGCGCATATCCCCGCTGATGGAAGCCTTTTGACAGACTCTGACAGCGCTGGAGTAGGAGTGTATTGCCACCTTTTCTCCTTTTATATAACAACTGGAACATTCACAACCGCCTATGATGGTGAGGTTGCTTCCCTTCAAGTAGCCATTGCACAGTTGCAAAGTCATTTGATAGCTTTACTATGGCTGTTGTTTTATGTGATTTAAAAGCAGCTATTTTTGCTGTGAACTCTAATTCTCCTCCTGGTCTCTTCTATCATTCTCGATTGCAAAAAATTGCGGCAGTGTCTGTCTGAGTACTCTAAGCAAATCGTCTTGCAGTGGATCCCTAGAAACTGCGGTGTAACTGGTAATGATTTTGAGGACCACCTAGCAAAGAAGGGAGCTTCCATTCAACAGATAACAAGAAAAGATGTTCCTTTTACCAGTTCCAGGCGTATGATTAAGAAAAAGTTGAATGATCTGTCTTCAAGACGCTAAACTGAGAGAAATTTCAATAAGATATGGTGGGATAATCTTAAGGATCTTCCCATGTGACCAAGACATACAGTAGTTGCTGAGTTTTGTCTGATCATTGGACACGACTGTCTCCTGAAACATCTACGTAGAATTCTTGTTGCACAGGCCCCTTTCTGCACTCTCTGAGATATTCGGGAAGACATGGATGATGCCTAGCTTTAAAGGGCTCCTCTTTGTGTGACCTTTAATGGCAATCTAGGAACTTATTGGGTTCAAAGACTTTTCTCGCCATTTTTATTTTATGTTTTGTCCTCGCTTTTTTTATTTTGTCGGTTTTTGTTTTTATTCATACATCCTTGTGGTGTAGTGGTATTCTGTAACTCTGGCTATTTAAAATTTTAAAAAAAATGTCAAAATAGTCTAATATTGGTGTACAGCAGAATCTACCTTTCAATATTAATCATTCTAATCATTAAGAGCCCATTATAATTTCTCAAGTTTTAGTGTTTTGGAAACAAAAATCATATTAACAGAAATAGAGTATAGCCAAAATTAGTAGAATTTCTAATTTTCAGCTTTTTATATAGCTTGAGTTATTGACTCATTTAAATTGGCTTCATTTGATATAAATGCTACTTTACCTCTCGTTTTGCGGAGTTAAAATTATATAATTTTCTTATTGTTATAAATTCTCTTTTTGAAGATTCTTTTTA
Source organism: Trichonephila inaurata madagascariensis (assembly GCA_019973955.1). Taxonomy (NCBI): domain Eukaryota; kingdom Metazoa; phylum Arthropoda; class Arachnida; order Araneae; family Nephilidae; genus Trichonephila; species Trichonephila inaurata. Next base: position 33,834 of record BMAV01016444.1, read on the forward strand.
AATTTTGCTATGGATTGTATTAAATAATACATACCTATAGAAGAACCAAATTTCTCTTTGTTAAAAAGTATCAGATGGTAAGAGTATCTATGGGAAATATAAAGTTTTAAAATATAAACATACACACACACAAAAACAATTCAGAAATACACTAAAAAAGGAATTTGAAAAAGAAAATGGATTTGAAATTCCAATAAATCTCAAAATTCTGCATGCAAATCTCAACATATATACATGCTTAAATATAAAAAAAAAAAGAAATCGAACGAGATATACAGCCTTTTTTTTATCTTATTTTTTCCATGCTACTCGAAGAATAACTATAATTTCAAGTTTTGCCCTCAAAAAATAGTTCAGCATTTTTACCGCGACTTATCGTATTCTGAAATCGTACTCGGATGTTGTACGAATATTTTCGAATTCTTAAATCATTTGAAAGCTAAAGCATGCTATAAAAATTTAGTGTTAAGCAAATATTAAATGTATAATAACAGGTAAATAAAAAAATTGCAGAAAAATCAATAACAATTAATTCAAACCTTTACAAAACAGGATTAAAGTTCTTTTTTAAATAAGTTTAAATTGCCTTGTAAAAATTTCATTGCTTCATTTTTTGAAAATTATTTAAAAAAACATGAAGTTTATATATTACAATATAAAGCGGAATATTTAACTAAATAATTTTGTATGATTGAGTTATCTATATATATTGATGTAGTACATCTGATAAGATGTGATTACCTTAGTTTGCCTTCTGCAGTGAATAATACACACCTATTATTCAACGATGAGATTTATTACCATAACAATATCATAAGCTTTTTATTCATAGATTAAAATATTTACATGGCATGCAAATATGTTTTGTTTAGCATTTGTATCTCGAAAGCAAAGCAAAAATGAAATTTTCATCAAAAGGTTTCTTTTAAAAAACTCATATTATATAATTACTTAATAAACAGTCTCGGAAATTTTATTTATATCAACTGTTATAGTAAATTTTAAATATTGGTCTTACAATATTTGTGTTTCTTCATTAATGATAATGTAGTTCACAGTCATTTATTTCATAGTATGGATTAGTTTTGTTTTTCAATTAATCTATAAAAACCATTCTAGAAAATATGTACAAAATAACAACTGTAATTTGAAGCGATTGGTGTATTGTTTAAATTAACTACTATAATAAAGTTTCAAAAAATAATCCCTTAGATATAAATCTCCTTTTCAATTAAAAAAATTAAAATAAAATTTTAATTAAATATCAATAGAAAGATAAAAAAATGATCTCTTACACTTGTTATCTATCAGAATAATACAGGACGAAGCACTTGTAAAAAATTGTAACAATTCACTGAATATCTTGAAAATCGTATCATACTAATAATTGGTATGAATATTTGTCGTAATTTTATTTTAAAAAAATTCTTACTACACCTTGACTCTGTAAAAACATATGACCAATTAAAAAATATTCATTATGCATATCATATTTTGTGAAAATTAGACATAATGTATAATGTTTTGTTTATATAAATAGTTTGTTTGAGAGATGAACACAAATCTGTTTGGAGGGTATATTACTTCGCACAGGTATATTTCTTACATTCTTATTACATTATTGATTAGTTTTTGATTCTTTCCATAAAATAAAATTGGCATATATACGAATAATATTACTTAAAAGTGTAATATTTATTAAATTTTAAGAGCTTGTTAATATTTTGAGAACTTCAGGTTAGAATAATGCTGTATGATAAAAATTATAAGCAGCTTCTGAAAATTTCCTAAGATTTTGGTGATTATCATTTTTTTCATTACTCAGCTCTATGCCCAATGCATATAAGCTAATTTTACAAAATGATTTAAATTTTGAACTGGACTCATTTAAATGTTATTTTTCAATATTCTAAATTACACGTAAAAATATGCAAGCAATTTACAAAGTTGAACAAAGGCAAAATTGCGTTAGCAATTTGAACAAACAATTACGATCTGTTTTCAAAACATTTAAGAAGCAACATAATAATGTTGCATTTATAAAAAGAAACAAAATTAACATTTTTTATAATCTTGTACATAATTTTAATTAAAACAATAGTATACCTTTTTAGATTCATATCGAATTAACTATTTTCTGAAATTCTAATTTTTATTTATTCTATTTATCTAATTCTATTCTAATTTAGTTCGACTTATACTTATTGGTTCTGAAAGCAAAATAAAGAAACATTTTTTTTAGAATACATTTACTAATATAATATAAAAATGTAAAATATTTGAAATCAGGAAAAAAAAATAATTTTATCACCATACAATTTAAAATAATATAGAAACTAATAAAATTCTAATTTTCATTAGTTCAAACGACTTATCAGTTACTAAACAATTTAAGATAAATCCTACACCAAATCAGCTATAGCTAGTAATTACAGAATTATTAACTGTAGCAATTAATATTTCAAAGGAAGTTTGACTTTTAAAGTAATTTCCTAAACCATTCTTTACTATATCTATAATATTCATCCTTGTATAGAAATAGCAATTAGTGTTAAGCAGATCGCTTTTTGAAAATTGTAAATAGTCTTTTAAATGTGTTTAAAATACGCAGTTAAATTTATGTGAATACAAGCCATCTGTAATTAATTTCAAACTTAATTAATAGTTTTAAAGTGTAATATTCTCGATTTATTTTTATAAATAAGATGTTTGTCATTATAATACATTTAAAAATTAAAAGAATATTGAAATACGAATTCAAGAATGATAAATAACATAGGAATAAAAGTATACATAATGTAACATTTTTACCTTTCTCAGTGTTAAGCTCAAAAATTCTTTCAGATTCCCGAGAAATCAATCATGGTGAATTGAAAAAAAGTAAACAAAAAGGAGGTCAATTAGCAGACTGCCAGAATGAAAGTAAAAGAAGAATTGAAAGGATTAGAGAGTGAAATTAGTCAATGCAATCACATACCTTTAATGTTAAGCAGAACCTTAAAAATTAAGAGTAACAAGTTTCTCCTTTATAAAAATAAACAAGATAATTTAATTTAATTCATGAGACAAAGTGATTTATATTCATCTTCTGGAACATTAAAACATATTTTCAAATTCATATTGTTGAAATTTAAAAAAAATATAACTTACGTATGGCTATCATATAAATTAAGGCAACAATATATACTTCCTGATAAGCATTTTCAGCTAGAGAGGTGATGTTTATAGGAGTATTGTTGCTCTAATTATTATTTATAAGAAACATAAATATGTTAATAGAAATATAATTCCTAAAATGTTTATCCGCATCAAAAACATGAATAATTCATCAAGAAAATGATGGCAGGGGTGATTTTTTTTTATTTCACGTATTTTATATATATATATATATATTTACGTCAAGTTTCATATTTATCAGATGATAACTAAAATTAGAAAACCACGAAAAGATGAAATGTGAAAAAAGTAGTAGATAGAAATGTATATATATATATTAAACTCGCAGTTATACAGGAAAATAATTACATCTTCAAAAATGTATTCACCTTTTTTGTCATTTCTCAACAAATAATATATAGTAGGAAAGCATATACGCGCGTGATCTCTTGATGTTCTGCAAAAATTTGTGTTGTTTTCACATATAATTAAATACCAAAGGAAATGTAGAATTTTCATTCAGTTACTATATGTAATATGCAAATAAGTTTCATGTAAACATTTTTTTAAGTATTGCGTGTATGATTACATATGTAATTTAATTAATACAGCTCATAATTCAATTAGCTGAAAAAAATTGTAACGGATTTCACTTACATTTTCCTTAACTAATCGATGGGGCTATTTTTCTTTGATGTTCGATATGAAAAGTTCGCCTTGGAAATAACCGTGATATGTACAAATTATACTTATAATCTCACAAGAAGTTTAATAAATGAGAAAGAAAACCAATGTAATATAGAAATGAATTGAAGGCGTCATAGAAAATGTTCTATGTGTTCTTAGCAGGTTTATAAGTAGAGATTTAAAGAGCATCTGCCTGAATTGAATCATGTTGATGAAAGTCTACTGTGTAGAGATCGCAAGATAATTTGTTATTACTATTATAATTATTATTTAAATTCAAGTTACCCCAAGTGTAATCCAATATTGATTATTTAATTATTTAAATAAGCAGCTAATTATTAAAGCTTATCCTTTGAGTAAATATGTCACTCAATGTCTTTGAAATGAATTCGTCATAAGACCCAATACATATTTTAAATAATCAGTAAGAATGGATATTATAATATAACTCGCGAATGATTACATATGTTCCATATTTAAGAAAAATGCTGCTTGAAAAAGTTATAAATACAAATTGGATCATATTTCTAAATTTTTCATAAAAGTTTGAAAAAAAAGGCAAGAGTTAAACATAATTTTTTTAAAAATTGTCATTGCTGATCCCCTAGCTTGGTTTTAAGGTATCCAAATGTGTAAGCAATTTAAATTAATTAATAATTTTAATTTAAGCATTATAGAACACTATAAAAATGTATGTAAGTGATTGGATATTTTCACTGAGTGTTTGCCTAGATAGGATATGCTAGTGAGTAGCATTAACGTACACACTCACATGATAAATACATATAATTTCACTAGCAAGCTCTATAAAAATAGCCACAAATGACATTTTTAAGTGTGCCTATTCGTGTGTGTCTTAATTCACATTTGTTGTTGGGTTATTCTGTAATGTTCGTGTTTTTTCATTTTATTCCTTAAAGTATCCGAGTACGTTCGGAACCATGATTTTAAAAAAGCGCATAAATGGATAATTGTCATGATATTTAGTGTAACTTAGATTAGAATACATGTATAAAATTGTTTTAAGGACATTTTGACGCCAAAAAAAAATATTTAAATAGAATATTTCGGCAAAAAATTAACTTAGAATAACCTTTATTCACACTGTTCTCCTTTTGTGAAAAATGCATCGATTATAATAGTATTTTGTCTGTATACAGCTCAGACCTCTATACAGAGGCTCGACTACGATTTTTGAAAAATTCATATTATTTTCAGAGTTACAACTATTTGAAATAATTATCGGCATTTTTTTCTTAAAATTTCTCCCCTCTGTTATCGTAAAACATGGATAAACCCACTTCTAAGTTATATATTTCAAAACTTCTAGTTGAGCCTCTGTACAGAGGTCTGAGCTATATACAGGCAAAATATTATTATAATAGAAGCATTTTACACAAAAGGAGAACATTTGGAAAAAAAAATATTCTAAGTTGATTTTTTGCGAAATATTGTATTTAAATATATTTTTTTGTCAAAATGTTCTTAAAACAATTTTATACATATATTCCAATCTAAGTGACACTAAATATCATGAAAAGTATCCATTTATGCGCTTTTTTAAAATCATGGTTCCGAATCATGGTTCCGAATATCTTAATTACGGCGTAAAGAGTTAGCTGAATATCAGTTTTACTTTTTTTAAATCAATTGAGTTAATTATATTATGTTGATATTTATTTAATTTGTCGAAAAATAAAGTCATGCGTTTTCTTACAAAAAGTTTTTTAAAAAAGTACAAATTTTGTGATTTTTTTTTTTCCGAAGTAGTATTTTCCAAAAACTTTGGTCAGTTAAAATCAAATAATATTTTACCATAATAGCATCAAAAACATTGATAGAAATCTAAAATTATGTATTACGAAGTTTAAATAAAATTTTAGCTCAGTTATTCAATTTGTATAAAAAGCCATGCTATTTATTTCCCAAAATACACCACTCTCAAAACATGTCTCAAATAACGTACCACTTTTAATTTTATACATTGCAATTTTCTGTACATTTACGACTCTGTAAAGTAAACAGAATATGTAATTAATTCTTTAATTTCCTTACTGAAAGTGAAAACATTTTCATTTGCCAAAATTATATTATCTCCTCCAAAGAAAACAAAAGAAAAAATCCTCAAAAGGAAAGGTGAACATTAAAATTCAGTCTTCAAGTACGTTAGATGACGACGACGTGATCTCATATCCAGACACTCGGAGCTTGCACTGTAAACAAAACTGGAAAAATTAATGTTATGGGTAGGGAAAAAGAAGTAAAAAAATAATTTATAAGCGCAGAAGGCAATATGCAGACCTGAGATTGTACATTTTTAAGCAGATGCTCGTAGGAAAATTGTAAATATGAGAGCACAGCGGACGATATTCTATTTAAATTTGAAGTTTTAATGCATTTTGATGTTGAGATTTCTACACTCCGGATGGAGTGATCCTAGTGATTTTATTTTGCCCTTATTTTTGAGACGAGTTTGGCTTTAATAAGTTTTTTTTCAGTATTTTCTAGTTGTCCTTCAGACTTCAAAAAGAATCCGGAATTCGCGAAATTTGCAGGTGTCAGAAAATTTTAATCTTGCATCGAGGCCTGTGTTGTTCTATCGGTATCAATTGGATCATATTTTATTTTCTTTCAACACGTCTCTTTTATAACATATTTTGTTTTGATTTATTTACTATTTGACGTAATACATATAAACGTAATAGGTTCTCCAATTTTCTTACGTAATCGTGAAATATGGATTTTACTTCCATGTATTAAATATTTTTTTTTAAATTTGAAATGTTATCCAGCAAATATTTTTTTTTTAAAAATATTTTTAATATAACTCGTTGAAAAATAAATACATAGCATTTTGCAACTTTATAAAGGCATCATCATGGGATATTTTTTTGCATTTATTAAAAATAGCAAAACCCATGAACGTAAAAAAATCCTATTTATAAAAGGCGTTAGGAATATAGTATAAAAAAATTACGAATAATGAAGAATATATACAACTTATTAAAGTAGCTTGTCTATACTACCCTCAAAAAAGTATAAGAAAGTTTAAAAAAATCCTAAGAAAAAGTAATAATCAAAATCTGTAGGAAAAAAAAAGGTCTAAAATAGATTAAAATGTAATATATTTATTTTATTGGCTATATAAAAAATTCAAATGTTAAAAAAATTTAATTAGTATAATTCATTTATATCAAATCGTGTTTGTTATTTTTCTTTATCTTATTATGAAAATTCTTCCGTGAGGGATACAGATTTCGAACACAACTGTGAAGCAGAATTAACACTAACTGCTTTGTGGTTTGAAGATATTTTACCGATTAAGCTGAATATTAGTTTTCATTAGGAGTAATGTTTGAAAACGAATTTGGTTAATTATAACGCAAAAAATTCATCCATCCTTCAAAGAGAAATGGAAAGGAAACAATATTGCTTTGGAGGAACAACTACTGTTTTTTGGTCTTTCCAATGCCACAAGGAAGTATTTACCGAATCGACGTCACCGTGATGAATCGTATTTCTCAGTGATATTTTTTTAGATACGCAAGAGACCAATTCATTTCATAGTTTCTACAATTAAGAAAACCTCATCATCTATGATATTATTGCAAACAGTACCGAGATATTGCTGAATCTTTGAAAAGACATTGACAGTCGCAACTCGTTTTAACTCGTTTTCGCTGCAAAAAAGAAATTTATTAAATGTTAAATTTTCGGTCCTAAAATAAATTTATATACCGAGTGATTCAAAATTATTTTTAGAAGTTAAGAGGGGTGATATCACCCATCCAGACGATCAATAATTACATAATAACATACAGTCGCATTCTATTCTAAGAGGTAGAAAAGAAAAAAAGTATAGACGGATCTTGCGAGATTTCCGTAAATTTCTGGGAAGGTATCCTTGGTGATTATCTGGTAGGCCCGTTACATACCATGTTTCCCAGTTTATTCCAGGCTGTTCCTCTCCCCATCCAGAGAGACATGTGGCATTATGCACGATGGAGCCTCAGCACATTTTTACATCAGGTTCCATAATATAACCCACCTGATTGTTTGGACGCGGCAGATATGTGGCTTGGGTTCCTCGCTCACCGGACCTCAGCGCACTGTACTTTTTCTTAGGTACATGGAATATTTGACACACGAGACGCATGTGGACCCAGATGAAGATCTCAAAGTATGAATTGTAGGTGCCGCTGACAAAACACAAAACAAGGAATCTTCGAGAGGATGCTCCAGTCGTTCCTCCGCTGGTGTCACCTGTGCAATGCCACGCGTGGTCGGCATCTTGAGCAGATGCTGTGAGTTTTTCACCAAACAATGAATCTGAATGTGCAACTTTTGGTATCGTTCATTGGATTTCCCAACATTGTTGTAAGTTCAGGTTTTAATTCTAATATTCTTTTTTTTTTCTGCCTCTTAGAGTGGAAAGTGACCCAAAGTTCCTATGCAACTATTGATCTAATCGGATACTATCACCCCTCATAATTTGTAAAAAACAATTTAGAATTATCTTGAATATATGTGTAACAATAACTAAACGAAGTAGGATTCAACAGAACTCAGTGAAAAAGTGTTGCATTAGAGCAACTTTGATAATGTTTCTGTATTTCTGAATTCTTCTTCTTCCTTAAAAAAAGTTTGTCTAAAATCTTGTGGTTGGTGGCTTGCCACGGCGTCGTATTTTGAAGCTGGATGCATTTAGTTACAGGCGATCGAAAGAAATTGCGTTTGTTGAGCAGAGAATGAATATGCAATGTTTCGTCTGTTTTAAAAAGAGTGCTACAGACATTTACGAAATGTTTAATTGGATAGATTCAAAATTTTGATCCAAAAACTCATTTTTCACTTTTCCCACTTTTATAAAATAAAAACTTTTACGCTTTTAATGGTGCAAAAGTTATCATTCGGCGTGCAGTGAAAGTATTTTTAATAATTTTTTGAAAATGTTTTACCACCTGTCAGAGTCCACCTGCCATTCCCACTCATATGCAAACAAACTTTTTTTCTGCATTGTAAGCCCCCAATTTCACTAATTTTTTTTCATTATTATTTAAAATACTTTGAACGGCAACGTCTAGTAGAAGAAATGAAGTGAAACAAAGGCTTGTTTATTATTTAAAACGTGCTGCTTGCATTGGATTTTGAAAGTATTTTAGTAGCTTTTGTTCTGGCTACATTTACTAATATTTTAAAATTTGTCATATATTTCTGGTAATTTTTGCTTTTTAAACAATTTTTTTTTCACAATGCCACGTTTTAAAAATATAATTTTTAAGAAAATGAGAAAGCTTGTTTGCTTTCACAGTTGAAGGTAAGTGAATCCATTAACAGTTTGAGTGTTTCTGCTTCATCCAAGAAGCTGAAATCCTCTATGGATTACAGCAATTTTCTTGGGGAAAAGGGAAATATAAATAAAATTATAAATAACACTTTATTGTGTGAAGCTATGAAAATATCTGTTGTATGTACAGAATGCAAAAATAATAGCATTTCATTTAAATTTTTAAGAAAAGTTCACGGCTTGGTCACAGAGTTTTCTGTTTCTTGCGAAACTTGTGGATTTAGCCAACCATTTCTAAGTACTGATATATATATAGTTTCATGTAATGTAAAAGAGTTTAAGTATTATGAAGTCAACCGCCCCCAAGCTTTCATATGCAATGATGTATTGGTAAAAGGTAAGTCTTCTGCTAAAGTCTTGTGTGAAGTTATGAATTAACCAACTCCATCGCAAATATTTAATACAAAGGAATCATGATTAGATACAGCCGTAGATACTGTGGCTACGGTGAATATACAAATTGCAGCTAAAGAAGCCAAATATGTCAGTGAACATTCTGATATTCCAGTTGCTATTGATGGTACTTGGCAAAAGCATGGGCATACGTCTTTGAATGGTGTTGTCATTGCAACAAGTGTTTATACCGGCAAAGTGCTTGATGCTTCAATTTTATCAAGATTTTGTAAGTGCCCCAACAAAATGCATATGGAGAACTGTAAGGCTAATCATTTTGGAAATAGTGGAAGTATGGAAGTTTCAGGAGCCATTGAAATCTTCCAACGCTCTGAAAGTTTGCATGATCTGTGACATACCAAATTTTTGGAGATGGTGACTCCAGTGCGTATAAAGCAGTTAACGAGATGCAGCCGTATGGAAGTACAGGTATTGAAAAACTGGGATGTTTTGGCTATGTCGAGAAACGGATGGGGACTCGACTGCGAGTTTTAAAACTAAAAATGAAAGGTAAGAAATTAAGTGACAAAAAAACATTGGATGATCACGGTAGACTTACAGACGCTGAAATTGATAAATTACAGCGTTATTATGGATTGGCTATCAGAAACAATACCGATAGTATTAATTCAATGAATCGAACCATTTGGGTTACATATTTTCATAAAGTATCTACAGATGCATATCCACAACATGGTATGTACCCAACAAACGAAGATACCTGGTATGAATATAACCGAGCAATTACCACAGGTGAAGTATATAAACACAAGAACACCTTGCCATCAGAAGTACTCAATTGTATCAAAAATGTGTACAGGGAATTATCAACTCCTAACCTCCTTGCCAAATGCTTACATGGTAAGACATAAAACTGTAACGAAAGTGTAAATTACATAATATGGTCACAGATACCGAAAAACATTTTTGCGCAACTGGGCACATTAAAAACTGGAATACTGGAAGGTATTGCCTCCTACAATCAAGGTAATATCACTAGATGTCAAGTTCTTGCAACATTAGGTATATTTCCAGGTTTTTTCACAGCTCGAGCAATGGAAACAGCTGATCGGGATTGACTGCTAAAAGCAAATTATGACATTTTACAAAATTCTACAGAAGCAAGGGTGATAAAAGACATTATAAATGTATATTAGAGGATACTTTAGCAGAAGAAGGAAAAAACACAAGCTATGGAGCTGGTATGTATTAATTACAAGTATAAGTTACTAAAATCCATTTTTCTCAAAACTAACATTTTTACTATATAAGGAACATTTTTTCCTAAACTACTGCTTTTAACTTTGCATAGTTAATAATTACACTCTAATACATACTTTAATCAAGGGAGTTTTTTTAAAAAAAATATTCTGACTTAATTTATAGCATTAAACATAATGAAACTTCACTGTTTTTGAAAAAAAAACAAATATGTGCAAAAAAAGATTTTTTTAAAAAAATAACTATGCACATCCTATCCATAAAAGCTCTGATTAAAGTATGTATTATGGTCCAAAGAATATTCAATAAAAAATTGGAAATATTTTTTCGATAGGATGTTTATAAATGTACCTTAAAAATACCTATTTTTAACATTACTGTGAGATACAGATCCTTTTTCGTGAACCTACCCCCTTAAGCATTTTTACTTCGTATTATTCTGAATGCAAATTTTTGAGTGTCATCGCCATTTCTGAGAGGGTAGTGAAAATGTCAAAGACGACAAACGCTCTGGACGTCCACTGGCATTTTGCTTCACTCAAAACATGGAAAAGGTTTCTACGGCATTACGTAAAAACAGGGTTTAAACAACAACGCAGCAGAATTCGTTGATATGTTCTCTGTCAACGGATACTGGGTAAGGAATTGATAAGAATACTGACTGACATATCATGCATAGGGTGTGTCAACACATCGTTCTAGCATTTTAAACGAAAACCAAAAGGCAATTCGAATAGAAATGGAGGGAGACTTAATCTCGATTATTGACAAAGATACTTCCCTACTTGATAGAATTGTTATTGGAAACGAGAAATGGTGTACATTTATTCAACCCTCAATCCAAGAGAGCATCGACAACGTGTAAATCATCGCAATCTCCTCACAAACAGAAAATCCGCCAAAGCGCTCTAAATGGAAGGTTATACTAGAGGTGTTCTTCGATGTCTAGGGCATTGTACATCTGGAACTTATCCACAACATGAACAAAAAAGCTATGTAGACATTTGCGTGAGTTGATCCGAAATAAGAGACCAAAATTGGGAGCTGAGCAGTCACGGGTGCTTTTGCATGGTAATACTCTTGCAAATCAATTCTTCCTCATCTCTAACTTTCTTACGAAAGCAGAAACAGCTCTTTTGCCATTTAATATCTGACATTATAAGAAATAAGTATTATATTTTGGTATCTCAGATTTCATTGAATTAAGCAAAAATTTAAAAAAAGTTCATCATACACAAATAATTAAGAAAAAAGCAAAACATAAACTAAAATAAATGGAAAGTTTTTACTGTGGAGAATAATGTTTCTGCTTCTTTAGTTACATGGTTCTCTAAAAATTGGGCGTTAAGTTTGATAACTTTACTCGCATATCTCTAGTGCAACATCAAGTTTGTTACGGTATTCGGTTTTTGTCACAACATATTTTGAAAACCCAGTTTCACACATATAAGTGGTTGCAAAGGACAATGGAATTCGAATAGCCCGTTTTGTTAAATTTGGATCAGATCATTTCGCAATTCAAATATTCGCTCAATCATTTTAACAATGATAACCATCTAACTTCCGTATGAAGAAGTAAAGTGGTGTAAAGACTACCCATATCTTTGCACATGACTTTGAAAATGCGTGATTGTTTTGGTTTACCTTTGATAATTTTGGGTCAATCTGCAACACTTAAGCAGTTGAATCCAGAGTCTCTCGCACAATAACCAATATTATGGTGCAAACACTATCCATTTTTATGGTTCCCTCTTAGTCGATAACTTAATTATACTCCTTCATTATTCTCATGACACAATCACGACTCAGTTTCTTGTGGACTGGTATTTATTTTTTACTGACAACACTTTTTACATTCACATCGAAGTTAATGGGCATGCACAGTTGGGCTTGCGCAAACACAGTTCATAGATTTGTATTTGAAGACACAACAATACTCACTTAACTCTCTGAATTACACAGATGGCATTTCGTATGCCGTAAACTGACAGATAAAATTATTAATCATCATTGGTTCACTTGGAACAGCTGGTGCTAAGAATCAGTTTGCCAATAATATTTTCAAAGCAAACAAACCGCATCCAGTGTCTCCTTGTCACCAGTACTAGTAAATCCAAACGCAGGTAACTAGTATCATATTTAGGTCTTTTCGATGATATCACCTGTCCAAAATTGGAAGATTGTAGAGCTGGAAGATGAGGCTGTAGCTGTAGGGAACTGAAAATTGATGACCTTCCGGGTTTCAGAATGCCTGTATCTGTACATTCTGTGATTTCTGCATTACTACTAACAACGTCAGTTTTCTTTAACGACCCATTTCCTAACCAACGATCGATTATAATGGCAGTTTTAATGTTTCAGATATTATGGTATTTCTTTTGATATTGAAACTTTGTTTACGATCTGAATAACAGTTATCGCTAATAATACAAGGACACAATAGCATTGGCGCAAATGGATGGTTAACCGACTTTGTTTACAAACAAACTAGCCATTCTATCAGTGTCTTCCGGTGTATCCTTCTACCCATGTATTTCTACCGGAAATGGTGTGAAAAAGCTTCGTTTATGCTTAGATTTCTTCAATAATCTACATTTATTTTTGTACATTATTTTTTCATTTTCTATCTATAATCTATGTCATTTAAGAATATGCAATGTAGACAAGTCATGGATTATGATGAAAACAAATAAAAACTTGCTTTGCATGGATCCCATGGTGCAGTTATAAGAATCCAAGAGACATAGGAAATCACCAAAGCAGTAACCCAGAAAAGAAGTTTGAAGTATGACACTATGGCCCTCTATTGGTAGGATCTGAAGTTTGATCACGGTTAAACATCCATACACGGATATATTGTAAAGAAAATTAAATAAATTTTGGTGGTAGATTATACAATTTTCAAGGAAAATGTGAATTTATTAAACACCATTCTTTTTTTTTAATCAAATAAAATTTTTCATGCGGAACCCTTAAATTGTTTCGTGGAACCCACTTTGGGAACCACTGTCAAAGGTTATAAGAAATAACACGACACACTAATCTTATTAAACAAACGGACATTTACTTAAAAAACAGCTTTCGTATATATATGAAAGAATTTTGTACAATTTGTCAAAAACAAGAACAAATAAACAATAAGATTGAAGAAATTAGCAACAATTTACGTTATAAAACTATAAAATAAAGAAATGAACAATCTAATTAAAAAATAAAAAAAAGAACGTAGCGAGTCAAAAAGCAATTTCAGAATTAGGACCGAATAAGTGGGGATGAACTAGTTTGAAAGCACCAATTTTCCCCCTTTGCAGATCGGTATGAAAAACTAAATCAAACAAGGAAAAATTCAAAATATATAACATAATTCAGAGTATTTAATAAAATTAAAGTATATTATATAAAACTTACAAAAAGTAAGAGAAAGCAAAAAAAAAAAAAAAAAAAAAACCTATTATATACAACAAACTTTGCTAAAATTCTACAGCAAAAAAAACTAAGAAAGTAGTTACTATAAAAAAAGAATTCTTCAAAAAATAATTTTTCAAAAATTCTAATCACAACTTTTTGCAACAGAGTCAAGTGTCTTGAAAGTAATGGAAAGCTACTATTCATTGAATTAAAATACAAATCATATATAAACGCATCCTTTAAACCAGCATGCTACGATAGATGCCAGGTGAGATGACAATCAAATTTAGTAGACGAAAATTTGGTTGGTTGTTAAAAATTTGGAAATTTTTCAAAATTGAAAAACGTTCAAGATGCGTGGCAAAAAATGTATACTGTGGGAAGTCTTATATTATAAAATTCACAGCAAGATCACTAACACACTAACATGCTGTCCTTGATATATATGTATATTCTATACATACGAAATACTAACTACTAAAATTGGCTAGCTAGACAATATTTAATGCATATCAATTTGGTTCTAATATGAAGTCATTTTATTAGACTTCAAGAGATTTATTTTAATTAATCTTATATCTGAGTGAAAGAGTAAGGTTATTTTAGTTAGGAATTATATACTTTTAGTGTCTATATATGCGGCATAATATTTTTCTAAACATAGTTTTATAATAATTTTAAAGGTTCAACAGCATACAGAGAATACAGATTGATCTAGTTACAAATATTAAACGAAAATGTTTGTATGATGTATTTTGTGGTCTCTTTAAATTTGAGATAACACGCCTTGGGCAATAGTTTTTATTCTTGTAAATTTCCATGATATATTTGAAATGCATGATTAGAAATTCGTAAGATCAATAAAAAAATATTTAAAGTAAATTTGGATACTTATTTTTAGTTATAATTATTTATATTTATTTCTTCTTTTATTGGATTAATTTTCTCAAAAATGCTTTGGAAGCTTTTGAGTTATAGAATTAAGTCTGACTTTTTTTCCAGTATAGCTTCTCGGAAGAAATATAAAAAATATTCTGAGATATCTATCTATCTATTTATATATATATATATATATATATATATATATATATATATTTAAACAAATAATTTTCTTTTTATAATGCTTTCTTCTTTCATTTTATTTGATAAATCTTTTTTAAAGTTTCGAAATCATTATTTTACTAAATCTGTTTTGGAGTAAAAAGATTTAACGATGTATGATGTCTTGTTTTTGGTAAATGATAAAATTTTATCGGGTCAATAATTAATGGATTTGAAAATAATCCTTTCTCGACGAGTGACGCCGTACTCGATTCGAATTAACCATTTCGGAACTTTAATTAACCGAATTATCTGTTACGACTGAGCGAACTTTTCCTACTTTTTTCTCCTCTTCTTTCCTGGCTGCAGCGTCTTTTAATCCTTTCTTCAGGAATGTCTGTGCCGTGAGATTCTTGAGTTTGGACAATCAATCACGTGGAAACAAATAAAAGGGAATCTTTCCCTTTATTTTTTTATTTCATTGATCATCCAATGAATGCAAATACACTATTTGCATTTTTTTTATTTCGTTTTTTCCTCTCATTATTTTGTTTTCTTTTTTTTTTATTCATCGCTCTGTACTTTTTTTTTTGTTCCTTACTTTACCCCTCTCATTTTAAATGATTGTAAAATTCGAAAAGAAACTTTCTGAAAAGATAGAGGCAATATCAGGGGCATCCGAGTAATTTGGTACAAATCCAATACTCTTCATCTTCAGTCTTTTTCTCGCAAATGCATTTCAGCTCAAATTCTTAGCAAGGTTTGAAAAAGGGGAATAGTTTGAAAATAAAATCGATTTCGCATTTCATAATTCGGTCCTCTAAATGAGATGCACTAAGAACGTTCGGATTTTCTTTATTCTTTGAGGCGAGGTAAAAATTGAATATAAATATACGTCTGCCTTTAAAAAATATAGTATTTTTAATACTAAACTCAAAAAAGAAATATCTAATTCTACATAAGTTAAGAATACGATTTTAAAAAGAAATGTATTATCTGTTATTTAAAATATGAGTCGGAAATTGAAATATATCTGAATAAAGTATTGAAGACAACCAAAGTAGATTTAAATTTAAAAAAAAAATATTTCCTATGAACTGAGATTACATTTACTTTAAAGGTACAAATATGTATATATTTAAGGTGAACTTTTTAAATAAAATTTTTATGTTAAATAAAAATAAAATTATTTAAAATTTAACAAATAAATTTCCAACATTTCGAAGAAATAAATTTTTATGTTTCATAAAAAAAAATATTTAAAATTTAACAAATGAATTTCCAACACTTAGAATAAATAAAATTTAATCGATGGTGAAATATTTAAAAACAAATAGCTTCAAATTTAGTTTTAAAAAATCATCTACAATATGTTTGAATTTCTATTATTATCCAAGCTCTTTAGATATATTTAAATTAAATTGCTATTATTTTTTT
>BMAV01016444.1:51159-84578 GCA_019973955.1 Trichonephila inaurata madagascariensis
TATATATATATATATATATATATATATATATATACATATAAAATAAAAAGTGAAGAAGTACTAAAACAAACAGTGCTAAAGCAGGAAGAAATTGGAATTCACCAGACAAAACGAATGTAGATACAAAAAAGGCTTCGGACTAAACTGGAGATCTATTATGATTTCTAAAGTTGTCGCTGAATTAGGCCCCCGAATTAGGGTTAGCAATGCTTTATGGATCCAACCTTCCCCGTACAGCAGAAACTTTCGACATAATAGGAAAAAAAAAAAACCCAAGTTGAAAAGTTAAGCCTAATACAACACGTGGAAGAAAAACCTGATAATATATTAAAATGAATCTAAGAAAAGAGAACAATAAGGATTGTCTCAAGGAGAGGAATAATATTAAATAAATGGGAAAAAAAAACTTACGTGTAAAATAATTATTGGAGATCGAAAATTCAACCTTCCACAATAAATCTCCAACGCGAAATGACTGATAATAAATGAAACGACTATTCGGGAAGGGAAAATCCTGGCGCCACCTGGATATTTATTTTGCAATTAAACAAACAACTAAGATTTTTTTAAAAATAAACAAAATAAAGGAAGTTTTAAAAACGATAGTGAAAAAGTTAAGAATAGATAAAATCAAATAAAAATATACTACAAAGTAAATGAACTTAGATAATTATATACTAATCGATATATTGCAATTAAAATAAGTGCTTAAAAATTTTTTTAAATATCTTTTTAAAATAAACTAAATAAAAGGAATTTTAATTAAAATAATGAATTAAGATAAAAAATATATATTTAACTAGAAATAGAAATATATCTATAAATAAATTTACTTGGATAATTGTATTCTAAACAATTCTTGCAAAAATTCACAAAATTACTTTGTTTTAAAATGTTATCAGTAACTAAATCATTGTTTCTTTTTATAAAATTTAAGATAATATTTATAAATACTGATAGGTTTAGGTTACTACCCCAAAAAGGCATTTTTATAATGTTAAAATCAAATGAGTCTATTTTATCAAATATATTACTTAATAGCAAATTATTCTTAATTTTTAATTGAAGGTCTAAAAAGTTAGCTGACTCATTATTATAATTAGTTTTTACTAAATTCAAATAGTGGGGATAATAATTAAAGTTAGGAACAAAGTCTACTATATTACTAAATATAATTAAGTCATCTATGTATCTAAAAATGTAACAAGATTCATAACTAATACTTTCATTTTCATAAAAATGCAAGTAGATATTTGCTAAGCAGTTGCTAGCTGGTCCCCCTTGTGGTAAACCTTTAATTTGCTGATAATAAGCGTTATTATATATATATATATATATATAATCCATAATATATATACACAAATTGCTTTAAAATCTAAGTATAACTATTCAAGATAGGAAATAATAGGCACAGTATTATAATAACAAACTCCTGGCCTTAGGAAACAAGATTGCAGGTGTAAACAAGTTTTAGGGCTAACCAACCTTTACCTGTAATTTGCCTAAACCACTGAGCCAAATCAAGAATATATACATATATATATATACATAGATAAATATTTTTTTGTGTGTGCACTTGCTTCATGAATCTTAATTTTTAAATATTAATCATTTTGATTTTAAGGAAGCTTTAGTTAAAGCCTATATAAATAAAATACGCCCATAAATTATAAAGGGTACTGAACACTCTCTGAATATAACTATATTAAATGTAGAATCTATAGTGTGATCCTTATTCTATTAAAGTACTAATAATTCCAAATGCATGATCACTGTTTTGGAATATTTTAGTCTATCAACTGTATTAGGGGCTTTATGAATGTAATAAATACGTGAAATATTCTCAATGAGAGAATTATACCCAAACAATTAAAAAAGTATAGCGTTATGTTTTATGTATATATGTATTAAATTCTCAGCAGTTTGTTCGTGGATTTTACATTAATGTCAGATTTTCGTAGGAATCAATCCTTATAAAGTAATTAAATTTGTGCTTTTAAAAAAGTGTCGTATAATTCGTTAAAGTTAATACAATGCAAATGCATCAGTTTATGTTTAATTTTTAATATTAAACGCTAATATTAAAAATTAAACATTAACTGAAGTTAAATATCTTAAAATAAATACAATAACTCCGTCATATTTTTGTAATAAGCTGATGTAATATTAGGTCATCCATCAAAAATCGGAACTTCTAACTTACTAAGATAGAGAGTTTTTATGCGATATCTTAGAATATTCTGTACGTTCTGTAGGCTTGAATAAGCTGAAATGTTTTGGATTGAAAATATACCCCTTTTGTTCGTCCTACGCTACGCTCACGCACTTCTGTGTTGTAGCAGCTACCTTTATGATTTGTGAATGTCATCTTGCCTTAGTATTGCACCATTCCCAGAATATATTTTCATCGTCAATAATAATGTGTGTTCAGTATGTCTTCCTGAATGCTTTCGGACTCGAATGCATTCAAAATGACTTTCAATAAACCCATGTCCTATTATTCGATTCAATATATCAAAGTGAATTTACATCTAAAGGTGAATTAAATGTTCTGCATGTGATATTACTATTCCTTTGGTGTGTGAAAAATTACGTATCGTTACAAATAAATTTACTATCCTTAAGGTGATAGAGATGCAATTTTTCCACTAAATGATTCGTCTTTTCTAAACTGATGATGAACAAAATTGTTAGTTATCAGTCAGTTATCAGTTGTCTCATTGTTTAAAATTCGGTAAGAAATATTCTCTTACCAAACTACATTAAAAAAATATTAATTGTATTTCTGTATTGCTTATTTTTGTTGGGGGTATTTTGTTCATAATTTTCTATAAACGTCTAATAATGTTTTCTTTATAGGAATATATTGAATTCACAATTTTTCACTTCTGTGTTTTGTTGACAAAATTTCGAACACCTGCATTGGTCGTTAGATGCTAAATTTGGTCCTTTAAAGTACTCTACTGTAATATATTAAAATTGCCTTTTTTTAATCTTATAGGTGCTAAAAATGAAACTTTTATCATGTTGCCTTTTTTTTTTTGGTAATATTCTCCCCCTCCCCCAAAATATAATTTTAGTATCAATCGCAACTTTAACACAAACACAGACTCAGATTTTTCCATTTTATCTAGACTTGTTTACCAAAACAAACATGCACTAATTCTAAATAAAATTGTGAATGAAAAGTTAGTATATCATATAGTTTCATAAAATTGAACCATCTTATTAAAAATTGATGAAATTTCTGAGAGCGTGGAAATGTTTAACACAGCATAAGAAATCAGTTTTGGAATTATGAACTGCTACTATTAGAGAAATCAAATAATTTAAATTAAAAGTGTTAATGAAGTCAAAATACTACTTCTATGATGAAACGAGTGTGGGTAAAAATTACGGTTGGCTTCTGCTCATTGTTTGGAAGGTTTAAAGATGAATTGCATCTTAATTCAAAGTATTTGAAGTAATTTAAATTTAGTCAACTACTCATAATTAAATAATTTTATAGGTTTAATAAGTTACAGAGATTTCTCAAAAAATCTATCCTTGAGGGTCACGTCAATTGTTTCTGAAATAACATCTATAACGTCTATTTTGGTCATCTGTAAATCATCAAATAAAACAGCAGACTCATCAAAAATAGACTGCTCGTTAGGCCAAAAATATTTATTTCTCACCACCTAGTTGATATAAGATGTTTTGTGGCCAAAAAATTAAGAATACATATCATTTGCTACAAGTATGTTCATTTAAAGAATAGGTATTGCAAAAAGTAAAAACACCAAACATGGCTCATTTTCCGAGCAATGACAGCTTTCACATCTGTGTGTTTCTATGCCTGGATACAACACAACTTAATATAGTGTATCAAGGCCAATGAGAGACCATTTAATAATTTTTAATATTCTATATTACATCTCTTTAGTAACTTTAAATACTATTTTACACTTTATCACATTGTTGAAAAACTAAGCATTGAAGAATAAAAGGCCAAACTTATTTGTACTAAACCAACTATTATTTGCTTAACTTGGAGATACAAATGTGATATGCCTTTTGCAGTTTGGAGATACGATTATAAAAATTTCTTTTTTATGTAGTCAGTAAGAATTTGGAATATCTCTCTTTAGGGCTACAGTAATGTATTATTTTTTTATTTAGATGATCATTGCCAATAGCTGATTGCATATCAGAGTAACGTTATACTTTCGATAATCATGTGAATAATTCAGATATTCCTAAACCAGTTTCTTTTCATTTACAATCAGAGAAAAATATTATTACCTTTGAAGAAATCGCTATAACCTCTCAGATTGACCTGAAATATTATTTTTAATTAATCAACATAAATAAGTTTTTGCCAAAAAAAAAAAAGAAATGAAAGTGGTATTATCACAGCTTCAGCATGCTGGCTCTAGATATTGAATCAAATTTTGATTTCCTTAAGTCATTAAGAGTTTACAGAACTTCTGCTGCTGAAGGAATACAAATAAAAAAAAATCATGAACAATAGTAAAAAGTCATAATTTGTGAAAGTAAATGTCACTATTTGGATCCTGTGCTTGGTGAGCGTAAAAAAAATCATACTAAATGTCCTGGTTCTATATTTATTTTCGATGCTGAAACGTATTATGCAAAACTGACGAGCAGCATTTACCAGAATTGATAACTTAACCCGCGATCACTCGCGCGGGGTGTTCTGTACACCCCAACAACAAGAAAATCCTCCCAGGATTCTTAAAAGAATATGCAAAACCATGATTTTTTCTGTAGCTGCCCATTTTAGGTCATTGAAACTTCAGGCTTATTGCATTCCCTTTTTCTCGAACGATTGGAATGTAATGACCTTCAAAAGTTTATCTGGAGGTCTGAGAACTCCAGCGAGAAGTTGAGCATATGTCTACAGTCTGCTTTGAATGCTTGGAAAATGATTAAAATATTACTTTTCAATTTTCTACTATCATTATCTCATTATTTATAAAGTATATTTATTACTGGTATAGGCGTTTTATACTGGTTTATGAAAAATATGAAATTATGTGTTTTAAAATGAAGATTTTGTATGTTTAGTTTAAATTAATGTGTTAGTCTCATTTGTATGCAATAAATTTAATAATTTTATTTGTATAATACAAAAAACATCTTGTACTTTATAAATATGTATCATAATGAGTTAATTTTATTTTCATAATTAAATACACTGTGACGTCTCTCGCGTCCTTCTGCTAACATAACTCCTATGTTCCTTGACGGCCACGATTAATGGCAAAACTTTTCCAACCCAATACCAAGAAGAGAAACGGATCAAATATGTAAATGAGATATACTTTAAAAGGATAGAAGCTTTGATGATAAGATATAGCGCGGCAAGCTTAGAGATAGTTTAGTGTGGAATCATTCTGATCGATAGCGCGGCAAGTTTAGAGATAGCTTAGTGTGGAATCTTTCAGATCAAGAGTTAGCAGTCCGATAGCTTTGGAAGGAATAGAAGCCCAATATAAAGAAGTTGGAATCGTCGTATATAAAGTGAATTATA
This sequence comes from Trichonephila inaurata madagascariensis, assembly GCA_019973955.1. Classification (NCBI taxonomy): domain Eukaryota; kingdom Metazoa; phylum Arthropoda; class Arachnida; order Araneae; family Nephilidae; genus Trichonephila; species Trichonephila inaurata. Next base: position 56,696 of record BMAV01016444.1, read on the forward strand.
AATATCTCTCTATAGGTGAAGGAAGAAGATCTGCAAAAGGTAATATTTGACATAGGTATTTAGATGAATCGGTTTATTAATTATAATTAAGATAAAGGATCTAGTTGCGTGATCTGACTTAAATACAAGGTTTAATTGGGTGTTAACTCTCACTTTAAATAAAGTTGTCAAATTAGAATTAAGTAATATAAGTTATTCTTAATAAAAGTTGTATTAAGAACTACTATGTCTCATCATTTTGATAATCCCACACCTCTAGCTTACGCGGAACCGGAACGACATAGTCATCACAGGATGGCTATGTCGCAACACGTTTTAAAAGTTTGGGGTGTTCTCTACACCCCGCGAGTAACGACGGTAGAAAAATAGGCGCGAGTGACCGCGGGTTAAGGATTAATTAAATGCTGCTAAAATGTTTCAACCTTCATATTAGCTTCAGTATATTGACATATTCCATTTCATCATGAGAATAGAAAGTGGTAAATTGGCTTCAATATTCATCAGAATGCTCTTTTCGACTTAAAAATATCAATTTTAAAAAAAGTCTCAAATATTTAGCAGAATAAATCAAACAGTTTTCGACACACACATAATTGACTTTGTCCACACTTACTTTGACGATTTAATAACGTGCTCTTTTTCTGAATAATAATGTATAAACTATTTACAACAAATAAATAAATAATAAATTTAAACGATAAATTTAAATATAAAAACGCACATTTGCTCAGAATCATATTTAATTTTGAGGTTAGGAAGTAAAAGTTCAAATTACTCCTTACTCCTGAATATCATTAAGTAGCAAATATTACAAAATCAAAAGTAAGTGAACACAAATGAAATTCCCATCAATGTAAAATTATGTGGGACCCAGAAACATATTAAACAGTTTGCACATGAAGATGTGTATTGGTAATTAACAGAAAAGTGTCAAGGGTCTAGAAATATGTAATAAAGTTTTAAGTACTAAACCTGAATTATACACTTATTTCAATTTCATATATTTGCTTATGTATTATGCAACAGTTAGGCTTGAGTCTTTTTGATCAATCTTGGTTTACTTTCTACAATTTTTCTTAAACTGTAACATATAAATTTTCTGCTGTAAGGGGAAAGTTGGGATCCCTTAAAACAAACATAGCTGTACTTCATCGATTTAAGTCAGTGATGGCAACTCTACAAAACATGCTTCTCATTTTCGTCTATTGACTTGATATAAATATCATTTTTAGCAATTAACCAAATTAGAGCCTACCAAATTTCTATATTTTTGACAACCAACCAATTCATAGCCTACCAAATTTGATTGTCATCTCTCTTAGAATCTATCTTTGCTTCCAGGTTTAAAAGATGTAATTGTGTATAATCTGGATTCTTAACTCAGTGAATAGTAGCTTTCCATTAATTTCAAAACTCTTTGATCTCTTGGAAACAGCTCTGTTAGAATTTTTGTAAAATTGTTTTTGAAAAATCCTTTTCTTAATTATTTTTTTAAGTAATTTTCTGCTTTAAGATTTTAAGAGAATTTGTTGCAGAATAGTAGTCGGTGGTTTTCCCATACTTTCTGTGAGTTTTTATATACTTTGTATTTCTATTTATATTATTTGGTTTTTCCTACCAAGTTGCAAAGAGGGAAGGTTGGTGCCTACAAAATAGTCTAACCTCACTTATTCGAACCTGTCTAAAGTTGCTTTTTGACTCGCTAAGTTCTTTTTTGTATTTTCTTTTTTGTGTTTCCTTTTTTGTAGTTTTCTATAAATTCGATCTTCATGTTTTTCTATTATATTTTTATTACTTTTTTTCTTGTTGTGTTAATTATTTACTATTTTTTGTTTTTGATATATTATATAAATTTCTTTCATATATATGTAAATGGAACTCTATTTTGCGAGCCTCTATTTAGCGAATCATTTCGAAATTGTGAACTTTTTCTTGAAACAAAGAGCATTTTATAATTTTCTTCGTTAAAAAAACCGTCAAATATCGTAGTGTCGTTTCTATTTAACGAACTTTTTCTATTGTGTTTAAATATTGTTTATCTCGGTTTGGAAAAAATATCTGGATATCTGGACATTTCAAACTATTCTCTCTTTCAACACATTTTATGTTGATCAATGGCCTTGAACTAGTTTTACCAGGAGCCTAGCTTACCAAGAGCAATAAAACTACCGTAATGTTTCAAATAAAAAACTCAAATTAACAAACTTTATCAGTAATTAAATTTAAGGACGCATGCAAAATTGCATGCTTAAATTTACTGGTTATAAAATAATGTGTGTTTAAAATTTCTCGTAGTAGGTTTAAAATTAGAAAATGTAATTAAAAATCGATTACTTTAATATAAAATTATTTTTTAAAGTTTAAAATGTATTCCAGTGTAAAATCCAGTGTATTCTTGGACAATGTTTGTTTTTCTTGCAGATTTCTTTTTAAATGGCAAGAGTTATAAAAAATTTTATTTTGAATTTAAAATTTATTTTATGTAAGTCACACAGTACATTAAAGGATGAACCTCTATTTAACGATTTTTCCACGAAACGAACTTTTTCTCGGAATTTAGCGACTTTGTTAAACAGAGGTTTGATTATAAAATTTGTAATGATTGTAATTGTTACACACTACTCATATTTGATTTGGATATCCTGAAATATAAGAGAACGAATTATTGTAAGTTCACCTGTATGTAATTGCCAGGTATTTTTCAAAATAATTTTAGCTTTTTTAAGTTGTGATGTATGCCAAATTTATAACTGAAAAAAATAATAAAAAGTGCAGATTTTAACACACAAGTTCTATCCTCAACCGATAATCTATTTTATTATATTTCATATGACAATGTTGACAGATTTGACTATTACAAATCAAAAGGATAAATTTTATTGATAATCGGTCATGGGATCATATTTATTTATATTTCGATTTTAGCATCATCAATAGAATTTTTGAGACATATATAAATTGCTTGAAAAAAATTTGAATCTCAAATTCCTTAAGAAACATATTTCTTTCACCTCATCCAATATATTTGTTGTATTTAAAAAAATATAACATAATGTATTTATACATTTCTTATAACTCTCAAAATAATGATAAATTGGAAAGAGCAAATCAATCGACTGTAACTAGACCAAAATGTATAAAATAAGTACATTGAACTAACATTTTGAAGTTTAATGTAATTATTTAATTGATAAGTATAAAAATGTAGCTTATATATAACTAAATTTTCTCCAAATCTTTGATGTTGAGTATTATGACTTTTAAATCTAATTTAGATCACAGTTATGGAAAGAGCATGTTAATTAGCATTAGGAGCTGTTGAAAATCTTAAGAAAATAAAAACTATATGATCAAGAATCGATGGATCAAAATTTAAACATATTGAGATAGTTATTTATTTTTTAAGCATTTCAGTAATAAAACATACGTAAATTGTGTTCCCGATTCAGGAATTCTAACAAAATTTTAAATAAACGTTTCTTTCAAAATTAACGGGCCTAATATTTAACTTAAAAACATACCCCGACATTGTACATTCTTCCCAATTAAGATTTTTTTTTCCCACTGGAATTCAAATTGTCCCAAGAGTATCCCTTGAAATTACTTTGAGCACTTCGTAATCGTGTACCCATTTTCAGTCTGACGCATAAGGAAGGAAATGAGTTTTATTTTAACTAACTTTTTGTACTATAATGCACTACTCTTAAGCCGAGTAGGGCTTTCAACAAAAGGTGCTCCTTAGATAGAAATTATTTTTGTTCATGTTTTCTGGATTTCATTGTTAAAAAACGTTAGAAATCTAAAGTAAAGCAACCCTTTCTGTTTTTGAGAATTATAAGACAAACAAAATTTCGTCAAAGGAATATACATTAGACACGAAATACATAAAGTAACTTTGTAAAAATTAATCCAGTCATATATGTAAAATTGTAGATTTTTAAAATGTACAATTTGTTCACCATAACCATGACAAAATATTAATGATTTAATGAATTCATTGGGACCGAACATTTTGTTCGTTACTTCAGGGTCCGAGCAAAATAACAATTTTTCATACTTACCTTTAGGAAATTCCATAATAAGCAACTGTATAAAAATATCCATAGTTACAAATTTCATACTTTTTATTCAGTATCTGAAAATACTATCAGCGTATTACTACGCACCAGTGAACTAGAAATTTTAAAGTACGGACTTTGAGATGTTTGAAAGTCTTATTAATTCTCGACTCAAAAGATATCTTTTTCGACCATAGGGTGGGAAGAAAATGCTGCGTCATTTCATCCTGCAGCGTAAGGTATGTTTTCAGCATAAGATATATGTAAAGCATTAGAAAATGTAACAATTTTGATAGGCATTTCATTATCAATTTCTGCATCTGAATCGCTATTGTTTGATTCCGACAAATCAGCAATTTCCTTAACGTCAGTTGCATTGATAGGCAATCCGTCATCAAATGAAACATAATCGCCAAAATCTTAAAATATCCCCTGCGTAGTGGAGCAGGATGATATACAAAAAATGAATTTCCTGTTCCATTTGAAACTCATGAAACATGATATATTCATGACTCATCTGCACACGTTAAGTCTAATAATGGTCTCTATCCTTTCCGAGGAAAATATTCTGCTTACCAGAAAATTAATTTTGTGTTCTCGACAAAAAGGATATGTCATTCAAAAGAAAATTCTATTTTTTTTAACACTTACTAATAAGAACGTTTTGTTCAGCTATTGAAATAATTTGCTACTTTGTGGCTTAATGTTAAGTAAATGTTTTATTCCCTATTTTTTTAATTGTGTTAAGAAAAGAATTCTTTAAAAATAGGTGTTAGGTAAATCAGTGTCCAGCCATGTATACAGCAATTTTAATTTTAATAATATTATTTGAAGTTTGCAGACCGTGGGAGAGAGAGGGAATAATGGTTAATTATACTTAAAATATCAAAGCCACATAGTGTGCATATTTTAATGTAATAGGAACAATTCCATCACTATTTTAATTTAACCTTAATTGAAATACCTTTTTACTAAAGATACTATTGAATCTTGAGCACGAGACATATATATTAGTGTGAATTCTGAATTTTATTAAATATTAAGAATTCCTACTAGGATAAAAGTCATTTCTAATTATAACATTATTCGATTTAATAAAATTCCTTATAAAGAGATTAAAGAATATGTCAATTGTATCACGTCATTAAATATTAATTCCTTCTGAAAAGCAAACATATCGTATTAAAAATCCCAGCGATAATTTTAAGTAGATTAGAGAAGTAATACCTAATTTAAAGACCCAGTGTTCATCTATATCGAAAATTATATTACTTTTATCTTTATTTGTTTCTTGGTAACTTGAAATTGAATCATTATTTACCCTACTGCACTTTTAAAGCACTGATGAGGAAGACTCGAGAGACGACGGTTGAAGTCAACTTAGTTTAACCTCTTACCGCGACAACTAAGATATAGTAATGCTTTCGAATAAACACGCTTGACATATTTGATTAAATTTGTCTAAGTTGGTTCCTAAGATATTTATAAGTTAAACGAGTGTTTGAAAAATTCAAGACTTACGTTAAGTCTTTAAAAATACATTAAATATAGCTTATTTAATAATATATGCATTTAATTTTAAGCGTTTCACGAAGTTATTTTAAATCATAGGAAATTTAAACCTAAAATAAATTAATTAGCTCTTCACATCATATGTCAAGTACGACAGTAGACGGAAATCGGTAATTCAAATCATGAAAAACAATTTTTAAATATATATAGACATGCGTTTGATTTTTGTTTATGCTTCGTTATTTCATTTTTAATAATGTATAAGAAACGTGGTTATGAGTACAGTTTTGACGTTCAATTATTTCTAAAAATATCAAAAATGATTAAATTAAATTATAAAAAGAATCTATTAAGTAATTGGAGGATGAATATTGAAATAAAAATGTTTACTATACGCCTTGAAATGCGCATACAACTCAGTAATCAACTTTTGTTACTCATTTCTTATTTCTCATTTATTAAGATTATTAGAGCTACGACTGTACGGTACTAAAAAATTAATAAAATATTCAAATTTAGTAGCTTATGTAATAGCTTAAAATCTTATAGATATGGAGATAAAATCTTATTGCTATATGTAGGATTTTTTAAAAAAAGTTATTCAATATATGATTATTGTGATTATGGTTTATATTAAAAGTTATTTGAGATTGTTTATTATCAGTGAAGTAAACACACCATTTAATAATCGCGCGTCCAAGCAAATGACAAAAAGCTTCGAAAATATGAAATTATTTTTTTTACGTCATTTAGATTCAAACAAGCTTGAAATGATACAATTTTCACTATTTATTTGGCTCGCGCGTTTTTGCGTTTACTTTTCTTATTCTTCAAACTTAGTGAAATACTGAATAAAATTGATTTAAATTGTATTCTCAAACTAATCATCTTCACATAAATATTTATTAAAGACTCATTATATGTTTTACTATGCTGAGACATGAAAAGAAAAGGCACAGCAGCAGAAGGATGGTGCATTGATTTTTTTTAAACCATAATTGAAACTGAATCTGTAACAATGAAGGATTGGTAGCCATAAAGTGCAATAAGTACTTGGAAATATATTTGATAATGTGCTAGGCAAAGTATTTCTTCACGAATATCTTATGTAGAATTTATATTATATTACTGTTGTTTTTTTTTTTTTAAACATGCTCAAAAGTAAGATTTGCAATACTTGCGAAATCTCCGATTTGGATGTTGCTTCTGGAAAAAAAGCAGATTTATTCATAATACAAGACTGAATAAAATGTGAATGGGGCTGTTCTATAAATGCAGTACATATTTCTAACAAAATAGAGTGACAAACATTCCAGTTCTGATTTTTGAGCTATTTGTCATCATCATGCGAGTTACAATATTTTAATAAAAAATGAACATAGAATTTCCCATTTTAAACTTCCCATTTTGCGAAAAATGCTTCTTTTATAATAATACTTTGTCTGTATATAGCTCAGACCTCTGTACAGAGGTTGAACTAGAATTTTTGAAATATATAACTGAGAAGAAGTGGGTTTATCCATGTTTTATTACAACAGAGGGAAGAAACTTTATGAAGAAAACGCCGATAGTTATTTGAATTGGTTGTAACTTTGAAAATAATGTAAATTTTTCAAAAATCGTAATTGAACCTCTGTACAGAGGTCTGAGCTATATACAGGCAAAATATTATTATAATAGAAGCATTTTTCAAAAACAGAACATTTTGAAAAAAGGTTATTCTAAGTTAATATTTTGCCGAAATATTGTATTTAATTTTTTTTGTCAAAATGTCAATAAAATAATTTTATACAGGTATTCACACAAATCTAAGTGACACTAAATATCATGAAAATTATCCATTTATGTGCATTTTTAAAATCACGGTTCCGAACGTAGTCGGATACCTTAATATTTACAAAAAAATACATTGCCGAGCTAGCTGTAGGACAATAAAAATAAACCAGAGCAATTGTGAAAACAATATGGAAGCAAGGGAAATTATATTTCTAATATAAATCTATCGTTTGATTGAACTTGGTTTACTAAAGGGCGTTCATCACAAACTGATATCGCTCGTGTAATTAACAGTTTTTCTGGAAATGTTGTGGATTTTTGTATTATGTCAAAGCATAGTCGGAGAGTGAAATCGCAAAATATGGCTTAGGAAAATATTTTAAGTTTTTTCACATCGGGTATATGAAGACATAATGTATTTTTGGATCATCAGATGTCATTGGAACAAAAGTAGCTTATCAACTTTCAACAAAGCTAAGAGGGAGGCTACATAGTTTTTTTTTCAGTACTCTACCATTTTTTAGATAGAGATTCTAAAGCAATTTTACATCTGACTCAGTCCAAACTCTATGGTGATAGTGTAATAATAAAAAAGTAGAATATCTATGTTATGACAGAAGAAACACAGTAAAAAACTTGAAATGTGTAAAGCATTGACTTATCAAAAGAAGAAAATCTGATAGCACTCGGGAAGAGGAAACAAAAAAATAAGTAACTGTGACCCTGCTTTACCAGAGTGCAATTCTCAACAATAAAGGATACGCCAATAAAATGAGCAGCTGTATATATGCAGTGTTGGAAAAAATTGTGAACACTTTAGAACATTTTTAAGTTTTTTTTTAAATTTGTATGTTTATAGAAAATATTACGTTTCATGAAATGGAAAGTCAAATATATCATTTTAAAGATAAACTAACACTGAATTTAATAAACAAAATTAAAATATTTGCAATACAAAAAAGTTAAGCTGAAATAGTTACCTATATTTGTTAGATACCAATGTGATATCAGTAATTTATTCAAACTTAGTTGAGTAGCCTTTTTTTTTTGTATTACAGCATCACATTGATATTTCATTAAACTGACAATAGTCTTAAGCTCTTCCTTTGTTATTACTTGATGCCAGGAAACAATTATAGCATCAATTAGTTATCTTTGATTTAATGGAGGGATGGGGGGGGGCTACATTCGAGCAAGAGTTTTCAAAAGGTACTATGAGCTTTCAAAAGTATTGAGACCAGGACTGTTTCCTGGCTAGGGTAACAATTTAGCACTCTTTGTACAGGAACAACTCTTTCGATAATTTTGCTGTATGACAAGGAGCAGAATCTTGCTGAAAAATAAATGAAGCCCTGTTGGGAAAGAGATCCCTAATGGAAGTTAAAAGTTTGGGTTCTAGAATATTGTCATTGTATTTTCTAACATTCAGTGTCCCATTGTTAATATGAAGGCGCGACCAATACCATCTACTGATATGCAATTTGTGATTATAACATAAGTGGAATCATCACAGTTGCTTGAATGCAGTCAGGACATATAGCTCTTATCCTATTCCATGACTTACATATTTTTGCCCATCACTTCTGAATAAATGATATCTTAGTTTCCTCTATCCATATAACTTGTAGTTACTTATTATTTGTCCAATTATTTTTTTCTTGCCCACTGTAGTTTTATTTGTGTTGCTGAAAATTTAAATACGGCTGTCGTTTTTTATGGAATTCTACTCTTAGCTCAAATTATGTTAATCTTTTACTGGTTCTTCTTGAACTGACAGAACCACCAACATCATTCACATCATCACATCACTTCTAATGGCCTTTGATGATATTCTTCTACCTTAAGGACATAGTTTTTTTTATTATTCTTTCATCAACATATGTGGTGCCATTTTCCTGTGTTTTCCTGCTTTGTTGTTATTGAATTTGTCTCCTTATATTGTAAGCAAAACTTTCGGCCTCCAGATGTAGCCACTGAATAAAAAACTGTCTTGAAATTTCAGCATAAAAAAGACCACTTCTTCATAACACTATAATCTTTCATCTCTTTCAAGGTGTCCAATAAGCTATGTTATTTGTTGTCATTGCTTCTTAACTGAACTGTATTGGCAAGGAAACAAGCCTAATCTCATTCCAATTGAAAGTTTGTGGTATTGTTTGAAAACTCTTGTCCGAATGATGCACCCATTCATCAAATAGAAGTGAAATAATTGAGGCTATAATTGTTTCCTGGCTTCCAGTAATAATTAAGGAAGAGCTTAAGACCATTGCCAGCTCAATGAAACAACAATGTGAAGCCGTAATAAAAAGTAAAGGTTACAATACTGAGTACTGAATTTTAAATCCACTCAAAAATAATCTTGATTTTATGAATCATTTGTAGCTATTGGCATAAATCAAAGACCTTCTATGTAAAATATTAAGACTTTGTGAAAAAAAATTACAAGATATTTAGCAATATATCAGTGATTGACTTCAAAGGATAATTTGGAAATTTGCAAAAGATACACATCATCTACTGAAACTCTTCATAGTGTCAATTTGAGCAAATACTAGTCTAAAGGAACATTTGCATCAAGGCAGCGTGTAAAAATATCTGTGTGTGATGTCATTGCATAGCATAATGTAAGTACTTTAAAAAGCTTACAAAACGGATGCAAAGAAAATAAAAAAGAAAGCAGTGTTTTTTAAAGCATTAGCTAAATGGAAAGTTTTAAGAAGACTATATAACAAGTAAAAAAAAAAAAAAAAACCAAAGGGAAGGTATATTACGCGAGGGGGTGGGGGGGGGGGGGGGGAGGAAAGCCAAATTAGCTGAAAAATAAAGGTCATACCTATAAAAAAGAAGCTATAATGAATACGTTAGGGAACTTAAAATTTTAAATCTGAAACAAAATAGCACGCATATAATACCATAAACTAATACCAGAAAAATTCAATTTTTATCACATAGCTATTTTAAATCAAATGACATATATTACAATAAAAATTTAAGCCTGGAGATTAAAGGCCTTATAAAATGGAAATTTGGTACAGTGTCGCCTTCAACGCCGGTTTTGAAAGCAGTATTGTAGTTTGCTTTATCACGAAAAGAAGGATATATATTTTTTTTATTACAAAACTTTTCAAGTTTTATTTTCTCAATGAATTTTTAGTAGAAGATATACTTATTTCTTTTTTCAAACATGTAACTCATTAACACAAAAATAAAATAGATATTAACATAATAAATAATAATATAAGTAATAAAATTTAAGTAAAAGAAAGCAGAATTTTACAAAAGTAGAAAATCATTGGAAAATGCTCAATAAATAAAGGAAGTGAATTATAATTACGTGCAATTTTTGCTTCGAGATTTTTCAACCATTTTTTTTTCTCTCATGCTAATGAACTGGTCACGAAGTAAACAAGATAAAGCTTGCCACTTTTATTAAAATAATTAATCATTTGAAGTTTTGCCAGTTAAAGGGTTTTTTTAGAAATAACTAATTACTTATTTCCAAAAAAAAAAACTGTTTTTTCCCAATATTTCGTATTTTAATAAATTTGCTAATGAACTTTTCATAAGTTTAGAAAAAATAAAGTTAATTATTTCGAAACGATTGAGAAAAAAGTGTTATAGTAATAAATATTAATCTTACTAAACATAATATGAATTATAATTAAAGTCTGATTTTCTTATTAAATCTGATTTTGAAATTATTTCAATTATTAGAGCAGAGTTATTTTTAACACATAAAATAGGAAGGAAGTCGGGTAATTAATGAAGCTCATTTTGACTAAGAAATTCATTTAATTATTTCGTGTACTAATTTCCTAAGCACCGATTAGAGTTAAAGTTGCAGTTATTTTTAAACACTCTGACAGTGCATTATCGAGAAAATTTATTCTTCCAGTATTATTGGAAAATTCCACATCAATTATAAATTGCTGAGCTGATGCCGCAACTGCTCTAGTCACCATGGAGACTCAAAGCTGCTGTAATATTCTTCTGCATCGATGACTAGAATCGATAATTACGGATTAAATCTTCATCGATTTCTCCTTCCAATCTATCGATGGAATTGTTGTTTCCATGGCATTCTAACTGCGTTATCGGATTTGCTATGCATGATGAAGTTCTTAGCTAAGTTCAGTTACATGTGACACAATGCTTCATTAGATGATCCAATTTTCAATTGAAATCTTCAAGCAAATATAATTGGGAGTAGATCTTGAGATTCAGAGCTCTAAGTGATTGATTTTAATTCGAACTGATTAATTTTAAGCTGAGATGAAGAAATGCGCCATAACAAATATTTATTAGTAATCATGATTTTTTGAGAAATTTTAATTGTTATAGTTACCACTTTTAATGTCTGGAAGTATTTTTTTTTATTTTCTTATAACTGTAGTTTTATACCTTTCATTCAAATAGTTAATTCTAGAAACATCCTAAAATAATAATTAAATTTTTCACAACAAATTATATTAACTTCAAATTCAAGTCTTTAAATATTGCAGAATTATCTATAACAGTAATTTTAAGTTGGTGCTGTTCTTAATGGCTTAAATAAGTTTTTAATGCCTTCACACACAGAACCGGCGTGCGGACAATGCAGCACACTTGCGTACTCGAACGCTCCGAAACGGAGCTTTGGCACAGGGACACATGTTTTATTAACTAAGCCTAATTTAACAAGCAAATTCATAAAAAGGAACATTTTAATACAAAATTTCTAATTTTAGATACATATATAATAACTACTTCTTAATATGCATGGTTATAGAATTCAACATTCATAAAAAGTTTTAAGAAATAATTCTATAAAATGCTAAAATATAAAACTAAAGAGCCCCCACCACAAATCCCGAAACACAATCAAGAATATTTCCCTTTCATACGTTTCAGTTGTAAGCTGGTTAAGTTTCAATAAATTCCTAGTAAAAATAAAATTTAAAAAATATAAAAATGGCATTTGACTCATATTCATGAGCTTGCATTTAGCCGTGATTTCTAGTTTGCTTATGCAATAAATCTATCAAATTCAGAAGTACAAAACATTAACTAATATCCCTGAGTGAAGGTCAAATATCATAGGTATCCATCTTTGTGTGTGAGAAATTCATCTACTACCATTTAGAAAATCCACCTTCTTTCAATTTTCAAGATGCGTGTACGCGACACTGAACTCTCAGTTACTCAGAGGTTTTTGCATGAATGTGATTCCAGGTTGTAACGATGGAATTGTTGCATCACGAATATGGGACTTAGGGCAATGCTATTTTTTCTTTTTTTTCCTGTGAAATGTTGAGCTCAGTTGAGCTTTTTTCTAGATTAGCTTTATCCGTCTGCTGTGAAGTTTCGATCACTAGAATTGAATAGCTCCAATCTTGCTTCTTTTAGTAAAAACCTCAAAACGTATATTTTAATCATTCAACGAAATAAAAAAAAAGCATTAATCATTTTTTTTAAATATATTTATGTCAATGGTTGTATAAATTGTTTTCAACTTCTGATATGTGAAATAAATATTTTTACGAATAATTTGCTAATTGAGTGAAGAACTAAAAAAAAATTGAGTATAACACTCACATTTTAGGTATTCCGAATTCGGTGATCAGGAAATGTTGATTTTAAAATGTATAATAAAATTATCTCTAATTCGAATCAACGAATACTGAAGTGTACACTTACGATTGCAAAATAGTCATCGTTGAGGAGCCCCCATCTAATTTTTATATTTTAATTATCAAATAAAATTGTTACATGATATTTGAAACTTCTAAATGTGATAATTCGCTTGCGAAAGACTGTTCTACATTGACCCTCATTTTAAGGTTTTTCCACCAAAATTATACAGGCTTATTTATTGTGCTTTGCTGTCCTCTTACTTTTATACTCGTTTTGTATGCACTGGAAAACATGGACTCGTCCTTTAACAGAAAGATGCATCAATCTGATAGAGTTCAAATAACTTGTTCAAAACATATCGCGAATCTTATTACTTTGGAATTAATGATAGGTGAAACATCACTATGTGGTAGACGGATCTGCAGTTCTTTTGTGGACTACATTGTATACTAGCGAAATATATTCTGCGCGCAATATTAGCAAATATCATCTTCTGAAAGGAACTTACAACCATTGATTTAATTGTTGATTGATTGGTTATTTATTAGCTGTGCAATTTTAAACAGCACAAGGTCTTAGAGAAAGAACTCGCAATTTTTAGTAAGTGAATGCATATTAACGTCAATCTATATAGAAAAATAAAGGGCTACCGGTGACGAACATGGTAATTTTGAACTTCACTGAAGGGACAAGCACACACCCTTTTTCGAAATACCACGCCATTGGGTGGGCATATTCACTCTACATGATGGATCTTCAGTAGCAGTAGGGCTCGAATTCAGTATACTTCAGCTATGAGTTTACGGATACCTTGAAATTCTGAATCTAGACCAAATGACGAGAATGATACCTGAGCAATTAAAAATATAATAGTTGAGGAAGTAAATTATTTATTCCACTTGACAGTTGCAGTAATATAGAAATATACAGATTGGATTAAAAATGGAAATGCTTCAATGTCTGAGCACGGATCTTTGAACACGTATGTCCCTGTTTTAGATTTTTTTTTCCAAAATGAATAAATTACCAAATGATTAAAGCCAAAGAAAAAGCAGCATCTTTTATTTCTCGCTTGCATCACTGCACACAATAATTCAATGCTCTCTAGATACCTTCCGTTTACTTTATTTCGTTAAAACAAGAACATCATTAAAATAATCGTATGGAAATTATAAATTCTTATCAGCATTAAGCTACATTCCATTACTAATTTCATAACGTTGACGTTTCAAGTGAAAGCCGAGTTTATATGAGTGCTGACATTTAATGTTGATTTATTGTAAAATACGATATTTGAATACTGTAAAGTGTATTAAGAGCAGTTTTGAGAAACTCAAATCCAAATATGTTAACAAAAATTTTAATTTAAATTTAAACTTAGCAGAAAATTTATACTACCAACTTTTGGGCACATTATAGTAGGAAACACCAATAAAAAAGCATATAATAGACGCCATCCACTCAAAGGAATAAAATGTTTTATACGATGTTAAAAATCAAACCTTAGGCCATTTTTTGAAAAAAAAAAAATGGTTTTTCTGAAAAGCACGAGAGAAATTTGAGACTAATCTTTATTAAGATTTTGTAATAGTTTAAGCAAATAAAATTTTATTTTTTATGATATTGATCCGATAAAAAGAAGCACAAGTTCTCTACTCATTTTTTTCTTATTTTATAATTAGGATTTATAATGATTTTAATTTCTGAAAAAGAAAAATTATCGATTTTCAAATCATCTATTGTAAAACCATTACAAGGAATATCTAATTTATCAAAATTATTCACACAAATTTTATTAAATAAAATGTTTAATTACAATTCATACTTCACTTTTTTTTCTCACTTTTTTATGTGAAAAGTTATTGTTTTGACTTGTGGACAGTTAAATATTTAATTTATCATCTATAGCAAACATGCAAAAGAAAGCTTTCCCTACCGAACTTTCATAATAACACATAATATGTAATATTATCTAATACTTTGAATCTCTAAGAAACTATAATTACTCTTTCAAATACTTATTTTGCACTCTAAGTCAAATTCTTCTTTTGCAGTGAATCTCCAGAGGAATCGTGATCTCATGAATATACGGATTTAAATCTGAGTTCCAGTACATCTTAAACACCGAAGAAAGCCACCATCGTAAATGTTATTGCAAGTGAGACGTTAAAAGTAATACACATTTCCACCCTTTCAATAACTGCTTATAAAAAGTCATTATTAACTTCCTGCCAATATAGAATTTCTTTTCCCTTACGTGAAATGTCAGCGATTAAATGGGCGATTACGATGCCGATGTTTAATCACCATCGATTATTGCTACACTTTGTTCAGCTTCTAATGGCAAACTCCATCACGAAACCCCCAAGGAATGCACATCCATAAAAATAAAGAGGGAAGTTAGTTCTCCGAGCAGTATAAACTGAGTGTTATAAGTATGAGAGGGGTGTAACTCCCCCACCGTCGTCAAGAGTATTAGGGTTCATAATGAAAGCGATCTGTATTCACGGTTGAAAATTTCATTCTAATGCTGCCAGAGCTAGGTTTAATATCGCTCAACAAATCCCCAATCTAAAACACCCTGCTCCCCACTTCACATGTTATGACGCCTTCCATACTTGACCCACACTCTAAGATATTAGGGAGGGCTTAGCTTGCGAGAGGGGGGGATATTAGATCTCGAAAGAGTGAGAGAGAGAAGTTAACGATCAAGCGTCACTTTATGTATTAACTGTCGAGGATAGTAGGTGGGGAATTGACAGCAATGAACTTTTAAGCACTGGATCAACGGTGTAATGTTACGTGACGGCAGGTAAATGCTTACACTCTTTTAAATTCAAAAATAATTTCATATTATTTTTCACCCCCCATGAATTTTCTGCTGCTTTGAAGTTACAGATTTGTTAATGCTGCGAACTAACTCATTTAAACTGATGAATGGGTTTCGAAATCCTGCTCTTTCGTAATATTAATAAGAAACGGATGGCGCCTCAAAATTTCTAGAATAAATTATTCAAATTGTCTTCGCTCTCGCTTAGGACAATTATGCATGCCTAAAATCCTTTATTCTTTGCCGCTTCAAGCTCTCATACATTCACATTGCAGCGAGAGCAGTTAATTCTTCATAATTAGTTTATTTTGCGATAATAACTGCGTCTTTATTCTGCTAAAGAGATAATGCAAAACAATTTAATATGATCATAATTAAAAAGACGTTTGAAGGAATTCGTGAGGAAGAAATTAATGTAACAAACATATAAAGCTCAGAACATCTCATTAAGAGAGAATCGAAAATTCAAAAATAAAGTTATTTATTATGTTCCAAAATATTGATTTTCTTTATTCATCGAATCTGAATAATTAGGAAACGTGAGTATATTTTATCTTTATTACCATTTTAATGGTATGAAATATTTCCCCTTTTTCTTTTTGGCCGTGAAATTATCAACATTATTTTACATTAATACACGCTGTAGTGCATAAAGAGTTAAAATTCAAGCTGTGTTATAGGATAAAATTAAAAATTAAAATAAAATAACGACTACGCAAACATAATAGAGTAAAATGAATATCTTGCTTAATTTATTTGAGAGAGAGATACTTTCATTAATAAAGAAAATGTTTTTAATACAAATATGTTTTGGCATAGTTAAAAGAATAAGTAATTATAAGTTATGGAATTTAATAAATCGAAATAAAAATATTTATAAATTGACATAGTACAGTCTTTAATATATTTTAAAATTAATTGAAAGAATAAATAAGCCAAATGAAGTGAAATTCGTTTATTACGGAGCTGAGAGGACTGAAATAGTTTTCTCGAGTGAAAAGAATTTCGTGTTAAAGGATTTAGTAAAAAATAAATAAATAAAACATATATTTAACAAAATTAAGCTTATTAGAGTGCAATTTGTTTACATATATATCTACATATGCATGCATTTAATAAAAATCAACGAAACAAATGCATTCACAAGAAATTAATCCTTTCAAACACTTCAGTATTTTGCTATGTTTTATTAGTTATTGTTGATAACGTAGAGTCAGCGCAATGCCGAAATATTTACAGATTTCCGTTACTGTCTAGTTTTCGCGTCTAGTTAAGAGATCTGTCTTAGTTAAGCGATATTTCGTCTTAAGCGTTTCACGTTTTCGTATTCCACTGTTTGTTTACGCAAAAATTAGGTACAGTAAGACCTCGCTTAACTCGGGGTATACGTTACATCAAAGTAGAGCTTTTTTCCATTTCCTTTATTTTATTATTTCTAGAACGGGTAATTCTAGTTACAGAGCTTGTCTTAGTTGCAGTTGCTGATGACAGTATTTTTTCTTTATTTTTAAGAATGGTCCCTATTGTTGAAGTTGCCAAATTCAATGCAGCACCAATTTAAAATTGACGTTCACCAGTATCTAATCTTCTCATCACTTGCATTTCAGTTTCAAACGAAAATGCTTTTTCTTGTTGTTCTATTTTCGTGTTTTTTATTATCACCCATGATCAAAACTAAAAATCATGATGTTTGTCACTATAACAATCGTTATGTTACATAAATGTATACTTATAATAACGTCAACAAATGTTTGAAACGCTAAAAATATGTTCGTATAACACCACAGAAAAGAAGAAACACAGATAAACTGCTTCGGATATCGGGAAGCCTAATGCTGCGTGCAGTTTTGGGGAGTCCCACAATTAAAATAAAAGGGCGTTAAATTGAAACAGCGCTAAGAGAATCAGCGGTAAGAGGTGTCTTACTGTACTTGAAAGCAAAATGATTCAATCATTAGCTTCGTCCGAAAAAAATACGCGTATCTTAATTTTAATATACAGCATTACAAAACAATAAAATATTTTTTTTTTCATTATTACAGGAAATCTGTATACGGAAGAACTTATTAATTTTAAATACAAATGTGAGCCATGAGAAAACAAATTGTTTCCACCAAAACATTTGAAAATAAATAGAACCCATCAAATACTTAATAAAACGAAGTAGGATTTCAGACTAAATGTTAATATATTAAAAATGAATATTTACGCCAGTCGGGACTGTGTCAGTGAACGCTCAAACGAGATGTGCTCATAGACCATTTTTATACCAAATACTTGAGCATAAGCCCTGAAGTAGAATAAATATATTTCAATTTATAATAAAAACTTGCAGTGGTAAAAGAAAATTAAATTGATAAACATCATATAATAAGATTATTTTGGAAATGAACTTTAATAAAAGTATAATTCTAGTAGATAAATTTATGTTCAAGATATCCAATTATACAAAAAATATTCACTTTACAAATATCTCGGTCATATTTCTCAAAATAAATTTAAGCACAGAAAACAAATTAATTTTTTTTAATCTTTAAGTACACTTGTTCGCTAATTGCACACAGGTAAAATAAATGCAAACTTTCATTTTCTTTTTGTTGTAACACAGGCATTCCTAAAAAAACTATTAAACTTCCACTCAAATGTACTGAAAAAGAATGTAAAGAATGCACTAAAATGGGGGGAGCCACAATTGCTCTTGCAAGGAAAACCTCATTGGTGAAGAAGCAGGCTCTTCGTTGAAAGATTAGAAAGACCCAATTAAATAGGAGGTGTGGACCTCTGTAAACGAATTCTCAATATAAATGGAAGACAGTATTCTCGAAGGAAACATTTATTGTGTGTATCGGCAGAGCAGGATAAAATAAATAATTTTTTTAAAACCATAACTTATTGCGTTTTATCTGGAACATGATAAAATATGTTCGAACAAATCGTTTTTATGGGATTGTCTATACAAAATATAAATTTTATTGACACTATTATAAATATCTTACAAATTTTTGAAATCGTGTTCTAGGAGAGAGAGGGAAAAGTAAATCCATATACTAAATCCTGAAACAGAACTGTATAGCAATGTTACTTGTAAACTTTTGATTATGGTTATAGTTTTGAACATAAATTTAATAAAGACAGGAAGAAATATTGGAAACTAAATTTAAATTAAATTATTGCAAAAATATGTTATATGTGATGAAGAATATAACTTTCTATGTTATATAAAAATAGTGTAAATTTTCTTTAAGGAAGTAATATTTCGATATTTATAAATTTGGTGGTTTAATATGTTTCCATGGTGAGGAAGTGAGATTTTTCATTGGGTTATAAAGGCTGCCGTTAAACTGAATTACTCATCGATGTACAATTGAATTTGATGCAACTACCATATTATGTTTAATTTGCTTACAAAATAAATGAATAAATACATGAGAAATTAAAAATTTACATCAATGATGTTTGCAAAATAAATTTACAAAACATTTGTAGCAATTAAAAAAATGTACTTATAAATATGTACTTCAAGTTATTCTATGATGTGTACATAATTTCTTAATTGCCACACACTTGTAATACCAAAAAATTGGATCTATATCATTTTCTACTATATCTCTAAAATTATTATCTCCTAAAGAAAGAAAAAAAAATGTGGGTTTTTGTATTTAAAAATTACTTTTGCAAAATCGATATTTTTATTGACATTGGTTTTATCATTAGTACTAAACTCCTTTTAATAACATAAAAATGTAATTTATTTTTTAAGATTATATCAGTTAAAAAACTTGTGTGTGTTTCAATGTTCATAAATTTTTAATTTCATAATATGAAAATAAATATAAATCATAAAAATATATTGATACTAAAAAAATATGTGTTTAATCAAAAGAAAAGTAATATACTTACAAGTCATAATACATATTTACTTTGTGTTTCGCTCTATATTTTGCTAAAATATAGGATTTTAAATTTAATTTGCTCATTTTTCAGTTTTCTTTAATATGCGATTTTAAGAATTCATATAAAAAAAAGCCAAATATTCAGAAGTAAAAGAAAAAAAATTAATAAGTAATACTTTTCCTATATAACAACAGCATAAGTATTTCACCATTAACTATGTAATATATTCAGTACAAAAAAATCACATTTTATCGTGGGCTTTGAAATAGAAGGTCATTTAAAGTAGAAATTTGTCTATTTCAAGTAATACATTTTTCAAACTGTTCATACAGAAATATGTGTATCAGTAATTTAAATTTATAGTGCAGTTAATAAGAAAATTGCAAAAAAAAAATCTTGGATTAGTTTTTAAAACAAAATAGTATGCCATCAAACGACCTGATCATTTCAGGGAATGTAAAACCACCATTTCTGATCTTCGCACATACATATTTTTTATAGCACCAGAAGATATTACCATAACTTTCGTTTAATCCTTTATCGTATTGAATGTGAAAAACTAAATTTAGCCAAGTTTCGAATTAAAATCAATACATCAATATTGACATGTTGCAACAGAACGACGGGAAAAAAAAATTCTGCCAAAATACCGATAAAGTTTGTTTAACAGCATTGAGCACCCATTTGATGACGCTGCAAATATTTTCACACGGCTTAAGCAATTCCTATTAATAGCTCACTAACGTTAAATTTATGGTTCAATTCGAAATTTACGGTTAATTTAATGCTTATTTTAGAGGTACATTCTTTTTCATACAGTACCTCGAAAAAACGTGTCCCAGAAAGAAGAAAAATATACCATCCTTAATCTTTTTTTCCCCTTACAGCGAACTTAAATGGTAGTAGAAAAAAATCCAGCGGTTCTATATCTCATGCTTAAGCTATAAATAACATCCTGAAGAAATAAAAGGACTTATAGAGCCCCATGAATCAGCTTGAGGGTAAAGCGGAGAAAGTTGATACAAGGACCATATTTCAGGGTTACGCTTCGCCATAAAAATTAAAGCTACTCAACTGTGGAGAAGAGCACTGAACTATTTGATTTGAGTAGATGGGATAAATATAATACATATATAGAGAGGAAGCTCACACCTGTATCGTGTCTTTTACACCGTTTATTTTCAGTCTGATGGATTACATTTTGAGTTATTCTGTGTTTGAAGTGATACTAGCAAGGATTTGAATGTTTTCTAAAATTAAAAATTTAATGATAAATTAAAAACTGAATTGATTGTTTTATTTAATGAAAATTTCAATTTGAGGCAACAGAATAATTATTGGTAACGGCCCTCATAGAAGCGTGGAACTGAAGTTAGGTAGACAAGCAAAATCTGAGATAGTATCCTATTCCGCAAGCTTTCACACCACGCTAATATGAGGGATTTTATTATCGACTAATTTAATGTGCATATCAGTCTTTATACACAACAGTTCTAAGTCCGGTGTATAACATGCACTTTTAACACAAAAAGATAAGATCGAAATTTGCGGGTGTTCGTTATACGCCGAGTATATACAAATGATATCTTCAAAAATAAATTGGAATACCGTTTATTTCAAAGACGTGGCATACCAAATGGTCGTAATGGGTTATAGTTCTAGAAATATACTATTCTTTCTTAAGTCCTACAAAAATACTTAGAATAAAAACATAATAGCATTGTACACGTACATTTCAGGGTTTTTTTGTAAAAAACGAGGGAGTGCTTTGCACGATGAATATATCCAAAAATGAAAAAAATGCAGCTTGTAAGTATATGGATACGTTATGCACCGCATTTAAAGGTAAGTCGTTTTTACTTCTCGAACCTAACATGTATTCGCTACTCTTATCATTCAATCGCCAACGTCCTGTTAAATTCATAAGCGTAATAAACATTCGATTTTATTTTGTGAAACTAATCAAATATTAATCTCTTATTAAAGCACAGATTTTCAAGGTTAGAAAATCGTAAGACTTTTACAAAAGGCCTTGTATTTGAGAAAAAAAATGAATTTGTTGCTCAAAAAACTGCGTCATGAATGTTTGTGTAAGTGTCATACAATTTGAAGCGTTATTCACTTTTATGTAATGTAATCATTGCTAGAGTTTGTTTTTGAAGTTTTACACTTTCTTAGTTATGAATTAGGTAACTACATGTCATATATTTTTTTTTTATTATATGTGTTTTGTTTTTCTTTCATACTTTATTGTGTGCGTTTCAATTTCACTATGAAATAAAAACAAATTAACTTGCGGTTTTATGGTAACTTTACAGCAGTGTTTCTCAAACTTTCAATATTGGCGACCTAATATTAAATCATAATTTTTCTCGCGTTCCCCTCCATACTATAACAATGTATTGAATTCAATAATACTATGCTTTGAAGATAAATCTACAATACGACTTTAAATTCTTAACTGCCACCGTGCGTATATAAACGTCTCACTCAGCCAGTGAATTAATTGTCACTGACGTTATATATACGTCTTTCCAAAGTACAATCTTTTGCGAAGGATTTACTAATTTCAGAGAATTTGCTTATTTATTCCTTTTCAACTCTTCCCCCATATACCACATACGCTCGCCTATTTGTTAAATGGCGGCATTGGGGAGCGAATCGCCTAATTTTTAATCGGCATTTAAAGGATCAATTATAAACCGTACAAATTATCAAGATAAGTGTTAATTTTTGCATATAATTTTATATATGACAAGCCCATGGGGTCACTGGTAATTACTAAATTTGTTCTAAATATTATTAAATTAATTATAAAATACATTGTGCAGTACTGATGTACTTATAAGTGTAAATTTGTACTTAATTTTTTATCGAGTCAGTTTTTGTTCAGTAAATTAATAATTTTTTTAATTATCCTTTATTTTTGACTTTTCAATATGCTCGCACCCCCCTCGTAGGGTTAACACGCCCCCTAGGGGGCCGCGCCCCACAGTTTGAGAAACACTACTTTACAGCGTTTTTGGCAAACAAATCTTATTTTTACTGATACAACATATCATGATTTTCAGGAAAATACACTTTATTTATGTGTTACATGGAGAGTATCGCATGCGAAATCGATAAATGTATAATTTTTGTTCGACTGCTATTTTAATAACCATTTTTTAACTTTACTTTTAATTGATAACATATTTTTAATATCCGTGGGTTTCTTTGAATTTCTTATTAATTAGATTCCTGATTCCCACTATTTTATACTAGTCGGGATTTGCCTTATGTTTTATTTTTAAAGTAATTATTAATTGTATTCTAATACAAGGTGGTCTAATTTGTATTTATACACATGTTCCAATGACATGGTATTTAAATACAAATTAATAAAATTTGGTCATAGTTAACACCCAAAAAAACTTAATATGTATATGTATATTTGTGTTATCGCATATAATATTGCTTTAAAGGAAACTGAAGTGATTAGCCCCTTGCGTATCATGTAACCACTTGTAAATACATGCTACATATATGGCAAATCTCCTCATCTCAAATTCATGTGGGTACATGTCTTATTTAGTTGTTCAACCAGGTTAACCAGCATAGGACATATTAAAAGGTACAATTTCTTTTATTTTGATTTTATAAAATCATTTAAGTTAACTTACAAAATGTCTAGGTTACAAATATTTGAAAAAGTTGGAAAATCAAGAATTAAAAGTGGAATTATCTTTGTGAAAATGATCGAAATGATCGTCGAAACAACAAGCTTTTATATATGTGTTACATAAATGTATTGTCATTTTTGTTCTATTTATTAATCTTCTTCAACACAAACAGATAAATCCGTTTGAGAGTCAATGTCGTATTGATCGATTTCAAGTAAATATTCTCATTTAGTATCACTTTCGTTGAAATTTAACGATGATGACGTATCGGCACGGAAAGTAAAAATAAGCAACAAAAATTGGTGTACAACATTTAGAAAGCGAAACGAAACACGAACGAACGTTTATTTCGGTCAGCGTCAAAAGGAAAAATGAAATGTGCTTCGTAACGCCAAATTCAGCATCCCCAAAAATTTCAGATTTCTGGGGACTAGTGGGATATACTAGAAAGTACAGCCTAGAAAGCAAGGGGTTAAGATCAAAATTTTTCTCTTTCTATAATATTCACAGATAAACACTCATACATGTATATATTTTTTTCTTGATCCATTCAAATAACATCTGCATAAGTTTGATAATTTCGTTTAAGGTTTTACTCTAATGCACAATTATTAAATTGCAGTGCAGTGATACTTTGAAAGCAATAGTTAAGTATTTTTCCAGGGATATAACTATTAAAATTAATAAAATTGTGTCCATATATGAATAATTAATATATGATTCCGTCATATTTGCTGTCATTACATTTTAATATCTATATTAAAAAAATTTAGAGAAAACCAAGACTGAAATGAATCAACATATTTAGTGAGATTTTGTAATTTTAACTAAATGGCAACATCAATATACAAAATATATTCATAAATTAAAGAATATTCATCATGCGTGTAAAAATCAAGCCATCATTAAAAATATCATTAAAACCAAAATATCATTAAAACATAATAAATTATCACTGTTATAAGAAAAAAATAATTAAAAAAAAATTTACTGACAGAAATAGATGATTTTAATAAATATTTTTGAAATACGATTACATGTTATTAAAGGAAATAATATAACTAAAATATTTTTAATAAAGAATATCTTCATTTATTCGCTGAAATGAAGTATCAAAGATAAGTGAAAAATTAAAATAAAATAATAATTGTGAGATTGGATACACACACTTAAAAATAGCCTTTAAATTTTTCAACTCTATTTCTGATTTTGATACGTGGATATTTTTATTTTAAATGAAACGAATTTTTGAATTGTTGTGTATCAAATTAAATCAAATATATAGATAAATCTACGTTTCCCCAATAATCTTGATATGTTAAAAAAAAATATTACAATATTTTAATTTATTATCCATCAAGAAAAATTTAAATTAGTCCTTTAACTTGACATTAATAGGTATATCAATATTTATTCATAATATTTGATTGAGATGATAAGCACATAGGGTTTTATATTTTTTAAATATATGTCTACATATATTTAAATGTTAAATACTTGGAAATTGATACGAAATATATCATTTATATCATTTTTATTTCAATAAATATAATATATTTTTGAAAATTTGAAATAAATTTTTCTCAAATTAAAAGGTGTAAAAAGTCATCCTATACCTCCAAATTAAGGTTCGTAGTAGGAAAACTACTGTTTTTTCATGACATTAAGGTTTTTACAAATATTACTGTATCATTTTCTAACGTTCAAAATTATTAAATTTTTTCATAATAAATGCAAATCTCAACCGAAGTAATTGAATTACAGTATTTGTAACGTCATTACATTTATTATGAATCAGCTAAATATGACATTTTAAAGATCAAATATATACATTTAATAATAAATACAGATCTGAACTGAAAAAACTGAAGTGTAGTACATAAAAGTTATTTATACTTTTCTGAAATGATTCTAGTATTAAGAAAAAAAAAATTAAATAGTATCTTTCCCGAAAATACATTTAAAAAATTAATGTTATACATCATAATAACACATAGGCTATAATTTATACGGATATTGTATGAAGTTTCCAAAATATCACGATAATTGTCAAGAAAGTAAGAAAAAATTCTGCCATCTGCAAAAAAGCCCGCTACAGCATATATCTATCTTTTTTGTGTGAAGCAAAACTTTCCCTGTTTGTTTTGTCTACGCCATGCTTTTAATTTATTCCTTTGATCAGCGTAATCACTATTTTTTTTTTATTTCACAATAAAACTATGTTTCGAAGGGAGAGGTGGTGGCAAGATTTTAACATATAAATACAACAGAAAGTAATACTAACGTATTACACTTCCAGATATAAATTATTTACACTATTTTAAACTAAATTATACTACTAAATTATTACACTATTTTACTCAAATTTTTATGAAGTATTAAGAAAATGTATAATTACGTATAAAAGTTAGTTCTTTAATTTTTGTGAGAATATTTGCCATAGAACTTTTTAAAGACTAAACTGAAAAAAATGAATAAAATTGCTGTACTGTGTGGAGATAATTTTATATAAAACACTCATTACTATAAATAAAAAATACTACAAACTAAAAAATTCCTGTATTTAAATCACCCATTCTTAGGAAAATACAATTTGAGCTTAACCTTTTTACTTTTTAGAAGGAAACTCCAAAACAAATATCTCAATAATTATTCAACAGTATTTCCAATCACCCTGTAAAATCTGCATAAATCTAAATTCTGAATAATTACGTAACTTTTTTATGAATTAACGCATCATGCACTGCTTCATTTTCTACTTAATAATTACAATAATCTTATTTAAATATTGGCAAGTCTTATTGGAGTTCACATTATTATTGGGTAGCTATGTGATTTCAGATATTTAAACAGTTCCTAGTATTTCTTGATTGTTTACATATTTTGTAAAATGTTTCCACGATTACGTTCAGTACCGAAAACGTGGGAGTATTTAAGCCCTTTTAAAATATGTTTTCTTTTTCAAGCTAATTAAAATATGTTATGAAAAATAAACTTTTCTGTCACTTTTACTATTTATATCTACCTGCATTCTTAGAAACGCAACGCCAACGCAAAAGGAAGTAATTTAAAAGTGCTCTTGATAACCAAATAATAAGTATTATTTTTAATAAGTAAGTAGTGTAATAGTGTTATTACAACGCTGCATTTTGAAAAGTAATGAGCTAAACTTGACTCTAAGCTTGATTTACAAAATAATCCAAAATTTAATTGATACTTTCAGCTAAATAAATCATGGTAACACGTAAACATCAGTTTGAAGTTATCTACTTCAGACTAAAAATTTACGAATAATTAACTATTTTTAAGGCAAGTAATTCAGAGGGAACAAAATAAAGAAATTAACCATTACTTTCGTCCAGTTAACTTATCTACAATTGTTGAGAGGAATTCAAAATAAATCTTTTACTTACTAAAGTTGAGTAAAATATACTGACAGCAAAATAGGGTCACATGATACGTTTCCACTTATACCCTTAGTTTACAAAATTTAAACAAAATTAAACTCAAATATCCAGATTTCTGTTGGTTTCTATCAACGTCAGTGAACATAACGTTGGATAAACAACTTCTAACCTCGATACAAGGTCTCTATTAATATTTTCTGAAGAGTAATGTGTATAAATCTCTAAAATAATATCTCTTATCTCGATTGTTTAAAAATCAAGATCAAGCTTATGAAGGAAACCTTGAAACTCAGCATGTACATTGTGCATTCTCAATGGCCTGCACATTTCTCATGAGCTAAAAATACCTCCATAAGTGGTGATTATATTTAAATAAATTTATTATTATGGGACGTATTCACATGTTACTAATAGAATGTTTATGAATACGACCATAAGAATAGCGTTATTTTTAAAATTAAAAGTTATCCAGCTCAAAATGATTTTCATATAATTAAAAGCCAGACATGTTTACTTTAACAGCTATTAAAATTTTTTATAAAAATCTTCGTTTGTGTAATCACACTGAAGCTAGTTATTAATTTGCTAATAAATATGTTTACTTTTTGAAAAGGGAGGCAAGTTTGATAAATATTTATGCTATGGGCAAAGAAGAAATATTTTACATTAGATTTTAAACATTTATTACCTTAGCTTTTGAGTAAGATAAGAAAATGTTAAAAATTAAACAACAAAGGACATTTTTAAGAAAAAAAAGTCAAAGGTAATTAATTTCAAATTAAGATTTTTTCACCCCTCAAAGAGATGTAAGACGAAATATAAACAAACAGAAGAGAATAAATTAATTATTAAGAAATATTTTTGTACTATAATTTTATTTACAGCGTCGAAAATTCTATGATTTTATTTACAGAATCAGAGCAAACATTGTTATAATACCATTGTGTATACTCTATTGAAATATTATCTACTTTAAATTGTATGTTAGATGAACTAAGACTTTAATTTTCCTTAGGCTGTCGAGGATCTCTTAGGGTATCCGACTACCCTAAAACCATGATTTTTTTAAAAATTGGCAATTTTTATACGGTTTTATTTTATAAAAATACCAAGTTTTTTTTTTTTTTTTTT
>BMAV01016444.1:84678-165981 GCA_019973955.1 Trichonephila inaurata madagascariensis
TTTTTTTTTTTTTTTTTTTATTTTCCATTCACTATATCAAAAACTACAAGTGTTTTAGTAAAAGCAGATGCCATGTGTTTACATAAGATGTCAAACTTTAAAATGCGTTTTACTCGAAATGTGTGTTTTTTTTCGAAAATTTCAAATGGAAACAGGGATGGCGTAAAATGTTTTAAAAATAATGTGGTGAAATTTTGTGTGTAGGTTCAGTATAACAATAGAAGTATTTTAACCTTCAGATTTATCAATCACTGTTTTACTATAAAATTTACAAATCTTTATGTGAATGTAATCACTGGTTTTTTAAGCAATTTCACATATAATAGCTAAAAGAAAGTGCTCTAGTTTTTGCAAAAATTAAAATATCGCTTATCCTGAAGGTCATTTCAAAAAGGAATAGCAAATTAATACATTAAAATTGAAAAATTGAAAATTTCTTCATTTACTATTTGTGCACAGCGGTCCCTGTTTATGTAAATTTTTTTGTCAATTTTTACCTATTTTTTCCCATTTTAGTAGTAATAATTTATATTTATCTTTCTTAATTTTAGCCTTTTTTTTTAAAATGTACTATATAAATCTGAAAATCCCAAAAAAATCCCAATATCTCCATTTCTTTTTTAAAAAAGTTGTCGCAAGTAGTCGGATACCTTAAATAATAGTTTAATATTTTCTTATGAATGCATGCATATATTTATGAATGCATTTAATACATATTAAAATAAATTATTAAATTATATTGCCACAAGCATCTGATCGAATTACCCTTATGATTCAGTTTCATGACAATTAGTATGAGCTTTTAATGTCTAGTGTAGAAATTGAAATGCTAATTATGTAGTTACATTGTTTAAACAGTAGAAGTTCATACTGCATTGTGTGCATTATCAATGCTCCTTTCTTGCCACAAAGCCTGACTGCAACTAAGTCACCTCAGTGGCGACCCAAATTCATACCATCTGGGCCCTTGCACATGGGACAGCGCCGTCTCCTAAGGTCGCGGCGAGGCCACCATTCGTCACTCCTTTAATCAGTGGCCAGCCTAGCTTGAGGTCTGACTAATTAACGTGGTGGAAAATTGGACGGATTTTCTAAGGGGCAGTTACATTTTCTGAATTGTTGAAATTCCCTGGAGAAGATGAGGAGAAATGGTTTAAAATCAAATTGGTGGCCCATTAAAGCTTCGTGTAGTTGTTCTTGTGCATGTTGAATAATTAAAACCGACTCTAATGGATATTTCAGGAGCCTCAGATGTCGACGACGACAGTCCTGAGTATTAGTTAAATGTTGTTATAGTGATAATTCTTAGCGTCCTTTAATGAGCCCGTATTAAGCAGTTTTTCGTTAAAAGAAAAAAAAGCAACGTGAATTTTAATTTAAGATGTTTGCCGATGTGAATGAAGGTCGTTTTGGGTGAGTTGAAATTATTACGTCGAAAGGATTACGCCCTTTTTTAATGTATTTTTTAAAATTATTTTTGTTACCTGGCGGACTAAAATGGATTTTGTGCGCCAAGAATTCTGCTTTTTTAAGTCTCGAAACGTCCATTTAGTGTAATTACTGTTTGTTTTCTCCCTTACTGTAAAGTACTTAAATGACTTTAATTATATATTTGGGAGTTTGAATGAATTTAGCTTAATGATTCAGATGCACTTTCTGTACATTTTCGACTTTTTAAATGAAAAACAACGTATCTCTCTTTTCAACAATTTAGATAGTGAATTGTTGAGAAAATGTTTTCGATCGAATAATTTTTCACAGAGGCAAACTGAAAGTAATAATGTTTGAAATGCAAATAAATTAATGCGTTATTCAATTAATTATCATTAAATAACATTCGAAACGTCAAGTTTAAATATTTTCATGCACACATGTGTTTAAGTAAATTATCGAAAACAATTCTTCTAACAAATTATTTCAGATGTACTAAATAATTTAAAAATAAGAGAGGGCCAAATTACACTACATATAATTAGAGGCCATTAAAAATAGTCCTGTAAAATATGTGTAAATTAGTGATTTTTTAAAGTTTAAGTATTTGTTATAACTTTCATAAGAATGCATTGAATATAAATAAAGTGTTAGCAATATATTTCATTTTTTGAAAAGATTTATAGAAACTCTTCATTAATTTTAATTAAAATGCGTAAATGCACCTTAAGGATACATTTGAATCTGTCAAAAGTTGTCTGCAATAAATAGATATATAAACAGATAGTTGAAGAACAGAGAAAAAGAAACTTAATCAAAATACTGGTGGAAATATGTGAAATGAGATAAAATAGTGAAATGACACGAAAAATAAAAATGGATCCTAGTAAGCAAAAATACATTTTTTTGGGTTATTAGTTCCTTATCACTAAACTTTTACATTTCAACTCGACGGACTAAAACGAAAATATCCAAAAGTTAATGAATAGAATATGTAAAAGTGCATAAATATCAAACGTACAAAAGTATTCAAAGTATTTTGCAAAAATATAATCAACTAACTGTAGCTTAGATCTTAAATCTATGTAAATTAAGACGTCAAAATTACTAAAATGTTTTAAAGAGAGGCGAGTTAATTGCACCTGATTAGCTATTGGTTGGTTGTGATCACGTAAAAAATATTTAACTTTGCAAATTAATAAAATAGAAATTGATTTTATTATCCCATTATTGTGCGATGGTTTAAAAACATTCATGTATAATTTTAAAATAAATTATTGCATAGCCACATCCCAAACAATAACAGAATTTTTACACATACATATGAAAACATGTACATAAATTTAGGACGATCCCGATTCATAGTGCAATCTTTGAGATTGATGAATGAAATTGTAACAGTTATTTATTCCACAGGAATGAAGTGGCGAAGCGTACAATGAGGGAAGAATAGATAAATAAAAAATTATAGTCTCCATCCAAATATAATCTCTTTCTCCCTCTCCCCCCCCCCTCTCTCTATATATGTATATATTAACATTACCCTAAACAAATATGGTGCAAACAAGTACAATATAATAATAATAATATATATATAATATGTTTACAATAATTGCTCCAAATTATGCGCACCAATAGTTGTATCTGCTTGATAGAGTCGGTGGGACTGTTTGCGTACACATTTACTGAACACGCATCATAGCGAGAATTCATGAGGTATTTACAGAATAGGTGAAGGTTTTACACGATGGGGGGTATAATGTACATAATTCTTATGTGTGGGAGACCGATGATTTACAAGCAACCCATCTACTTACGTATCAACAGCGCTTCTATGTGCATGTGTGGGTTGGTAATATTAACAAATTTGGTTGATCTAATCTCATTACTGAAGCAACTAAATTGACAATATCAACAACTTTTCTGGAACAGGTCTTACCGGATATATTGAACGATATTTCGATCACCATTCCTAACTGAGTATGGTTTCAGCATTATTGGGAGCCAAACTATTTCAGCACTGATGCTCCTAATTACCTGAATGTCCCTTTTGGAGCTCATAGAATTGTCCATGCTGGACTAGTCCTTTGGAAATCTATATCTTGCGACTTACCAAGCCTCAGTTATATATTATGGGAAAGAATCTTGTTTTTGAAACGCGCCAGCTGATTTAAATGCCGATATCGTTGGTCGGATGTTGCACTAGGGCTGAAGTACCTGAGATCAACGGAAATGTAATTCCTCCACCGATGCTTTTAAGTATGTTTCATTGTTGCTGGACGTACTTTTTAACAGTTATTTCACACTTGCCTATGTCACTCTGTCCATACATTCTTCTACAACAAGTGATTGTTAAAATGTCCTGAAACCTCCTTTAAAATTTGCACCATGTGTGTGTGTATCTCAATAGACTATAGTTCGGTGTCTGTGTATGTTGAATTAGAACATGTTTTTTTACGACCAAACAGCGTTTGACTTCAGTTCTCGTCGCAGACGAGTCTAAGTTAATACAGGAGAGCGGTTCAGGAAATTTGATGATAGCAAAAACAACTCATTTCTCTCGATAATCATATTGTGTGTGTTTTCCTGCATGTGTGTATGTGTAACTATGCGTCATTTCCATGAAATAATTCCTATTTTTTTAAGATATCGAAATAAAATTCCTTCATAGATACGTCCATCAATATGCTGCTGATATTGTTTATTAATTCCCTCTGACGTTTAATGCTCTATCTAATCGAGCTATGCTTGCTGAGGAGAACCCTGCGGAGGCCCAATGCTTGGAACGAACGAAAAAGCCATCTCAATACCCAGGAATGAGTCTATTACATCGTATTTAAAGCTACTTTATTAAACATGTTGTTTCAAGTCAGTCTCCAAAATAATTTCATAAAAAGAATCAGTGGTTACTCCGTATCTGGATTTTGCTTCTAATTTTGGTGTCGGCTAAATTGACAGCAAGGGATGTCGATTCCGAAAATCCAGTATGTTGAGAAATGCAAGGTGGACACATTTCTTATTTTGTATGTTTCCATGACATTTCAAAATAAAACTGTATAAAATACTGTTCCCTGTAATAATAAGCTTTTACGCACAAAAGGCTTTCTTTTGTTGAAAATCATGTCTGTGTTAAACACACGTAAATTTATGTGAGCATTCAATAAGAGTCTCTGTAACTTGCATTTCATTTCTCCCCCAATTTTTAATATTCGTGTCCATTTATTTTCAAATGAAAGGCAAAAGCAGATTTTGCTTAACACTTTCGAGGTCAGACAATGCATATATGCACAACTACTAATACATATACATATACATATTCATATACACTCTGATTTCATTAACACGTGGTAGTAGGGGCATGTGTCGTTTAATATGTAACCGGTTTAATGTTGTAAGAGAGAGATTTACAGTACTTTGAAATAAATTATTTTTTGGTACTAGGAGACTGATATTTGTTGGGATCGTAATAACTATTATTCCAAACATTTTGGGACGCATCCCCCAGGTGTATTCCCTCCCTCTCTACAGCTTTTTTCCAATATCTCGGCACCCGGGTCTCACAGTCCATTCGGACCTAGCTCATTCGATCCTTCACTATCTCCTATTCCAGTTTTTATAAGTTCATGCTGATAGGACTATTTCTTCTATAGTTTTTTGAAGTTGTACTTCTTTTGGCGCGATAAAGAACAATTGATGTTAATAATTTTTACAATGCGTGTGCATACCGTCACGACACCGATGCGCGCACACATTTGTCTAATATTTTAACAAGCCACTATTTTGGTGCTGGGGGTCTGATATTTCGTGGATGGTAATAACTGTTGTTATAAACCATACTGTTAGAATGCATCCCCCCGGTGCATTCAGCCTCCCCTCTACAGCTTTTTGGACAATACCTCGGCACCCGAGCCTCAAAGTCCATTCGGACTAGGCTCATTTGATCCCTCACTATCTGCTCTTCCATTTATTATAATTTCATGCTCATAAGGCTATTTATTCTATAGTTTTTAATTGTTTTAAACTTTTTAAATTTGTTTAAATTCACAATATCTTGGCTCCTGTTAGAGTATCGGACTTGAGATTTAAATCAACCGTTCCACTCGTCGAAACCCATCAAGTCATCTACTTCATTCCCATTGTGTAGGCATGAGAAGGGCTTAAGAACTAAAATATCATACTCCCATATTAATCCTATGGGAACTAGAAAACATTTCACCACTCCTCAGGAATTGAGCTTGGGACTTGAATTTTGGAGGTCCTCCATATTTTCGTAATAGCTCGAGCTTTAAGTGGTATTGGCCCCCTACGGTGTTCCCCCCTACAGGGCTTTCTCAGTAATAGCTCGAATCCTATGCTACCTTGGTCGACCGCACCGGCTGTATTCGGTTTTTCTCCTTATGAGCATCCTAGATATATTTTTTTCAGGACAATATCCCCATTTCTTCACCCATATTTAACATTTTAAAATTATTTAAAGTTTTAAAAAAAATAAATCCCGCATAGCTGCCAGAATTTTTGAGCTTTGGTAATGAAAGTTGGACCATGGTCTCTCCTCATTGAGCTCTTTCATCTGTTATAATTCGTGTGTAGATAGTGGACCTAGGGAGGGGCGTTATCACTGAAATTAGAATCCCCATGTTATTCCTACGGGGTTCAAGCTTTTGACGACGTCAAGATATAACAGAGATAGTAGGATGAAACTTTGGGATCACCTACTACTCTGTGTATCATTGGGATGTACGTGATCACTTACGTCACAGTTGCTTCCCCGGGAGAGTTAGTTTCATTTCCCTTTTCCCGAGTTAGTGCCGCCCATTTGCCACTACATACTCCGAATCGGTTCGAATGGATTCCTTTTGTGTTTCCCAAACCTGGCTGAGTTTCGATTTGCTGAGTGCTCTGCTTCTATTTTATTTAATTGCTTTTAATTTTTTAATTATTTTAAAATGACCATAACTCGGGGCTCCTCAGGCGGATGTCTTAATTTTCTCAGGAACGATTCTCTCCACTGAGACATTCAATATGAGGTCTCAGGTGTCACATTCGGCTTGCCTCATCTCCAGATACAGTCTGCCAAAACCCCTTATGTTATTGGTTCTACTGTCCCAGTGTGCTGGGGTGTTTAAATTTATTTAAATCGTAATTATATCGGGTTTGGCTGGTCCAATTTCCTTCAGGTTGGTACGTTCACCTCTGCTCGTGATCGCCTTTCGTCCTTGGCTCCAGCTAGCCCTGCTCAAGATTTTTAGAAAGATTTTTATCTTGTTACGCTAAGAAGTATAACTTCTTACGTGCGTACATAAGTATACACTACACTTTTATTTTTATTTCTTTGTTTCTTCTTATTTCCATTTATCATTATGTTATTTGTTATGCAGCAAGTTCCTCTGATCAATTTTATCAACAAACTAACAAAAGTTTATTTTCATATATTAATCCTCTCCGATGGGTACACTAGGTTAGAACAAGTTATCTGGGGTTTTTCCGAATTTTTCTGATATTATTTAATTTTTCCTCGTTTATATAAACTTTTTGTTTACATTTGCTCTCTTTTGGTACATTTTTAATTATTATGAAATATCTAATGTTAAAAGAACTTTAAAAGTTATTAAAAAATGGTCAGTAAAAAAATGCTTGAAAATAATACATATTATATTACTGATCATTAAATTATGGAAACGATTTCTTTCAAAAAATAATCTTGTATCGTATATTCACTTTCACCGAAAATGGTAATGCTATAATATGAAATAGAAAAAAAAAGTATATTATACTTTCTTCTTTTATCAAGAATACATGACGTCATCCAAATAAAAAATTAAGTCAAATTTCCTGAAATGAATAACAAAGTTTGTGATGTCGCATAATCTAGATGAGATCACAATCACTTGCTTAGTAAGGATATCATGATTGAATTCCATTTTAAGGGAAGCTGGAAACCTCTCGCTCTCCCTATACTAACAATGTTAAATTGGCTGTTTTCGATGTACCTTTTCTCAAACTCTGTTACATGTGCATGCTTGAAATTTTTCATGCAATTAAAGTGCACCTTTCTCATTATACTGAAATGAGTTTTTAGCTAATTTTGATTTTTTCAATAATTTATGAATTATTTTATCAAACATTGGGAAATTTGACCCATTTTTCACATAAAAAATTTGTAAAAAATAAATTTTTGAGTTTCTTACCAAAAGGCTCATTTCAGTATATATTAGCCACATTATAAATATATCATAAAAAATTTAAATACCTGTGAACAGTAGTTTCTCAGTAAAAGTACATTGAACATCAAAATTTCATTTTGAGATAAATTGAGTTGAGAGATGGGGGTCCCTGATCACCCCAGGATGTTCTTTCTGAAAATTGGGGTGGAATCTAGTCAAGTCGCGATATAACTTGTATGGTGTTCAAAAACTGTGGCTAATGACCTGCGTATATGTAGTCCTTTGCCGTACTGAGTTTCGTCGGCCTTAATCTGATATTACTGTCAATCAGGTGGTACAAGTAAAAACGACAAGAAATTATGAAAAAATTCAATAATTACTAGTGACTATCATGGGCTTGTCATAAAACTATGTACCAAATTTAATACATATCTTGATAATTTTTGCGGTTCATAATTAAAGTTGTATAGTTGCTTTAGGGTCAAAGTACATTATTATTGGATTTAATATGTTATTGGGGGATGAAGATTATGAATGAAAATTGGATCGCAAATACTGAAAGTTTGAGAAGTATTGGTTTAGAGACAAATATTTATACACTAATGGAACTTTGAATGAATATATTTATCGCGCGTGCGTTTTAAAATCTTAAAATTATTATTCTATAAAGTAAGGGTCTATTCACTCACACTTAAAAATATATGATGCACTTATATATGCAAATTCTTTTGTTTAAAATATTGAAAGTAGATAGATAAAAATATACAAAATTATACATTTTTCGAAAAGGATACTTTTAAAAAAAATCCCAAAAGCTCTATTTTTATATTCCATTACTTATAATGAATTTTCGACACTCCCAAAATACACATGAAATTCACAATAAATATTCATAAATATCCGTAAATTAATTCTTCAAAAATTTATAAGAATGTAGTATAGCTTTTAATTTTTATACAACATAAAACTCACCCAAAATATTTGCATATTTCTTAAGCTAATGTGTGAAGCAGTCTTATTTTAAGTTCCTTATTTTCAGATGCTTTACAATTTCAATGTCTCTTTCTAATTAGACATTGACGTTGATTTCAGTAAATCTCAATCAAATACTCAAATCGCCACCGTGCTAACCCTCTAAATACATCACCGTTCCTATACCAAAGATGTAATTCCCGATTAGGCTAAGAAGTCATTTTGTCACGTGGGGTGAAAATCGGCCCTGGATTGGCTTTGTTAACGTAAACGACCTACCAAACGTTTTGCTGGCGATGTCGTGAACCAAAGATATCTGGGCCTGATTGCCCCCATTTATCGGACAGAGAGGGGTTCGCCTGTCACCTAAATGCAGCCCTTCTCCCACATATCCGATCATCTAAATGACACCCATTCCAATCGTATTGAGCAGATGGAATTGAGTTAGCGGACTTAGGAAACCTTTTTTGTTCATGTATGTGGTTGGATAGGGATGAAGGCTGGTCAGCCAAGGCTTCCTTTATAGCTTCGACTCCGCTCTATAACGTATTATTACCCCTTATTTTCTTCCATATTACTGGTTGTGGATTTATCAATGTTTGATGGCTTGGTAGTCTAGGTCAATATGAAAGACACACAATTATATATTAGACTTTATTTTTTCATTTAAAAATTGAAATGGTATGATATAAGTTATGTTTCCAATCAGTCGTAATAATATGCAAATTATGAAAAATATTCTTAGAGATTCTGTTGCAATTAAACTTAAATTTAGAAGAAAACATTTTGGCGATGCCATTTTTAGAAATTGTAAATGATAGATCAAATTAATAATTTAAAACTTAGTAATTCAAATATAATACTTTTTATTATAGACATATGAAAGGCAATTATGAATTAATATTTAAAAATTTCATGCAACCAACTTACTAAGCAATTCTGGTGCGAATTAAAAGCCTTAAAGAATCGTGAGTTTTTTGCTCCACTTTATTGAAATATAATAACTGATGAGTACTTATTCAAGTTCTTTTATTTAAACAGAATATCCAAAGGCGTTATAAAATAATGTTTCATATACATTTATAATTGTAATATTTTACAGTTTTATAAAAAGATTCCCTGAATTATCAAATGTTACTTAATTGTAGTTAACATTTTGGTTATGACGAACGAGATTAGTGCATTAATCCCAATATATCCCTCAACGTTACGGACGCCCTGCACTCGTACATATGAATGTCGTACTGTTTCAAACGTTAAAAAGGTGTATATTGCTTTCTAAAGTAGTTGTTTCTCTTACTAATAGATTCTAGGAAGAAACTAAATGATAGAGATTTAAATCCAATATTTCAAGAGAATTAGGGTTTTATTTTTAGATGGGAAACATCGTCAGAGTGAGATGGGCTTTCATATGTCGCCTGGTTTTAAAACATAGCATACTCTAAAAAATTTCTAAATGAAACAATCTATATTATGTATGCATTTTTAAAAATGTGTATTTTTTTATTTACTTAGTACTAATTATTTAGATAAACTAATTTTTAATTATATTTTACTATTCATTATCTATGAATATTTGTTATTCACTATTTTGATAATTTGATAAGGGTTAAATAAAAACAACTGTACTAAGCTCATGTTTCTGATAAAAAAGAAAAACATCTACCAATACACGTTTTTCACAACAAGAGGACTTTGGAGGAAACAAAAAATACCCCCAACGCTGGAGGAAAATCCAAAAAGAAAACAGAGTGAGAGTTAATTTTCTATCCAACCCTTACACAAAAAGGTTGTGTTAATCAAAAATTTTCGTGTCAAAGTCTCATGAATGCATTTGAAACTAAATTTTCATTATAGAAGTAGATCTGGAGTAATACACATACTTTTATATTTGTATAATTTAGCTAAAAAGGTATCACTACTTTAAGACGTATTTTAAGACTTTAAATAAAATTAGTTTTTAGTTTATAACATGAAAAAGTTAGAAGTTTTTTAAAAATATGTTACAACAATGATCCACGTAGTGAAAGAAAAAATGAAACTAAACATCTATTAAAACAGTTTATTCATAGATTCCTTAAAAGAAATTCATTTAAATCATAATTCCTTTTTTTCTCAATATTTATAATTATGGGCATTTCTTAATTTCTAAAAATGTTACAAGTTAATAAGACAAGCATAAGTAAATTAACATTAGCTTCGAAAAATTACTAAAACAATATAAATCAATATAATCCACACACACTTAAAGTAAAGTTAAATCCCATCCACGAGCTTTCAGCTTGAAATATATAAAACTATCCATATAACTATATTCAAAATAAAATATATAGTTTCAAAAGAATTTTCATTTGGTAGAATTCCTTCAGCCTTTAGATCTTTATTTTGGAAATCCTAAATAAGCGATTTACTATTATTGGTATTATTCTAAGCGTTTTACTTGCATTGATAAACGATTTTCCGTCATCGAGAACAAGCAATAGATTCCATTAATTTTCTGGGTACTATTTTATAGCTAATATTGAAAACTAAAGGCATAGTTGGGACTAAAACTATTTATATAGTATTAATGCAAATCTAATATAGTAAACTTGATTTGAGAAACATCACTGTTTTGAACAATAAAAGGAACAAATAATGTTAAGTAAAAAAATCGAGCGTTCCATCATTGTAAATAACACTAATGAACATTTGTAAAGAAAAAAAGGCTTATTAAACATTTTAAATGAAAGCAAAACAGGAATCAATTGAAACCATGTGGTTGTTTTATGAAGTTTTTACAAAAGATCAAGATTTCAGGAACACATAAATTTTTCGTATTTACCATTAAAATTAAATTGCTTAAAATGAAGCACAATTTAACTAAATTAGATTCCAATAAGAAACTTGAAAAATAACTTTTTACATACTTTTGTGAATCATATACTATATTTTATTAACACTCTGTTTTATATAAAAGGTGTTTTTTTTTCCTTTTGTCTTTTTTCTTTTTTCTAAGAGACCCATACATTTCATCAGAGATTTTTCTTACTATTTTTTCTTTTCATCCTTGTCTATCAACAACCTAACATGTTTTGAAAACTCATAAAATTAGGTAGGTACATTACAAGTTATATTTCAAACAGCAATGTGTTAGTGTTTAAGAAAAGGCTGTCTCAATAAAAAGATTGTAACTCGAATTTTAAAATGCTGATGTCAAAAAATTTGTATAGACAA
Source organism: Trichonephila inaurata madagascariensis (assembly GCA_019973955.1). Lineage (NCBI taxonomy): Eukaryota > Metazoa > Arthropoda > Arachnida > Araneae > Nephilidae > Trichonephila > Trichonephila inaurata. Next base: position 96,462 of record BMAV01016444.1, read on the forward strand.
CAACAACAAAAAAATAATATTATGTAATGCTTAAAGTAAAGAAAATTATACGCCACAAAAACTATGAAATAAAGCAAGACAGATATAACAAAAGCAGATCAAAATGACTGATTTTAGAAATTTTTATAAAATTACTGATGTATTTAGTACATTCAATAGAAAACTAGCTTTAACAGTGGATTAAATATTTTTAAAGCCCTTATTTTGCATTTAATATAATAATAGGTCACATACTTTGATGAATACTCATTTTGAACCTTTAATGTGCATTGTAATTCATGATTAAAATATTACACGCATTTCATTGAAAGAGATATTTCGTTATGTTAGTCCATATTTCTCAATGAGATCACAAATCTAAAATTTTGAAATCTAACTGCTAATCTAAGACATTGTTTAAATAAATTGGTACTTCATTTGAGAAAGATGGGGAATGTCTAGTTACTGTCATATATCATTGTTGAGATGCATAGTGAAATGTATATCATTAATTTACCATTTGAGTTTTGAAAATAATCTGAATAGAAGACCACTGTTAATTAATTGTTAAACTACACACAACTGAAGATTGAGATTTAACTTGAATTGTGTGTTCATAGATTACTGTTTAGTTATTAAACATTTTATTGATTTATATAAATTACCTTTATAATTGAATAGTTTTATATAAATTACTAAATGATCTGATTTTTATGTACCCAGCATATGTAAGAAAATTTTAAATTCCTTCATGAGCGTAATTGTTTCATGCATTTCTTAATATGTATGTGTAAACAAATTTTTTACGAATGTAGAAAAGTATTTACTAAATGCGTTATTAACAATATTTTGTCAAATATTGATCTAAAGTATGCTAAAATAATTTTCGTTTTCTTTTTTAGCTCTGTTTTTGAAATACATATTTAAGGTAATGTTAAACAGTACATTTCCATTGAACTTGCTGAAATAAAAATTTTAGAAATGGGAGGAAATGTAATAATAAATTTTGGATCCGTGAGATTATTTCATACCGTTTAAACTATCAGAATCAAAAATAAATTTAAAATGTATTGCTAAACAATAAAGTTTATCAAAAAGAATCAGCAGTTTATATATGTTGTATTAGTATATCACCATTAAAATTAAATAACGATAAATAGTATTTTAATAAAGTATACACAATCTATTCAAAAGTGCTTAAACATATATATTATAAAACCGTCTTAGTAAGGAGTTTAATTTTTTTCGAAAAATGAAACTAAGACATAGTTATTGTTATTAAAATATGGATATTGCATTTTTTAAGCTTTACTACTACGCTGCTTTGAATGTTTTACAAGTTTAGTTGAAGCATTTTAAATATTTTGACTAAACGACTCAAACTTATTTATGTATTCAATTATATTTTACGTATGTTAATTAAAATAGATGAAATAAAATGTAGATTTTTTAAAGAATTATCATCCACAAAACCCATGCATTTTTTATCGGGTTGTTATTTTGTTTAAATTATAAAATTGAATTCTATGCGTAAGCTTGAATTGTATTCTTTAAACAAATCCATAAAAAATAAGCGACACAAGCTATAAGCATTAATATATAATATGTAAATCAATCAGTAATAACGGATGAGTAGTATGCATATCTATATAACTGTCTTGATGGACAATAAAGCATAAATTCTTCATAAATGATGCCATCACTACAGATAATATATCAACATATAGACATTCATATATGTTGTCTTTACAATTACCCGAAGTATATTAAGTCAACTACATATGGCGCTATTGGTACAAGCCAACATCTTTCAAATCAATCATTAACTGAGTTATCTCAGTAGATAGCATCCCCTATAACTCTGTTCATATAACATCGTCAACAGATCCATTTACTTCGAATTTCAGATCAAAACTTTTGGTAAAAATAGTAAGGAATTCCTTCTATCGCAGAAAATGGCGTAAATATTTATTTACCTGTTTTGTTTGAAACAAAAAGAAAAATAACAACTGTACAAAATAAATCAGATGATATGTGAAGCACATCATTACATATATGTAAAAAATAAACCCGTTTATTCCAAGCTAATTTAAAATATTCTTGAGTGAATTATTTGTCTTAAAGTTTTCTCAGTATTTTTTAACACTAGATTGTTCAAGGAAGTCGTTTTGACTGCTTTTTAGTTTCAATTAGAAAAACAATGCTGAATATAATGATACAATTTCTTAAATTTTTTTAGAATACATTTTTATCCCAAGTGAAGTAATTTTTATTGTTAATATTTACTAACAACTTTTATATGACTGTAAATGATATAAAAAGAATATTAGAAAAAAATCATTTTAAACAAATTTCTTTACACATTACATATTCTTTCACAATGCAGTGATTTTGACTGCTTTTGGGCAATATAGGTATATCTTAAATTTAAGTCTTTCTAGTGTTCATTGCAATTACCGAAAATAAAAGCAAATGCTTATATTTTCGGTGTGAAATTGGTATTGAAAATTCAGTTTAAAATCAAGGTAGGGTTATCACTTATGAATCTTAGCAATACAACACATTTTTGTAGAAAAAGAAATAATCGAACTTTATCATTTTATTCATCATTAAACAATGAGGTATCTTCATGATTTTGCCTAGTAGCAGCATCGTAGTGTCCACATGAGAAAAAACAGGCATTTGGACGAACAAATAAATTCCTTTGTATGTCGCTTCGTCCAGTTATACAATTCTTAGAGAATGTCCCATAGGCAAAAAGCCAATGGCATGAGATATAACGATCGTGATAAGCATAGAACCGGACCTTCCTCATCCAATCAAGAAAGCGAGATATGCTACATCCAGCCTATCACGGACAGGGGCACAGCGATGCGTCGGAGCCCCAGCGTGAAAAGGTTTTGATTTTCCGGTCTCTTTCCATTCCCGGGAATGCAATAGTGATTCTCGGGATACTCGAAAAAACATCGAAATTTCAAAAAAAAAAAATCTAAAAAACACGTAGTTTTTAATTCATACAAATAAGAATTTTAAAAATTATTTAAAATAAAAATCTACCCATAAATTCAATATTTTAAACCCTTTTAATATTCAATCTAAATTACAAATACATATTATACTATATCTATATTTTTTTTAAAGTAGAAACATAATCAATCTAGGCTTTTATCTCTCCGCCTAGTTCTTAGCTTCAGTATGAACAACCCAGCAGCAGAAAAGGCTCATCTTTAGAAGATCTAGAGAAATTGTTTTGAAAGCCTCACCCAGTTTTATAATATTTGATGATCGATTTTCTATTTAATCAAACTGCTATATTTCTTGCTTCACTATCTTATCGAAGCTGGAACTCTTTTTAATTGAACAAAATAGAACCTTGGTTCATGAATGAATCACTATTTCTAATTTTTCGTCCTACGCTCAATGTTTTCTTCCTAAGTCTTCATGCCCTCTTCTGAGTACGAAGAGTTTGAAAATGATTCGTCATCCTCGCAAAAACTTCTTGTCGTTATTATTTTGGCTCGCATAATCAAACAGTTTTGGTATGGCAATCGTAAAAGTGAAATATCAACAGTAACTGCACGCTTAATCTCTATGTTCCGAACAAAACTTGGTATAAAATCTAAATTGTTGAAAAACAAAGTAAAAACAGAACACGGCAGTATAGAGTTTAAATTTTAAATAGAAAGGCAGTAAGCGATTAATTTTCAGACAATAAGAGATTCAGATTTTTAAACAAGATTGTTTAAAAATTCAAATTATGTAGTTATTAATAAAAGGGAAAAATGGTTTAAAAGTACAAATATAGTTAATTTTCATCCATGCTCCCTTCAAAACTTGAAAAATTAAATGAGGCAGACATAAATTATAAGACATGCCATATTGCGCTCCAATGAAATCCCCCAGACATTTTGATAAATAACTTTCTTATAAGTTACTAAATATTAAAGAGTAAGAATATCACACAAACGTTTGGTTAAAAAAAATATTAATCAAAAATAAGTAGCAAGATTTTTCAAAAGTTTTCTTCCCCAAATAGTTTGGAAGTTAATTCCCTTTTTCAAACTACTGATTCAATTAAATAGCTTATAATGAAAATAAGTATTCTAAGAAAACCTTTAAATAATTAAATTAAATAAATAACTATTTTAAGTATTAGTACTTACGTTATCTTTATAACTCAGGATACTTGAACTTTATCAGATTAGTCTTACCGCATCCAACGAAATGATACTCTTTTAAAAACTAAATACATTGAGTTAACGAAGCGATGTTTGACACACAAACAAAAGCTGATCAATACAGGTAGTTCGATATATAGTTTCGTTCCAACGGCAAGTGGGGAAAATTCTTCCCAACCCTTAATAGGCATTGTTCATTCTCCTATTACAGTCTTTCCCACTTCTGGGGCTCCAACGAACCTCCAACATCTTCTTCCAAGAAGTTCTGGGCCTGCAAACTTCATTTCAACAGTGAGATGAGCTAAAATTTATATCGGAGGACAAAATCCGTAGTCAAATGAAAAATAGATACCTCGAGGTTTATTTTAGCCACGTGTCTGTCGTTAATGAATTCCTTTGAACCAAGTATAAATCTCTGGAATACAAAAAGTATGAAAATCTTTAGATTTCCCGAGTAACCTAATTGTGAGCCATCATGTATCAGCATTCATTATCATTTACAGTATTTTTCCCGATCTTATAGGTACTCTTCTATGGGGATTTTTTTTATGTACTTACAATAAGGAATCACTATCAGAAGAAGGCTGGCCTGGAAAAGGTTTCTTGAGAAGGCCAAGACCTACCCTGGGCTGTCGTGCTACTGAGAAGGAAGGACAATGAGGAATCTGGAAGCGCAGATTTTGGGCAATATTTTCAAGACATTAATATAAATTCGGTTGAAACTAATTTAAGACAATTTTATTTCCTTGGTGTTCTGAATTTGAACAATGAATTTTAAAAATAAAATGGGTTATCTTAGATAAATAACCAACTTAAAAAATTTTTATCATGTTGTGTAAGTCATTTGTTGAATTTTTAAAATAATTTGTATAAAACTCTTTATCTAATCTCAGACTATGTATTGCAAACATCTTCTGTAATCCCATAAAAACGAAAAATAAAAAAAAAGGTTAAATTGCTCTCAATATGCAAACAAGAAAGAAATGTTACTTTGCACAAAAATTTTAAGCAGCATTCGTTTCCAAGCTTTTGTGTGCCCCATAAGGAACACTGCAATATTTGTAAAAATGGAAAAATACACTCATACCAGTTGTTTTTATTCGGTTTCTTCCCATTCACACAAGCACAAAATGGAGTTTTTCAAGATGGCCTCCACTAGCGCATAAGGAGAGAGAAAGAGAAAAGGGGAAACTCACAAAACGGAAATGGCTTTTTGATCTTATCATAATCGGGCTCAAAGGCATTAAAGAAGCGAATCCACGAGCAAATATTCCTGTCAAACGCGATTTTCATACGTAATACCGTATTCATCTTCGAATAAATCGCTTCTTTGCTATCTGTTTTGGATTTCTCTTATTTCATGCTTACTTTTGGCCACCACAAGCCCTTTTTTTCGGTGTAGGAATATGTGCACGCAATATTTTACACAAGAAAACCTAAGAAATCTGTTTAGGAAATGGCCTAACAAACGCGGATTCTTTTTTACTTCCAATTTTCTTTGCCCATGTATAGTGAAAAAATTATGACTTTGGGGAAATGATATAATCAGGGATACCACAATAGCATTGATTTTCAATTTATAAAATGAGGAGTTCTGTTTATACAACTAATTTATAAAATTTTATAAGTTGCTTTACATGAATTTATATTATACTTTTGTTTCATAGAGTACGTTAACCCTTTCACTACCATTTTTTTTTCTGAGAAAAAAAATGAAATAAGTAATTAAATACATCAGTTACAATTCAAATATCGATAAAATTCTGAAAAAGGGAAAAAATTACTTACCAAAGGGAGAGGGATGAGTGGGACATATATGTCCCATTGGTATTTTTTCGTGGGACACATGCGTCCCAGTGGTACTAAAATAATGATTGAGAATGCAGTGAAGAGCTAAGTTACTTTTACTCATTTGCACATATTTTGCTATAATAAGGATATAATTATATGTATATAATGAGGATACAATATACGGATATAATGAAACTATAATAAGGATATAATAAACACTTATGTATGGTATACTGCAAAACAGTCCTTGCAAAGTGCAATTTTGAACATTGTACATACTGTTTTTTTTCTTTTTTTCCTTTTTCACTTTGGCACAGCATACACATCTTCTGTGAGTTGGACCTTCTACTGGCAAGAGTGATCGCCTACATTCAGCATAAGCTTTGATGCATTTGAAGGTCTACCAGTTCTTTTCCTCTTTACAGTTGCATTTCCCTTTCATCATTATTACTTCGGACAATCGGACAATAAATTGGTAACAAAGGTATTTTTCTCTGCTTAGATTCTTGAAGCAGTATGTATGCATTTACAACAGCCGTCATAAAAAGTTTATAAAACACTTTTTTTCCACCATTCAGTAGATTTTCTGTCAAAGTCATACAGGCTTACTTTCTGATCAGACAGTTCAACTCCTCCCATTATTTTATTATAATCGGCAATAGCAACAGGACATTCGGTCTTTTCTTTCTTCCCATCTCTCTGTGTTCGTTCTACTGTTGCGATACCAGGCAGATGGCAATTGCTGAGTACGATAACTTCCTTTGAATCCTGCCATCTTGTTGCAAGTGTTCCATTGTGATTTTGGAAAAATTCAGACTCTCCTTTAGCCAGTTTCGAAAATCTTTCAAATTTTGGCATGTTTCTTCTTGTAGATATACAAGTGCAAACGGAAGGAAAATCAATGTTATCTATTAGATTCACACTGGTTAAAAAATCTATCAAAGGCTAGCGTGACATCTGGATTTCGAATTGTTGAGAAAAGTTGTAAAACTGCTCTCTCGCCTAGAGTTTTGCCGTCAGTATTCAAATCATTCCCTGCGTAAATGTTCATATCGTTTGTGTACTCAGTCACAGAATCACATCTTTCCCATAATTTTATTCCTCTTTTGATTGGTTTTAGAGGCAAATATTGTTTTAGGCTGGAACGGCCTTTGAATTTGACCATTGATTCATCTATGCTTTGAAAGGGGGAATCCTATCAAGCTTTTAAAAATGTTTTTTTGAAGCATTTCATTACCTCATCCATGTAATATGTCTTTGGAGCATTTTAAGAATTTTTAGGGTTGTCGAAATACATTTTGTCCAACAGCAATTGACATCTATTGCGAGAAAATTGCACTGAATTGTCAGTCATATCAAGGAATACCAGTGATACATGCATTCACAATAATACAAAGCATATTTAGCCCATAGGGTCATTTGAAACTGCCTGCGGGACATATATGCCCCGGTGGTAGCGAAAGGGTTAAGGTTGTTTCCGTCAGCAGTACCAATGCAAACTCGTAACATATTTTCATACAAAAAAATTGCTTAAAATTTCATATGGATTAGTGAGATCGTAACTCATAGAAATGTTTCTAATGTAGTACTTTTTAAGTGTATGGACATTTATGATATTTGTATTTTTTCCATTACATATACTGAACCATTTAAATTCTACCCGGAAATACAATACTAAAGTTAGAATATGAATCACATCTTATGTTATGGCTTTTCTTATAAGTAAATATAAAGTATAATAAAAAAATGGTGATATCTAAATGAAGTTTGTGTCCTATTCCATAGCGTTAGACAAAAGCAGCCTCAAAAATTCCAAATATATGTTATTAAGCTAAACACACACACACACATATATATATATGTTAAAAGAAACTTACATTTTCCTTAATGACGCTTATTATCAGCAAATTAAAGGTTTACCACAATGAGGACCAGCTATATATTTACTTGCCAAATATTTACTTGCATTTTTATGAAAATAAGAGTATTAGTTATGAATCTTGTTACTTTATTAGATACATAGATGACTTAATTATATTTAGTAATATTTTATGTTCATTATTTTATTTAAAAATTCTTATGTTTAGTTTATTTTAAAATATCTTAGTGGTTAGTTTAATTGCAGAATAACTATCTAAGTGGCGCCAAGGTGTTTCCTTCTTGTGTTGATGTTCCAATTCTCAACATCATTTCACGCGGGATCTTAGCGTAGAAGGTTGCTATTCATCATTCAAAGTTTTTATTCTTACATGTAAGTTTTTATTCTAATTTTTTCTATAGAAATTTTTCTTATTATTCCTCTTCTTGAGGGATACATTATTGTTCCCTTTTCATAATTTCATTTTACTATATCGTCAGGTATATCATCCACGTGTTAGAAATTAGCTTAACTTTTCAATATGACTCTAATTTACTTTTATTCTATTATGTCGAAAATTTCTGCTGTATGGGTATGGAGGATCCATAAGGCATTGCTTAACCCTAAATCGCTGGCCTAATTCAGTGACAGCTTTAGAAACCATAATAGGTCTCCAGTTTAGTTCAAAGACTTTGTTTGTATCTACATTTGTTGTGTCTGGTGAATTCCAATTTCTTTCTTCTTTGGCATTGTAGGTTTTAGAACTTTTCACTTTTATTTTATTATACCATATATATATATATATATATATATATATATATATATATATATATATATATATATATATATATATATATATATATACTTATATATATATTATATATATATATATATATATATATATATATATAGATAATTAAATAGATTAAATTAAATTCTCAATCTAGCACTTAACTCATCTTTTTCTCCTCACCTCTTCAAGTATAAAACTAATAACCCATTTATTTCTTCCGAACATATGGGCCTAGCCAATAAACATGTCTAATTCCAGATCGTTATATTAAATAGCCCTATATATCAGCATTAACTTTCAAGAACCCTCATGAACGCCGCGATCGATGTTTTAAGTGTTAACCACTTAAGATTCGGTGGCATGCTTTTTTCCTCACTGCTCTTTGCGTCAGATGATGTCTAACTTTGATCAAATAATTTTACAAACTAAGTCTATTTCTGATTTCAAATCATGTCATGCATATATATATATATATATATATATATATATATCGATATTTCCACTAATAGTCATCTTGGTCAATATTGGGTCTTTAAAAATTATTTTATTACTAAGCTGTATCCCGAAGAAAAAAACGTGATCTTGCAAATTAAGACTTATATATAAAGTCTAAGTTTTCATGTCTGAAGAAGAGATAGGGAATCAGTGAATAATCAAACTTTGAGTGAGACACAGACATTTAGTAGTTGATAATTGTTTATGTAAGGTGACGGTCTGTCACTTAAGATTTCATCTAGAATTGGTGCTAACAAGTCAGGGCTATTGAATTGATGTGACTATTCTAAATATTTAAAGTCTTCTCTTAACTAGCGTACCTCATTAATTGTCCTCATTTTTAATAATTAGGTGCATCTCTTAACTTTGGTGGATTGAATTTGTGTTATGGTTAGTACTGCGAATAAATTGAGTAATTTTGAATCTAGCTAGTCTGCCTTCCATTTCTGCCACACCTTTATTACAATATATATATATATATATATATATATATATATATATATATATAAACATGGATATAGACGTTATATGCATATCCATTATATATAAAAACGCAAATAAGTATTTATTTCCACAATTTTTATATAAGGAGAAAGTATAACATTTTAACATGAATTCTGTTATGTTAATGTATTAGGTGTACACTGTGAATCCCTTTTGTGAATAAATATTTTACTAATTACATACAAACGAAGAACTACTTAAGTTTGACTTCGTTCTGTAAGATTCTAGAAACAGAAGTAAATCTATACCGAAAAAATAGTTTTAATATAAATAATTATTATCGAAATTTAAGATCTACTTTTCATTTTAGCATTTACAAAGTATATTGTTAATTTAATGAAAACCTAATTAATTGCACTATCACAATTGCATGTCTCTAAGACTTTTCTCATATTGAAAATTGTGTGCAAGTGTTGTAGTAAAACAATACATATAAATATATACTTTGCACTTCCTTTACATTTAGATTTCGAACAAAATTGTTTAAGTACTTTTCACCAAATTTCTTTTGAATGTATAGTTGAATATATATTACCTAAAAATGTAAGATAGTTAACTATCCATGAAGTCAAATAATACGTATTAGTCTTGAATTATTGAGTACTTCAAAAATCATATTTAATCATATTCATTATATATATATTATATATATATATATATATATATATATATATATATATATAATACTAGCCGTTAACAAATGACTTGGCTAGGTATTTCATGATGTTGTAAGAATATCTACTATTAATATACATATAAAGTTTGATATTTAATCCCAACCCCTAAGAATTCCAATTTATTGAAAAAATGTTTTATAAATCTCTCCTCTTGATTAAAAAGGATAGAACATCTAAATAATAATTTTTTACAATTTAAATATAGTTATCTTTTTCACTGTCGCAATTCTCAACCCAAGTTGATTTACGTTAAACCAATTTTTAGTGGTTCTCTACACAATGCAATAAACATGATTAATGTATTTTAATTTTAAATTTAATAGATCAAAAATGTAATTCAATAAGCTCCAATAATCACTTTGAGAGTTGATTTAAGTAGGACCATTGCTTAGCAAATTCAACCAAAGAAGCATACATGCAAATGTTTATTATTGTAGGTTTAATTGTTCGAAAACGGATTTTTTTTCCATTTTTTTCTATCAATACGCCTTAGTAAACCACTGTACGTGAACGAAGGGGGAGAAGGGAGGTCAATTTCAGTAAAATTCTTTCTTAGAAGATTTCCATTAAAAAAAAGTAACATGCATACCAAATTTCATAATAGTGAGTCTAATAGTTTGAACACTTTTTTTATAAATACGTCCCACTACCTCCCCTCTTCCCTTCTCTATTGGAGTGAATTTCCATAAAATACGCCCTTATTGGATCTAAATTTAACAAAAGAATCATGTGTATCAAATTTCAATTGTGCAGGTTTAATAGTTGAAAAATTGGACTGTTTATGTATACGAGTAACATACCTTAGTCCCTCGGAACGCTTCTTTAGGCTTGGTTTTTGTGACATATTTACTGTAGTGGATATCTACTCGTTAAAAGGAGCATGGATACCAAATTTCAAGTTCATAGGTGTAATAGTTCATAAACAGCAATATTGATCCATAACGTCTCTTATGCCCTCACAACAATCCTCGGGAGTCAATTTTTGCAAAAGACCTTTTGTAGCAGATCTCTACACCATAAAATAAGCTGGGCTACCCAATTTGAAATCTGTAGGTCTAATAGTTCAAAAACGGGTACATTCTCTATTACGACAAGCCCTCGCAAGGCCCCTTGAAGGTCAATAATTGCAAAATAAAATCTGTAGCGGATCTCTACTTCATGAAAGGAACGGGTCTAAAATATTTCAATTCTATCTGGGTCTAATATTCCAAAAACGGAAGTTTATTTATATATAATGCCTCTTAAGCCCATGAAATGCTCCTTGGGGTTCGATTTTCGCAAAATTCCTTCTGTAGAGGATCTATAATCTATGAAATGAACGGGCCAACCAGATTTCAAGTCAGTAGGTCTAACAATCCAAAATGAGAATATACTTACTTATAACGCCTATTAAGCCCTTGAAACACGCCTTGGGGTTCCATTTTCGCAAACCCCTTTTGTATTCTACCATATTATGGGTCTAATAGGTCTAATTCCACCATATATGGCCATTTTCCCGCTCGGTGTCGTCTTTGTATGGGAATACAATGCATTTGTTATACAAATATTTTTTTTAAGAATCTGTGACGGGCTTACGCGGTTTTTCATTACCAAGTCATGTTGGGTTCTTTGGGGCCAGAAGAAATGGCAATTCTTTTTGAACCAAACCGAGAAGTAAATTTTGAAAGAAAGATTCAAATTTGGAAGCCTTTAAATAACAGAAGTTTAGAGTAAGCGGGTCGGCATTTGGGGAGTGTTATTATAGTCCGTGTTGCAAGTGTGAAGAGTATTTAGAGAAGTTAAGTGACAGTCCAGAGGGTTACCTGGGACAGAGGGAACCTTTTTAGTCAAGGTGGAACAATTCCACGCCAGTGAACCGTAACTTCAGTTAGGATCCGGTAAATTGCTGCTTCGTTGAACATTAAGGTAGGAGTTACCATTTTAATATACAGATCTGTGTTTACATTGAAATTGAGCTTAGACGAGTTGTTATTGATAGTGGTCAGGTTACGTATTTCATAAATATATATTTGGGGTTTCGCCCCCGTGATTCTTCCCTATCATACTATTTCCTATCTTTATTGGTTTAAGTTAAGATCTTAATAAAGTAATATTAAGTTTGGCAGCGTCTGGTTCTTCATTTAATCCTGCACCTCTAGCTCACGCTGATAATCTAGTAGAAGGGCAGCCAACGGGGGTTTGCTCTTACAAATCTATTATGGAAGAATTTAAAATAATCGGGAAAAACTGTTGATCATTCACAAGCAAAAATCACACTAACTTTTTATACACCATCAACATATATTTGTTTCATCCATATCAAACTTTCAATGACCGCTACTGTGCTTTAAACTTATCTTCATTTTCATACTGTCATCTTATTGAACTCGTCTTGATGCTATTACCAATATCTTTCATATATTAATTAATAAGGCGTATACAAAAAAAAATCATAAATACGTACAAACAGCAATGTTTAGGATAGTCTGAATACTGGAGATAAACTGCGGAATGAGATAAGTCATCGATGCAAGTGGCTATAATGAACAGTTACGTTTTTCATTATGAAAGGGTTGGAAACTCAACTTCCCCCACCCAACAAATAATTTGCATTCGATTCTAAGCCATACCCGATTTTCATTAGCAATAAAACTGAAAAACTAGTTAGGCTTAGAATCAAGTAAATGCGATATATATATATATATATATATATATATATATATATATATATATATATATATATATATATATATTTTAAAATTCTCTACTTTAGAGAGATGAATAATCATAAAATCTGAAAAAAAAACCGGAATTGTAAGACAAACCAGACATAAGAATTTTGAAAGGGTATATTAGAAGTAATAAAAAAATTAGAATTTAAAAATGTATAAATATATGAATGCTACAATATTATAAACATTGCTGACTTAGGACAGCTCATGTATATAAAACAATTTACATAAAAATGTGGTTGAACATGTATATATATATATATATATATATATATATATATATATATATATATATATATATATATATATATATACAAAGATCTGTAAGATTAAATATTTATCTATAAATTTAAATATAATTTATTCATTGAATAAATCATATTTAAATATAAAAACTAACTAAATTAAATATATATTAAATTATACTGTCTAACAATATAATTTCAAGGAATAAATTTTCCTACAGAATTTTACTTTTTAAAAGTACTTTATTTAAATTATTCACTTGTTCGAAATTCAATCGTTTATAACCATTTTAACAAGATTTGCCTTATTTCTTCCCCTTTCCTCAAACACTAATTATGTTAATAATTAATTGAAATAAGTTTCATAATTCTTAAAAATTAAATTATATTTGACAGGTCACAAAACTTTAATTATCCTTCAATATTGATGTGTATTTAAGAAAAACTCCAGTTGTTTTCTCTTCATCTGTCTAGTATACAGGAATTAACAAACGTATACAAAGAAAAATATAACTCTTTTAAAATGAAATTATTATTAGCTAATAAGAAATTGTACAAAATTCTCAAAAATATACAGTGAGCCTTTTATTCACATTTCATATTTAAATTAGATTTGTTTAAATTGTTTCGTTTTAAACAATTTGGCTTTTTTTTTTGGTAAATGCGAAAGATTAATATTTTCGTGAAATTCTGATCTGTCGTAAATATCTTTATAAAGCTCCTTAAATTAATTTTTTCACAGATTCCTTTGTTTTGTTCTGTTGGTAAATCTAATACATAAAAACAAACAGTACACAATTCTTTTTCTCCAATCTTCACTCTAAGCTATATTGGAGCAAAATCTTTCATATGACGTGGATTTATTTGGAAGCTGGTGTATGAGTGTGGGGAAAGAGGTGTAACAACTATGCCGGTTGTAAAGATTGTTAAAGATTTCGAATGCGTCCGCAATCATGTTGGAAACATTCTTCCTTCCTAGTTCTGTAGATTCAATTGATGATTGCCTCAGGTTGCAACTGACGGGCACTCCAAGTAGACATCATTTCTTTTCTGTTTTACTGGAACTTTCAGTATTTCAATCGTCTTCCTTCTTTTTTTTTCATTTATCTTTATAGGAAAGAGACAATCATAAGCCGTATTGAGATTTTTATATCCAGCTTGAAATGTTCGTTTCTTTTCTTGCTTTTATTTCCCTTGTATTAAGTGCCGTGAAAGTCCTGCTACACACTTTTTGATACCATCTATAAACAGTTTTCTGTTTTCAAAAGTTCCTATATTTTATTATATATATATAACACTGATGAAATAAAACATAAATTAACTATGTTTTATTTTACAGTGAACTCTGCTCATACGTTTTAAATACATGCTAAACTGATACGAATAAATTTATACTCACATATATATATATTTTATCTTTTTTTAAAGTAATAGCTATAAAAATATATCTTTAAAACAATTATTCGGAATTGTTAGTCATCGACGTCTTTTCATAGTTACTGAGAATTATTTTCAGTTATCCTTTGTATAGCTCTAATGCAAAGAAAACTAAAATTTAAATTAAAAAATGTTTCGATTTGAAACACGTCTAAACAGTTTATATCTCATTAAAAAAAAACTAAGTAATGACTCATTTTTATGAAATAATCTGTTAAAGTATTTATTTCAAATAAAATTACAATGCAATACATGGCACTGAAAATGAGACACCAAAAACGGAATAACCTGGAAGTGAAAAATTCTACAGTCAGAGGGAGACAGCCATGAACAATATGATGAGTTTAATGAAATTATGCATCACGTCAGAGAGACACAGAAAGAGACGTTTGTTAACTAGGTCGTAGTCTAAGTTCCCAAGACATATGTTGCTCACATTAAACAGTTGTCAGCCAAAAAAAAAGAGTACTTACATAGTATTGCAGCAATTACCAACGTTCAACATAACTCACCAATCTGGCAACCCCAATTTCGCATGTGTTGTACGTGCTGAATTTGCAGTCATGTGATTTGTTTCATATAAGGTTGCCAATAGATTACGATAATACATAAGGGTACTTACGTATTATCACTACCTATTGGTGACATTATGTGAAACGAAGCACATGGATACACCCATACGACCTATAGAAAATTGGGGTTGTCAACCTGGTGAGGTATTACTAGAGTTGGTGATTGTTGCGATAGTACATACCTGTTGAATGACAGCGCATAATGAGAGTGCGTAATAGGCGTAATGAAAGTTATTTTACCTTTCCATGTCAAGCATATGATTGTGGGGGTGTACAATTATATCTTACTAGTTTTCGATTGTTAGATCGGAGAAAATGGTGGTTGTGGGAAAAGATCAGTACATCTTGTTGAGCTGTGCGTTAGCTTATTCGAAAAATGTTTGATTTGGGTTTATCCTGCAGATGAAAAGCTTTAAACAGTTCATAGAAAGAAGAATGTCACCGACCACAGAAAATCATCT
Source organism: Trichonephila inaurata madagascariensis (assembly GCA_019973955.1). Classification (NCBI taxonomy): domain Eukaryota; kingdom Metazoa; phylum Arthropoda; class Arachnida; order Araneae; family Nephilidae; genus Trichonephila; species Trichonephila inaurata. Next base: position 112,163 of record BMAV01016444.1, read on the forward strand.
ATGTATGATTGAATAAGCATAGTGTCTTGAATAAGAACCAGATGCGTTCTGCTATCGTGCTCGAAATATCGGTGCCTTAAAACTCGGCAACGTGCTTTTTGCCAAGTTTAGAATCGTGAACAGCACCCTAGCCATATGACTGTTGCAAAGCTACGAATGTGAATCATCCTGTAAAAATGCAGATGTGAGTTTCGTTTTCATGTATAGAGAAAGAGAGAGATAAAATATTCTTCGTGCATGTAATTGTTGCAGTCCTTTGCGTCTGGGTTTTGAAAATTCTTTTAATTGATTTTAATAATTTGTTTGTTAATAAATTTTGTTCTCTTCACTGCCTGTTTCTTTTTCTTCTTTGTAGTCGATGAATAATTCTTCGGTAAAAACATCGATGCATCTTAGTCGGACAATAGGCAGAAGCTGTTGTATTAAAAATATATATATGTTACTGCCACACTCTTACGCGGGGAAATAGAAATGCTAATCATCTCTAAATACAAGCATGTGCTACTTCATAGTCTACTTACTTTTTCCCTGCAATGTAATAATTCTGAATTGAAGCAGCTAGCAACCAGGAAACAGTAATGGCTTTCATATCGTATGAATACCACTTGTCCCCTGCACATGGCGTAAAATAGTGGTTAAAGTGACCTGTGGGGCGATCAGTGCTTGTCGATGAATCTGTCAGTTTACGCATGCTAATTACACTAACTGTACTAGAACTTTTCAGGTGTACTTAATATTCATTTCCAACCACCTTGACTACAGCTGGGGCATCGTGGACGTCTTTAAGAGGGTGTCAGCTTAGATTTGACGCATGGACTAACCTAAGACTCGCAAGTTCATCAGGTCTGCTTAGACTTTTCTCTGTTGAGAAAAAAACTAATATTCCTTGCAATTACACGTGACTTCTGAGAGAAGGAAAAAAATCAACTATAGGATTTTTCTACAAAAAATAACGCCATGAATATTACTCATTCTGCAAGTTCTGTTTCATCTATCCTACTCATAGTGTGTTTGCCATGCATTTCGTATTGCTTACATTTTTCGTGTACCCTGCGTTACTTGCCTATCCCGAATTTTGCATAATTTTCTGATTATTTCTTATTTGTGCAGAAATTTCAATGCCATGTTTGTAATTGCATTTTTTTCAAATATTTGGTTATTATTTTCAAAATAGAACCTTTATTTTTCTTCCTTATACATTTTTCTTATTTTATCTTGTATAATATTTGACGATTTTTTTTTTGAAATCCCAAGTACAAGTTTCAAATAAAAAAAAATCAAAGTGCATACAGACCAATCCTTTTAAATACCATTAAATACATTTCAAAAAGATCAGCTTAGAATATTTTTTTAGGTAAGTCAGTTTAAAAGAAATATTTAAAATTAGTTAGTGAAAGCATTGGACAGAGCTGATTTTGTATTAAAAACATATTTCCTTCTGTTCCTGTTTTCGAATAAACTAAATTCAATATTCAGCAAAGATAACATATCTGTGTTTACATTAAAAAACGTATAACAAAGAAAATATATAAAAACGAGTGCTAAATTAAGTAAGTGAATTATCGCATCAATCCAATTCTTTTTCTGAAGAGAACGAAAGAAATAAAACTAGTGTAAAGGTTTCTTTTAAATTCCAAGACTAAATTCCGTCATGTCAAATAAAAAGCTCTTCACTACAAAAACAAAACTTTATTTTGTTTATTTTGCAGAACTATGCTAAATGCATTTATCAAGTGGGCTTATGGACTTATTTCAAGTACGACAATGACTAGTTAGGAAGAAAGTTTATTCTTAAAAGGGAAATTCTCTTTTTTGAAAACTCAATAAAGTATAATAACAGTAATAAGTAAGTGTATGGTGCAGTTTTTTTGTAATTTATTATACATATAATCCACAGAGTGTTTTATTCGTATGGAAAAGGATTGGTATAAATTATGATCATTCAAAGAAAAGAAATCCAACTATATTTTCAAAATCCGATTACAAAACACCTTCAATGGAAATTTATTTGATAAAAATTTATCTCATTTTAATAATAATTCCTTTGTACTTTTTAATTTTATTTCAACAATTTATTTATTCATAATTCTTTAAATCTTATTATTTAAAGAAGACTATTTGGAAACAAATTTTTCAAAGTATTTTATTTTAGCTTATTTTAAATTTTAGCTGCAGTAAAGTAAAACTATTGTTCGGTCCATACAAATGAACATATTTAATTATTGAAAATAGTATGATAATAAATTTTTCAAATTCTTAAGGTAGACATTGAGAACATATAATACTACCATTTAACTTTTCTGAAACGTAAAAATATTGCATAATTTCAACGTTTTTTAGAATATTTTACATTTCAGCAACTATTGAAATTGGACTTATTTTTCAAAACTATTTCCATTAATAAATTCAAGCATTTCATGACTCGCAAAACAATATAAATTAAATTGTGTTCAGTATAACAGAGTAAATTTTACCTATTAGAAAATACTAATTGGCTATATTTAAGTATCATGTTTTCTCTCATCATATTATTTCAACTATACAATAATAAATAGTATTTATTAAAAAAGTCACCATAAAAGACGGTATAACACATTCATTTTAAATTTTATAGCTGCAGTAAAGTAAAACTATTGTTCTGTTCATACAAATGAACATATTTAATTATTGAAAATAGTATGATAATAAGTTTTTCAAATTCTTAAGGTAGACATTGAGAACATATTAAAAAATTGAAATCATATTAGAAAAGTCTGAATTATTGAGAGTATGTTGCATATGTATCATATGTAACATATTTGTGTTTTATTAATTTTCACTAATGGAAACTATCTAATTACAAAACATATGTGTTGTAATTTTAATGCAAGTCTAGTTGTAATAGACTGACTAAGAGTCAATATTTTTAAATAAATACTAAAAAAATTATTGTAAGATAACATTACTACTTCGAAAATTCACAACCAAATTACGTTTGTCTTATTGTCCCAACAATGGATTTATTTAACTTAAACTACTAAAATGATAAATTATTTTAAACGAATATTTATAATACAATAAAATGTTTCTTAAAATATTTTGAAAATAGAAAAAAAAAAGAAAGGAAAGGGAAAATATTCCATAAATACTGAGGGTTGCATAAAAATATCTCAGATGTCAGAAAATGACATATAATTATTAAATTTTCCAAAAGAAAAAAAATATTAAGAATCAATTTCTTTAACTTTAAGGTATTCGACTACCCTAAAATCATGATTTTTTTTTAAAAAAAATGACATATTATTTATGATTTTATTTTATAGGCCATCTTGTTAGCTTTAAAAAATTCCAAGTTTATTATTTTCCCGTTCACTATAGCAAACACTAGAAGTTTTTTAATATAAGCAGATGTCATTACTTTAAGAAAGATGTCATTACTTTACATTTTGAAAAGCATTTTATTTGAAAAATGTTTTTTTGAAAATGATCAAATGGGGACGGTGATTGCACAAAATGTTTTTAAAATAATTTGCTGAATTTTTTTGTGTATCGTCTGTATAACAGTAGAAGTGATTTAACCCTCAGATTTATCAATCACTGGTTTAATACAAAATTTACAGTTCTTTACGTGAATATAATCATTGTTTTTTTCAAGCAATTTCATATAACAACTCGGATAAAGGGCTCTACTTTTTGTAAAAATAAAAATATCTCTTATCCAGAAGGTCATTTTAAAGAGGAATAGTAAATTAATACATCAAAATTGAAAAATTGAGAATTTGTTCATTTGCTATTTGTTTAGAGCGGGCCCCGTTTATGTAATTTTTTGTCCATTTTTACCCATTTTTTTCCCATTTGAGTAGTAATGATTTATTTTTTCTTCTTATTTTTATCCTTTTTTTTTCTTAAAATGTAGTAAATAAATAAAAAAAACCACAAAAAAAGTCTCCATATCTCCATTTATTTTTAAAAAAAGCTTGTCCCAAGTAGGCGGATACCTTAAACCATAAGCAAGATGTATATATAATTTAGCAGAATCTGAGTTAGGTTGAAATGAATATGTAATAGTAATTTAGATATAGTTAATGTGTTCGTAATTTATATAGATGTGGTCTTTCAATGACTCATTAAATTATTTATCTTAAAGTCATTTTTTAATTCTATTTCTAGCAATAAGTACCGAGTAATTAGGGTGCGTTTACAGTATTCTATTTTTTATAATCTGGAGTAAAACTATTGCAACTTTAAAAATATTTAGCGTAATGATTTCATAGTTTAATGAGAAAAAAATTTTTTAGATACATAATCTTTGATTTTTTTAGATAAAATAATTATGTAATAAGGATATATATATATATATATATATGTTTCCTATATTTTTAAGAAAACAGAGTATTTAGATTACATTTACGAAATTCAGAGGTACAGAGGCAAACGGAAATCGTAATTAAATTGAAAAACAAAATGCAAGGCAATTGAAAACTTTACTTAAACTGAAAAAAGCTGGTATTAAATGTATTTGATTTTATAAAATTTAAAGGTATAATTTATATTTTGAAGTATTAGAATAAAGCAGTTCACACATAAAAATTTAAACTTTACAAAAGAAGAAAAAATAGGAAAAGAATGAAAATGAATAAACAAGAAAGAGTATATTATACCCTAAAAGGTGTCCTGGAGTACGGTTTTTTGCCGCAATGCGACATAGACTTAAAAACCGTACCGTTCCAAAATATGTATCCAATATATTGCATTTTCTAAAAACTAATTTTGTGAGATTAATACATATTATATATATACATATACAGTGTGTAACTTCTGAATTTCGCTCTTAAGCAAACAAGCGAGGTTGTTAATCTTGTGCATATTTCAAACCAGTCTGGAAATAGACATATTAACCTAAATATTCAATAACTTTTGAGTACATATTTTAAACTTTCATACATGTCTGAAATATAGAAATATAAAATATTTGTTCCAAAGTTACATATGTTCTTTCTCACAAATTTTGTTAGAGATGCCGGCAGGGCTATAAAAACATGACAAGATTTTATATGGATAGCAATTTAAACATGATTCAAATAATATTATATAGATAGCGATAGTAATAATAATTTAATGAAATGAATTTTAAAAATATATGCTAATTTGTTTATGATTACCAAATCGAAAATAAATCAGTTATATGTAAATGATTATATTTTAAAAGTTATTTTAAAGTACTTTTCAATATACTTATGTATAATCAAGCAATCACTTTTTTCTAAAGGAAAACTAATCCGTCAAATATTTATTAGATCTTATCACTGAACAAAATCAGAAATATCCAACTAAACGTCTCTCATTCCGGAATTCATATTTCATTTAAAATGCAATACTTTGGAGAATCGTGCCTTGCCTGTGGTTATGACTTAAAAGGCGTCTTCCGTTCGCTGCTTTCTTATCTGATAAAAGAAATCGAGTACTTCATCTAAGCGCCAGTTTTTGAAATTTAGCTGTTATCACTCCAATCTTAAAGGCATGGTTTCTGAGGGAGCTATTATAAATACCGGAAACTTATGAGCTTGCAACGAAATGAAAGTGATATAAGTGAAGGGATCGGTTGAAATTGCGCGATTGCTTAGGTTTGGAAGAATTAACGAAGTCTGTGCTTATTAGAAACCGACAAACGTGAAATGTTTTAATGATTTAGTTTAAACCTTAGTACAGAATAAAAAGACTGAATGAATCCGAACACATTGCAATAACCAATTTTGATTGAAACTCACATTTTTTGGGGTTTCTTTTCTTTATCCTATTGAATAGATTAATCCTTTGAATTTTTAAAACACGTATAATTTTATTTTCGTGTTACATAAAGGTCATGTTACAACAAATTACATAAAGTTAGAAAATACTGAAGTGGATATTTAATTCCCCAGAAGGGTGCATTTAAACTGCTCAAAATATATGATGGAAAGCCTGATAACTCAGAATATTATAAAAGTGTTTCTATGAATTTTTTAACCTCATATTTATATTATATTTAGGACAGTGTTTCTCAAACTATAGGGTGCCCCCTCTTGGGGGTGTGACAACTCTACAAGGGGGGCGCGAGCATATTGAAAGGTCAAAAACAAAAGATTATTTAAAAAAATTATTAATTTACTGAAAGTAAACAAAAACAAAATACATTCTGGCATAGTAAAAAATATATTTACACTGATATATTTCACTTTAAATGTATCAGTGCTACACAATGTATTTTATAATTAATCTAGCAATACTAAGTTTATTAATTATCAGTGACCCTATGGGCTTGTCACATATATAATTAAAAATAAAAATTAAAGCTTAGCTTGATAATTTGTACAGTTTATAATTAATCCCTTAAATGCCGATTAAAAGTTACGCAATTCGTTTCCCAATGCCAAGCTTTTTCCACGTAGGCGTGCGTATGTAAAGTACTGGAGGGGGGAGGAAGGAATAAAGAATCAAATAATCTGAAATGAGTAAATCCTTCGCAAACTTTGTGAAGGTCCTTGTACTGCATTCCAAAGCCTTCGGAATAATTGTATGGATAGCAGTGCACAGAAAAGTTCGTACTTCAGACAGACGTATATATACGTCCTGGGAAATAAACGCTTTGGCTGAGCGAGACTTTTATATATGTCGCGGGTGCTTCAGAGGTTAAAGTCGTGTTGTAGCTTTATCGTCAAAGTATAGTATTATTGAACTAACCTCATTGTTATTGTATGAGGGGGGGGGGGGGCGATGAAAATGATGATTGAATATAGGGTCATGAATATTGCAACTTTGAGAAGCACTGATTTAGGAGAATGGACTAAATTAATTCTTACTGTAAATACATGCTTTGAGTTATGGTCTGTTATTTCAATAACAACTTGATAATTATATCACGTTTCTTATATTGACTCGATCGACTCTAAAACTATTATATTTTAATAAAACGTTAACATTTTAGTACATTCCCTAAATGTTTAATATTTCCTACATTGTTAATATTTAGCTCAAATACTCAGTAACTATTTCATTGATATAGATTTATTACTTTTTCTCTGATTGCTTTGAATATTTTTTAAGAATTGATAAAATTTTATTTGCAATCGTGAATTTGTAAAATTTAAAATTATTTATTTTAAATAGTGCTGGTTTAATATTAATATTTACTGGTATATATAGATTTCTAAAAGGATCTATGTTTTATTCTATAAGTAAGTATTTAGTAAAATTTCAAGAATGTATGTGGTTACATTAATATTTTTGAAGCTTATTATAAAATTACAAAGAATTAAATAACTATTTATAAAATACAATTTGATGTAATTACAAAATATTATTCTATCAACGATATTAGACTTTAATTAAATTGAGATTGATGGAAAACTTCCTAACTATTAACATTTATCGCTTAGTGTACGCCTATAATGCTATTGAATATTCATGTTAATTGCTTAATTATGATATATAAACTAAAATTTTCACAATAAATCAAACAATGTTTCACAAGTTTCAATTATGTATCAAACCTGGTATTCATAATAGAGGAATAGTTTTTACACGATAATAGAATGGTGAAAAAAGGTAATTTGGTAATTATCACCATTTAAATGTGTTATTTATTGTAAATATTGCATCATAATTTGTTTTATCTAACACGTTTTAGACAACTAACGATAAATAAATGTTACAAAAATAAAAATGAAATAAAAATAAGCTAGAAAATTTGAATTCTAAGAATTCTTATGTAGATAGGTATCATTTAATTTAAGAAGTGTTCTAAACATTTATTGCGATTTTTCCAAATTGCAATTTTTCCGCAAATTTGAACTAAAATTTCATCATTTTGGCTTCTAATAAATTGACTTTCATTAAATTTGAAAGAGGCAATATATCCTTTAGTGAAAATTTAAACATATTATTTTTGTTTAATACTGATCGAAATATAGAAAATTAAAAACAACAAAGGTATTCAAAACTCTTCCAGGACATCACTATATTAAACATCTTTATTTAATTGAATTTTTTGATTCATATAATAAACTACGTATAATAATATCATACTTTTTGTGGATGTTTTATGTATCTGTTTATTTCTAAACATCTAAAATTATACAAGCTAGTTTGAAATGAAATGAAAAATAAATACAAAAATACCCAGCACTTGCAAAATTAGTAATCTTTAAAATATGTTTTTATATTTTGGAATGCCTTATGTGGAGTATGCAATAGTATGTGGCTGATAAAACATTAAATGATTTAAATAAAAATAGAGAGTACATAAAAACTTATGCGTGTGTCTAAATATTTGAAGAGATAGAATTTCTCATCAGCATGTTTGACCCTTTTAAACTGAAAAAAAAAATTACTACTAGGCCCTATTTTGTAATCATCATGTTAAGAAGTGGAAGTAATGTTTGTGATTTTATTCATTTATCTACTTATATACGCTTCATTACAGTGAAACGTAAGGTCGAGTTAAATAATTAAAAATATCAAAATTTCATCCCAATAATTTTTCTTAGAATCAGATATCCAATTATTGGGATTATCCAACCTGGGAACCGCATGTTTGTAAATTATCACATTTTCCCAAATTACGAAAAATAAATTATTTTAATATGATTTATATTTTATATTATGTTTTGAAACTTCATTTTTATACTCTTACGTAACAAAAGAACTATGTGCGTTATTTCAAATTCCTAGAAATTTCTATTTTTATTATTGTAAGTATTTTTAAGAAATTATTATTTCGTAATAATTTTTTTGTAATTCTTTAGTAAGATTATATACAGTAGGTAAACAAAGAGATAATTATATTTGATGGACACATTTTTCAGTTTAATCATTCGAAACTGTAAGCAAAGCTTAAGCAAATGTACATACATTTAAAATGTTATTTTTTTTTTCTTTCTAATCATTCAGGAAATATTCTTAACCATTTAAAAAGTGTTCATATTTTAGCTATGATTCCCATCATTTGATAAAATCGTTTTAATAGAATTAATTACTTTATTTTTTTTTATGATCGAATTTATTTAAATCCTATATTATTAAGTATATAAAAGTCCTAAAAAAAAAAAGGACAATATATTAACAAAATGCATGCAAAGTTAACAAAAAGAGTTTTCACGTTAATGTGAATTTACTGAAACAATAGTTTTTACTAACTTATGAACACATAGCTTACTTTATCATGCTGAGTCAATGTAGCGCAAAATTATTTTTCCCACATAAACCCATTAAAAGCATATTTTGGTAGGAGATTAATTTAACTTTAGCACCGAACTCACGCACTCTTTGTTAAAGTAAAATAGTGAAAAATGTAAACTTTTAACGAGTTAAGGGAATAGCGAAAGGAACTAAATAAAACTCATGAGTTTATTGAACCTTCTGACGAGACTATCGGTAATTTAATGTATTTTCTTTGTGCTTTGTATAGATTACTTTCTCCACAACCTTTCACTCCCAAATACACTAGTACCAATCCATGAACATGGAATATATTAATGAAGGAATGTGTATTCTGAATGCCAATCTACAGATTCTATGGCAACAAATGCATTTGTGGGAAGTGACAATCTGATAAAAAATGTTACTAACGGCAAATTAATTATTGCTTTCTAAGTTGAATAAAAAGTCTAAAAATATTATGTTGCAAGCTAATTAACTCTTTTTAAGAACTAGAGTCACAGCCGTACATTTAAAAGGGAAGTGGAATATTATATAAAAAAAAAAATTATAATAAGTTGATACGTTTATTAAATTTCTAGCTGTATTATAGTTGCTGAGAAATATATTTACTGTTAGTTTTATGAGCACACAAAAATTTAATACTTGCACACATTATTTATTTTTTTATAAATTTGCAGCAATTCAGGACATTGATTGCGTACCAAATAATTGTTAAAAAACTGAAGTGCATTTGGTAGATTTTGCAAAATGTTATTTATAATCTTACAAAACAACAGTGACATAAATATTTGCAAAAGAATGGTTATCATTTCACACGACTTATTCTTAAAGTCAGCTCATATATATATATATATATATATATATATATATATATATATTCAATATTCAGAAATATTGTTATTTCTTATACACAAAGCAATTAATTTCTAGTTTCAAAAAATTCAGAAACAATAAATAACTATAAACATTTTACTAAATATTTCTTAAATCAGAAATACCCAATTAATTTTATAAATAGCTATTTGAATAAAGCAATTCTAAATAGAGAGAGTTAAGATTCCTTAGAATAATAATAGTTTATTACTATACATTTATCATTTTCCCTAGTTATATTTACCTCATTATTCTAATATTAATATTCCATTATTTGTGCTCTCTTTTTAATTTTTTTTTTTTTATTTTTATTCTTTTAATACTTTCGTTAAGTGCTACATTTCAGCCATTCACATGCTTTGAATCTGTATTTGGGTCCAGAATGTGGCAATAACTTATTTATTGCATTCAGATTTAGCGTGGGCTTTGCATTTTTAAGCGCAATTTTTAGGTAAGTTATATCTATATTGTAATGGATTTAGATATTCCTATCCATTAATATCAATAGGTTTTTGCTCAGTATTATTAACATAAAGGGGGAAGGTTGGCTGTCCACAAAACATATTCAACCCCACTTTTATATATATTATTTGATATATAAGCTGTCATAAGTCAGCAATGTTTATAATACTGCAGCATCCAATTTAAAATTTCGATTGCTCATGTGTCCTTCAGTGTGTGTTTTGCTTACTGTCTATGTATTTTTTGATTGATGGATGTCCATCTCTCGTGTGTAGAGAATTACACATGAGCAATTAAAATTTTAAATTGATTGATATATATATATATATATGACAGGCCCAAGGCCTGCTGGTAAAATAAGGAAGGCATCATCTCTATAATAACTTCTTCATTTTGCTACAATCAGATAAATCCAACATGGCGGTCCTTTGGCGCCCAACCGAGTAGAACAATTATCAACACTTCGGACAAGAGTCACCAGCTAAGCCTTTTCGAGTAACGGTTCTTCTTCGTCAGTGCTCGCTCCACCTTTAAATAGGCTTATTTACCTACAAATCCTTACGCGATGGTAAAGAATTCGCTCTATTTTTATTTATTACTTACTTAATTTTGAAGCTAAACTTTTCAAACCTGACATATATATGCTAAATATCGCTTCATATGATTGTATTTTTTGTAATATATACGTGAGGTGTGGATTGATGTTTTTGTTTTTGATTTTCAATTCCAAAATTTCGGTCTGCTATGTTCTGCAGAATATTTAGTTCTTCAAGCATTTTTTGAAAGTTATATATATATATATATATATATATATATATATATATATATATATATATGAGTACCAGGCTGACTTTGGAACTAAACACTGGGGGCTTAGCGTCTGACTGACCACCTGACCTGAACATTTGCCCATGCACTTCATTACCCTAGGTCAAGTATACTGAAATGAGCCCATTAGGCATTGTTCCTCATGGGCTGTTACGCCACTTACTGACTGTAATTTTTTCAAAAAATTCTTTTTTAATACCAAATTCATTCTGATTCAGTCTTATTCGATTATAAGAATCATAAATGATTCTTTTTTTTTTAAATACTCTAGTTATTTAACCCTCTCGCAGCACACCTATTTTTGTAAAGTAGTTTCAAAAATTGCGTATTATTTCATACATATTTCAAATCTACATTACAAAGTTTAAATACTCAAAAAAAATTATAAAAGAATTTTTATTTTAAAATATAAATTTAGATTATCAAAACATGTACACAAAAACATAAGTGGAAACACAAACATGCACAAAATGGGTTACACAGCTAAAAAGTCAGAAAATATGCATACCCGTGGAAATCGCGGTTAGCACAAATTTTGCTACACTACATCTACGTTGCCAGTGGAAATCGCGGATAGCGCAAATTTGGATACATCTACGTTGCCAAAGGAAATCGTGGATAACGCAAATTTTGCTACATCTACGTTGCCAGTGGAAATCGAGGGATGCGCAGCGAGAGGGTTAAATGACTTGCATATCATTATCTTTCCTCTTTACGCTATTCTCGTCTCGTTCTTCGATGAAAAATCTAGTTATACTGTAGAGTTATGTACATTTATCTCTTTAAATAAAATAGCATTATATTTCCTGAAGTAATTAACTATTTCAGAATGTAAAAAATACCTTATAATTTGATAATAATTTCTACTACATTGGGAAGTTGGATGGTCTTTATGGAATAAAATTATTTTAAGCATTTTTAAGCAAAGTAAACTCAGTGAAAAGTATAATAGTTGAATAAAACTCCTTTTGATTTCTTGGACATCAGTAAAAGTATTAATTAAATGGAATCATTTTGGAAAATGGAAAACCCTAATTTCATAATTTGATGAGACGAATTCAAACGGGAGATACCAACATTCTATACAAAAAGAAACATAACATTTCGTGAGATAAATAAGATAATATAACTTTTTAAAGATTTCTCAGTTTTTGAAATATTATTACTTTCATTTCTTTTTGCAATGGAGACTGTCTCTTGTAAATATAAAATTCACAAAAAGATAAAACTCAAAAGATAAAACAATTGTATACATTTTAACACACTCTCTACAAAAAAAAAAACGAAAAAAAAAGTAAAGCTTTTATAAAAAATTTAATAAAAAATAAATGGAGTCCCGAAATAATGTATCACAATTGGTTCTACGTAAATTACTTTCTGAATTAAACGCTCAATTCAATCGAAAACTGCTTGAAACGTTCATTGAACCAGATAGAATTCATTATGTAAGGATAAGTTTTGCTTTACACATCCCTTTCTAAAGTTATATTTAATTCTATTTATTCTATTTCTGTCAGAAAGCCCATATAGATTCAATGAGTTTGTACAAAAAAGTAGAAATTAAAAAGGACTGCATATTCGAATTTTTCAACATTAGCTTACTTGTTAAACAATTGGAAAGACAGAAGAGGGTAGACTAGATAAACGAGAGATTAATTGAAATGAACCTATGAGGAGAACATATTATTTTTCTCCTAGTAATTCACTGACGTTGATAATTTCAATCTAGATACAGATTAGTTTCCTTTGTGTATTTGATACAAGAGTTCAATTTCCTTAATTACATTTAATATATTCTATTCACTTCACTTTGAGTATTCTCTTTTTGTTGGTTTCTTTTAAGATGAATGTTGTAACTACGTGAGATGAACAAAAGAATGATCTAGACCTTAGTATGATTCAAATGTGCACATATTATTAAAAGAACTAAATAACTGATTCTAAAAATCTTCTGCAAAAATGCAACATTTCATATTTACATATCAACGAAACGTAAATGTAAAGCTAAAATTTCTGAGTCTATAGTTTGGCTGTTTTTTTAGTAATTACTGAATATCGCCAATTCTACCTTTTAATACTTGATCACATAAGAGAAAATATTCATGTGAGTCAATTTAATAAATCAGCAAATTTACAATATCTATTTGATGCAGAAGTTATACATTCATAGAACGATAAATTGTATACTTATATAATTAAAATAAATTATATATGGAAAAGAAAGGAAAACAACAATCTTATGAGAGTAAAACGTTTAATATCGATATATAATGTATAGTTGTAAATTCATTTAAGATGTTTTATTTAATAATATAAAACTCGTTCATTTAAAAATTATTTTCTTATTTAATTTCAAAAATTAAAATAAAATTAAAGCAAATGTGAACATTCATTCATTATTATATTAAACTTAACTAATAATGAAAATAAATATTTTAAATGTAGAAATTTAAATAATATAAATTAAAACTGAAGTAAAATAAATTTTTTTTCACAACAAATTTTACTGTTTATAAGAATTAAGAGATTGTATTTGTATTCATTGACAGGTATATAAATGTCATTATGTCCATATACGTAATTTCTTGTAATACTTCATAGTGGTTTACTGTGTTTCAGTAATGAAATGTTTCTGTTAATACAGAATAATTTACAAAAGAAGAACACCTTCATTACTATTACAGCATAACTTCGTCTAAGAATCCAACTATACAAAATAGCCAATTGTGAATTCGAAAAAGAAGTAATAGGATTGTGGCAGTTCATTCAAAAAATTAAGAGATTTATATATAAAATATTCACAAATAATGTATTAGTAAAAAATCCTTCATTGCAATTTTTAAATATATATGCAATGTAAACTGATAAATTAATTTTGAAAATACGTCTCTATAAAAAAAATAAGAAATAAACAAAAAAAACCTGTGTATTTTTGGTTTTTGTAATGAGCAATTATTTTTCTCTATTTTAATTTCTTTTTACTGTACACATTTATTCTAATTTAATTTCTTATTAAGAACTAAAATTCCGTCAAGGTAGCTTGCCTATCCTAAAAATCGGCATTGTTTTTACTATATTTTGTATCTGTTAATTTTTAGCAGCCCCCTTTAATCTCTTGAATTAACGAATCTTGAGCGCTGATAGCCAGGCAAGCCATGTAAGGAGCATCAACCGCAGTTGCTTAGCCAAACAATGGGAAGTGCCTAATTGCGCCTGAGGTATAACGTTGTAATGAGGGAATAATCAGTCCCGGAAATTATCTTAAAGCACACACCATAAATTCAGAGGAATGAAAAGTTCAAGCATACTGAAGTCTTAGCGAGGTAAAAGTGCCGAAAAGGCAAAGTCGACAAGCATATGAATTCTTTGCGGCTTTTCTCTGAAGTCGATGACTTTATTCCGAATTCAATTCAGGAATGGAAGTTGAATAAATGGTTGTTTAATGAACCGCATTACACTCTTAAATTTATCAGAGCTGTGTTATATCTTCGTGACATTTGTGAGAAAATGTTTAAAACATGTTATTTTTTTTTATTTAACAATTTTTTTTCGGACGAAGGAGATTTGAAGTTCTGATTATAACTTAAAAGGGCAAATTATTTAGATCCCTTTAATAAGAGTTATTCAAATAAAATAGCCATATATTTTCATGTTTCTAATGATGTTGTAAATTTATATTGCCTTTGTTGTTTTTGTTGGTATTTGTATGGTATATACATATATATATAAATATTTTTATAAATATTTTTATTTACTTATTCATTTATTTATTTTTGAAATTTTTACTTGAAAAATATATATAACGAAGGCCCAGTGATCGAGTAATAGCGTATCGAGCTTCCACAATATAAATCCAGGTCCTGTTCCCGGGCTGGGCAAGCTCGACACAGCCTTTCATCACAACTGCAGTGGGTCGATAAATGAGTACCTAGCTTGCTTGACTTCACTGGGGTCCCACTTCAGACTGACCACCTGATTGGGACGTCTGCTAATGCACCTCAGCGCCCAATTGTCACGTACACTGGGATGAGCACAGTAGGTCGTGGCCCTCATGGGCTGTTGGGCCACTGAGTTTGAGTATACATTGTGTCCGAAAAAGAATGTATCAGTTTTCTTTATTTTTTCTAGGTACCCAGTGTGTACACAGGGATGAAAATAGGCCTGAAAGATGCTAGATACTCCAAGTTTTGAAATATCCTTCTTTCCTGTGAGCACAAAATTGGCAACATGACATCCTCCAAACCACAGAAGGCATTTTGTGCTGTGGAATACGCAAAAACAATTTCTGTTATTACAGTTCAGTGCAAATTTCGGCAAAAATTTGGGGTCGATCTACAGAACCAAAACTCAATTAAACGTTAGCATACACATCTAATGGAGACAGGTTGCCTATGTAAAGGCAAAAGCATCGGGTTATCACGTTCGGGCAATATTTTTCTGACACAGTGTATATATATAACATTTTCCCCAATCTGAATTACTTATAAAATATTTACCAAAACCTAGTAATACATTAGAATAAGCATATTATAAAACAAGAAAAAATTATTGAAATGGAACACAAACATCCCCCCTCCCCTTAAATCTAGTAGATATCCTTTAAATTTTGTATATCATTGTGACTTATAGGCTATTGTACTTTGCAAAGTATGCTTATGTATGTTTTAAGTGTGCCTTTCACCGTTGAAATAATTTATATAGACATATTTGTCATTCAGGAAAACATTGATAAACTATTTTCCTATTCAAATTGGTTAGCGAATACGTTCAGTAATATCAGTCAATTCCTTCAGATTAACTAAATGGGTATGAACTAAACAGCAGTCAAAAATTTGAAGTAATATTAAATAGTAAATGAAACGTAAGCCGATGCATATTTCTGAAATAGACGTGATCTGCCTTGAAAAAAAAAGTTCAAAGAGGTGACTTCATTTCTACCCTTGAAACTGCTAATTTCACAAAGAATATACTCTTATTTTGGTTGTATTCTTCAGAAAATTCCAATTGTGCATCAAATCATTCAAATCTTCTGACACAAATTTTGTTTATCATCAACTATACTGCAACCCATCTAAAATGCAACATCCTAAAGGAAACTTCCAATGATGAACACTTTTTTTTCCACTTAAATTTTTGCGTAGGAAATTGCGGAGCACATCTTAGAAGAATTCGAAAATCAAGTAAGGATTATGAATTTGACATATCAAGAATTTTGATATCTATAGACTAAATCAAGTTTTCATTTTGAGAAATTAGTGTTAATGTTCTATAAGAAAAAAAAAGTTGTAGTATTGCAAGTATGGAATCGAAAAGTACGAGATTGTACAATGCTCGTAACACTACCCAGCGAGAGGACAGTCCCGTAATGCGCTTTGGCATGACAGATCGCAGTTATAACTTTTGCTAGAATGAAAATTAGAAATTGTTGAGCAACAATTTCTGTCATCCCATAACGTCTTATATCATTCGCTGTAAAAATAATTTAACAAGACGTTCATGGTTGTAATTATCTTTAACCATACACCACAGAAATATGCGACTGTAATGTGAATAGCATGAAGGACATATACTTATGAGGAAATGACTTGACACTTTTATTTGATTTCCAATTCAGTCTATAACATAGAAGTGGTTTATATTTATTCCTGAAAGGATGACGTCAAGAAAATGCACAGCTTTCGCAATATGAATAACCGTAGTGGTAATTCGCTTGAGGTTATAATATGGAATGCCTGTGGATATGGGTAACTTCACATCACGATAGGCTTAGTAACAGAATGTTGTTCAATCAATCATTGTACTATGGCATTCAGTATATTTTTGACAGAATTGCATTGATGCGTATTAAAAAATCTAGTATATTCACTAAAAGTTAAAAACTGACGGATTTCGTAATTTTGAAACACCATCAAAATATGAAAATCTCATCAATTCATCAATCATTTTCATTTTCTATTTTTTCACGTTTATGATTTAAAAATTCAGTTTTCATTAAGGTATCCGACAACTTTCGGAATCAGGATTTTAAAAAAGTGCATAAATGGATAATTTTCATGATGTTTGGTTTCATTTAGAGTAGAACACATGTATAAAATAGTTTTAAGGACATTTTGACAAAAAAAAAATATTTAAATACAATATTTTGTCAAAAAATTTACTTAGAATAACCTTTTTTTTCAAAATGTTCTCCTTTTGTGAAAAATGCCTCTATTATAATACTATTTTGCCTGTATATAGCTCAGACCTCTGTACAGAAGCTCAATTATGTGATTTTTGAAAAATTCACATTATTTTCAGAGTGACAACCCATTGAAATAATTATCAGCGTTTTTTTTCGAAAATTTCTCCCCTCTGTTGTCGTAAAACATGGATAAACCCACTTCTAAGTTATATATTTCAAAAATTTTAGTAGAACCTCTGTAGAGAGGTCTGAGCTATATACAGGCAAAATATTATTATAATAGAAGTGTTTTTCACAAAAGGAGAACACTTGGGAAAAAAATTATTCTAAGTTAATTTATTGCCGAAAAATTTTATTTAAACAATTCTTTTTGTCAAAATATCTTTAAAGCAATTTTATACATGTATTCTAATCTAAGTGACACTAAATATCATGAAAATTATCCATTTATGCGCTTTTTTAAAATCACAGCTCCGAACGTAGTCGGACACCTTAACACTTCTAGCGTGATATGAGGCAATGTATACCTCCAGAATGTATAGTACAGTTAAGCAAGGATGAAGCTGTATTATGATCTGGAGATGCACGGTAGCATATGGTTTCGACCAAATCATCTGTGACGGAAAAATAAACTTTAAGAATACACAAATGTACTCAAAGCTGTTTTGTATTCATTTGTCATAGAGATAAAAAACCAAACACGTGAGTGGGATTAAAATTGAACAGGATGGATATATGCCATAACTCAACTACAATTATGAAGTTGCTTAGATCAATAATGTAGATCTCCTTTTTTTCCAAAATCATAGTTGAGCCTCTGTACAGAGTTTTGAGCTATATACAGGCAATATATTATTATAATACAAGCGTTTTTCACAAAAGGAGAATATTTTGAACATTGGTCATTCTATGCTCATTTTTTGTCAAAATATTGTACTTAAATCAGTGCTTCCCAAACTGTGGGGCGCCCCCCTAGGGGGCGTGATAACCCTACGAGTGGGGAGCGAGCATATCGAAAAGTCGAGAATAAAAGATTATTTTTAAGAAAATTATAAAAATTTACTTCAAGGAAGCAAAACAAAATACATTCTGACGTAATAAAAATACACGTTATACTATTAATGTTTTCAATTTAAAAATTATGAAAGAAAAGTAACATAATACTTCTTTCTTACTTAAAAGTATATAATTTACACTTAAAGTATATATACTACTTAAAAATAACTTACTTAAAATATCTATTACTTGAAAGTAACGTATACAAAATTTAATACTTATTTTGATACCTTGAGTTTATAATTGGGATCGTATTGTAGTTTTAGCGTCAAAATGCATTATTATTGCATTCAATACATTGTTATTGTATGGTGGGAGGGGGGCACGATGAAAATTATGATCGAAATCGGGTCGCAAGTATCGAAAGTTTCAGAAGCACTGACTTAAATAATTTTTTATTGTAATAATTTTCTTAAAACAATTTTATATGCATTTTCTAATCTAAGTGACACCAAATATCATAAATATTTTCCATTTATACATTTTTTTCAAAATCACGGTTCCGAATGTAGTCAGATACCTTAACAATTTGTAGTTATACTACTTCACTCTGTAGTTCTTTTTTAAAATAATCCATTTGATTTTTTCTTAATCATAATTATAATTTAATTTTCAATTCTAGACTAGCAATGATAATGATGATCTCTAACCTGAAGACTCTATCTCTTATCCTAACGCACAGGTTTTGCGAGAGAGAAAGAAAAATAAATCACATTTACAGGATATAACTTAATGCCTTAATACATCACAAGGAACTTCGTTGAAACAAAAGGCTTAAGAATTAAAAAACAAAACAAATATATTTTAAATTTTTGAATACGTATGAATTGCTCGAAAAAAGTCCGGATATTTTATGTCTCCAATTCTGATTGAACGACAGAGATCCTATAAATAGTATTCATTAATATGCACTGCATATGCTACTCCCGTATTCCTCAGAATGGCTAACTGTAAACGGAATTGAGATCGTATTTGCATTAAGCAGTTTCCAGTCCTAGCACATTCAGTATGACGCACGACTAATTAAAGGATTCAGATCTATTACGAGTTTCTATTGTAACCCTATTGCACTTGAATCCATTACGAATGCCTACTAAGGACAATTGCGTTTATGAAATGCTAGCAAAATTGAACGTACAACATTAGAAAATAATATTGTTAATTTGTTGCAAACAGGATGTATTAAACAATTTCACAAAAAGGCCTCCTATGTATTATTTTAAGAATAGTTTATGTTAAGTAATATATATTTCTAAAAATCTACAACATAAAATACTAGTACATAGACTGTATTAATGAACGTATTTATAGCTTCAATTTATTTTTAGGGATAATTTTAAAAATTTTATGTGAATTAGTTTATTACGTAACAATCACTTGTAATTTACGTATCAATGTACATGTGTTTTATTTTAAGAATACAGATTTTGTTTATTTGTTTACTTTTTATGAGATAATTGATTTTGAAATATCTGTGTAATAATTAAACAAAAAAAAAACATAAGAAAAATATATCAAGTATTTAAATGTAGAAATAACTACTTATGTAGAAACTTATGAAAAAAGTTTTAAAAAATATCACGGTGAATACTGGACATCTAATAGTTTCCTGTGAGCCCATTAAGCAGTGATTTCCTGCAATACTTCGTTCTCGAATGAAGAAGAAATTTCAAATTCTTAAAAATATCCACTTATATTATATATTTAAAGGTGTAAAAAAAGAAAATATTTAATAAAAAAATTTTCTCTTAAGGAGATTTTTAAGTAATTACTGCCTTGTGTACTTGATTTCTTTCTCAAATAAAAATCTTAACTTAGTATATACAAATACGTTATTTGATATGTATTTGCTTAATACCAAAGAAACATATATTGAAATATTTACTCTTTATTTCTTGAATCATATTGAAAAATAATAATAAATGATTAAGTTCTTTTAATACTCAAAGAAAATTCCGATTATGAAAACCGAAACATCTTTCATATTTTGTTACATTTTTAAAAATTTATTTAGTTAATTAGAAAAAAAAAAAATTAAACTATTATTTTTCTTCGCTTAGGTAATATATATCACTCAAAAACAAGCATCTTCTCCAATTTAAGCTATTTTTAATAATTATCCTATTGGTTTTGTAAATTTAATTTCCTAATCAATCGTTATTTCATAATACATTTTAGTATATGACTTTGAATATCTAATACCATACAACTCTAATATTCTTTTCATCAGAATGTATTTGTAATATTTTATGACATATTTTCTAAAATTAATTCTTCGTTTAATCTCAATTTACACTTTTCCTTAAGTTTTAAATACGAATAATTTTTATTTTTAGAAGAAAATGAGTGTAATTGTGATTTTAGCATGTGTTCATACATTTTTTGAAAATAAAACAGGACGTAATGATGTTAGCTGAAGTGTCTTGGTTATTATAAGAATATTCACTCAGTTGGTTATGAAAATGTTGTTACCAAAATGTAATTGGAAGAAATTATTTCTAACTATATTTCCTTTCTTCCAGGCAGATAATGCGTCTGACTTTATTTGCACAGACCATCACTCCGCGATTTAATCAGCATGAAGATGAAATAAAACAACCACCTCAGTGTTTTCGGTCACTGAATCATGATACGATCCAGTCTTTAGGGAGTCATCACGAACGGAAGCTGAAAGCTAGATTTCTTACGTTTTCTTCGTTCGTAGAAATGGAAAAGACATTGCGAGAGGAGCACCATTATTTTACTCAGCACAGAATTATATATGTCTTTATTCTGTCTGAACCGCCTGCTACTAACAATTCTTGAGATGAAGCAATATTTTATTCATGCAGTTATGTCTGTTAAGAAGAGCTATCTGTATTATTGTTTACCATCAATAATTCTCATAAGCGCTCATTCATCATAATAATTGGATCAAAAAAATTAATATGTCTTTTGCTTGGTCTTTTATAAAATAATCAAATAATTATATACTAAAACAAAAAACACACTTTACTTTTTAGTAAGATATCGACATTTAGAAATTAATTTTTACTCAACATTAACGCATCTTATATTATTTTAATTTTAATTTTAATTTTAATTTTAACCCGTTCAGAGCCATGATCACACATATGTGATCAAGCGTTTCTCCATCTAGGGCCCACGGTATCACATATGAGATTGTGCTTTCCCTTCTCTGACATCCATGATCACACCGGTGTGATCTGGGCTTAGGGCAGTGTTTCTCAAACTGTGGGGCGCGCTCCCCTGGGGGCGCAATAACCTTATGAAAGGGGCGTGAGCATATTGAAAATAAAAAATTTAAAAAATAATTAATGTACTGGGATGAATTAAAACAAAATACTTTCAGACATAATAAGAAATGCACTTTTACTCTGATGTAATTCATAGGCGATAATAAGTCATCTCTCAAAAATAAAAATTTCTTCAATACCTAGATAGCTATCTTTGATCCTATAACCAAATAAAAGAACTTTTATTTGATTTGCTGTAATTCCATGATGACAGATTTTTTCTTTTTTTTAAACCTAAAATACTACTCTTTCAGGGAAAAAACAAATCCCAGACCCAGAATCGAAAAAATTTAGGTACATAAAAAATTCATCACTGTGATTTTTTTTTTGAAGTACTGCACATTATAGCTGTAATCTGTTTTTGCTGATAATCTGTTTGACCTTCTAAGTTATTGGTACAGTTTTTTAGCTATGACCCCTCTTTTATGTGTTTGTTTCTCATTTAGGAAAGTTGTAAGTAATGTATTTCTGTGTTGCGCTTTTTTCCATGCAAAAGAGTTTTATGATATTTGGAAAACTACTGAGAGCACTTGAAGGATTACTTGGCCATGAAGTATTTTTATGAGTATTCTAAAACATATAAAGCATAATAAAAGACATTTTACAACATTATTTTAAGCAGTGACTTACATATTATCATAATGAATACACTTTCAACCCAGAAGTGGGGTTCCGTGGGACACACAGATCACGATATCGTTAATTCTGGCAAAACTGTTTATTTGTTACCAAAGAAAAATTGAAAAGTCCTTGAAAGTAGATAAGTTATTTTCTCTTGATTAAATTATTCACTGGAATCATGATTTGTATCGTGTACAATAAAATAATTATAAAAAAAATTAAGGTTTGGGGTGACTCAATCACCCCGCGTGACCATTAACGCTAGTATCGAGTATGTGTCTGCCCCCGAGATAAAACTTTTTTATGACTTCTCGCTTTTAATATTAAAAATTATACTATTATTCTTCATTGGAATTTTATATTATTTTTCATTGTTTAACATTAATTCTAAATGCTGATTTTGTGAGGCTTAAATTACAATTCGCTTAAAACTAATTATAATATGAGCATTCATTTTAAAATATCATTTTACATTTTCGTAAACATTGTAGCACATTTGGGTTTATTCTCCTGACAATTCAGCTATTTATCAAGAATATTTTAGTTTTTTCAAATATGAACTCGTTCGAAGAGAGGGTACTTCAGACAGTATAATTTTAATATATTAATGCTACACAAGGTATCTTATAACTAATTTATTAATACTACATTTAGAGCAAGTTTAATAAGTATTAGCAATTTCCATGGGATTGTCTTGCAGAGGAAAGTTTTTTAAAGGAAGGTTTACGATTAGAAATTGACACTCTGAGTACATTTTCTATATTTGGCTGAGATCTATATTTTGTCTTGAAAGCAGCCACCACATTTTGCAACCTGTTCCAATTTAAAAATTCGAGAAAGAAAAATAAAATATATATTACTTAAAAGTTACAAATATAAAATTTAATATACTTATCTTATTAATTTGTACGGTTTATAATTAAGATCGATTTGTAGCTTTAGTGTCAAAGTGCATTATTATTGCATTCAATACATTATTATTGTATTAGGAGGGCGCGATAAAAATTATGATTGGAAAGTAGGTCGCCAGTATTGAAAGCTTTAGAAGCACTGGTTTAGGACGTTTTTATATTAACTTTTTTAGTCACTAAATGTCGGTTGAAGTCCGTTTTTTTACGAATAATGTTTCGCTAAATTTTAAACATTAATACGTGTCCTCGGCACTAAGTTTTTTTTAATAAGATCCTCAGTATAATGATTATTTAAAAATAAAATACGATGCATTAGTTGTTATTTAAAAGATTTGTATCAGTTGAAGCCACAATAAGATTATGCGAGAGTCAATTTATCGTTTGGGTTTTGAAAAATACTATTTTTGTAAGTTTTGCGTCTATTTTATTTCAATCATCATGGCGAAAAAAATTTTATATAAAATAAAAACATTTTTTCTCTAAAATTCTTAATTTTTTTTTCTTTAAATCTAACAAACATTTTTGTACTGTATATTTTCAGATATTATTAATGATAGTAAATTGCAAATTTAAGATTAGTTTATCGTATTAAAGATTTTATATGAATTTTTAGATGAAATTTGGCTTAGCAGGGAAATTCGTCAAGTTCCGTGCGTGCGTATACTATCGAAGAGGGCGGATCTGGGGAAACGCTTCTTTCTCCTTTCGCCGGTCTTGAAGGGACTAATATCAAAGGTGATCTGGTGTGTGACAATTCTCAATAGTCGATACAACAAAAAACTCAAGCTGTAAATAGTAAATAGTTTGTATTTCCTAAAATTATTAATAATCATACAGTGATGAATACTTATAATTCAAACAAATTCTCCAATAATATTTATGACTTAAATATTTTTTGTCAATCAAACGCTGTTGTCAGTAATGTAATTATCACCATTTAAAAAATTAAAATCAGATTTAATGTCGTTCTACAATAATAATACATAAAATAGAACAATAGACTTATTTAGATTAAGTCATTGATTTTGCAATACCTTTGTTTTTAATCACTGCTAAAATTCTATTGGAATGCTAAGAATAATAGATGGGCAGTAATCTTAAGAAATGCTTGAACACAAAACATGATTTATTGTTTCAAAGAGTGGTGTAATACTGGATGTTTGTTTTTTCACTGTGTTATCTTTTACAATATACCATAGATTCTGGAAGTGATGGCTATTAATGGGTCAGTCAAGTACTTGTATTTTTCTTTATCGTCAAATTATTCTTAACATCCCTTAATCTGTGACACTCAGCCCCATTATGTATTCAAATTAGGACACCTATGAACATAGATGTAAAATTTCAAATTCTAACATAAGAATCTAAGGTACAGACTTTTGTTCATAATATTTATGCATTACAGGAAATGTAGGGCATCAGTACCAGCCTCAGATATTTTAACCCATATCATCTGGCCGGGAGGATATTTCCAAGTTGGAATCCTATAGCTGTCATCATACATTTTTTTTTTCATTTGGTTAAGGAACGTTTTACAGCACGTATAAAAACTTACTACATATTTAATTCACTAGAATTTAATACAGAAATCCTCATTTGGCCTGCCGAAAAAATATGCTGTTTATCAAAAGTCAATGCTTTCTTTTATGATCCGGACAATGTGTCAAGCATAAAAAATCAAATTGATGCTGATACCTTTGTAATCAGTCTAATTGTACAGAAGAAAATTGTTGAGGATGGTACACACATCATTTTTATTGCATTGATGGTTTACATTTCCCCAAAAGTTTAAAAATCTTGATAGCGTGATAGACAACTTTACTGTTCAGATTTACTCTCAAACGTATTTTATGTTCAAAAAATTCTACTATATGCAGGGTCCTTATTTCTGCTCCTCTTGCAACTGTATAAGTGATGGGTTTCTACCCATTGTAATATTTGGCCATCACTTTGTAAATCAAAATCTAATAAGCAACTGGCAATAAACGACTGGGAATCTTTTGTTATCAGAATGCATACGAACCATGCAATGCATACAAAGAAATCAACGCATGAGATGAGGCGATACTCTTTCAGCATGTGCTAAGATACTAAAAATCAGCTAGTGGTCTTAATCTTTTCCAAATCCTAGAAGAGTAAATTTTGCATGTTATTCAAACTATAACAGCACAATACAATATTATTCGCAGTTATCAATCCAAGTTAAACATCAACGGCCAGAAAATCAAATCACGTTGATCAATACAACAATAAAAGCACCCAATTAATATTAAGCATCAGTCCACTTCAGTACCCTTCAAGTTGACCTGCGATTACACAAATGACTGCAAACATTTTAGGGATGATAAAATATTGTCACGTTACCTTAGAAAGTTCGAAAACACTTTAATTAACTCTTCTATTCAAATATTGATTTTTAGAATCATTGAGATGCACTTCACATTTTCTTAAAACATTATAGTTTAAAATTGAATAATTATAAAATGGGAATTTCATTGAAAGAACTTAATTTGCCTGTAGCGTTTAATACTACTATCTAACAATAGTAATTTAAAATAAGATTTCAAAATATCTTAAGGCCAGAGAAACTTTTAGCCTTTATGAGTGTAACTATAGAAAGATTGAGGATATAGCACAAATATTTATTATTATATCATTTGCCTATAATCAAAATATCGTGTATGCATGCAAATATATCTTAATCATTCAAATTTTGAAATTATAAAACATATTAAAGGATTTTCTTAATATCTTAAACATACGCTAAGACATACTAATCGTGATTAATAGTTATTAATATCATTATAATAATTAAGAATGATTATATCCTCATACTATCCATTACTTGGAATAATCTAATCACAGATTATAGAAATGTAATTACGGAAATGCAAATCTAATTTTCTCAAGTGTAGCATATTTCTAAATCTAACCGTGCTACGCTTGATTAAATTCGACTTGGGAAACAAAATTTGCAACATATTGCGAAATAAAATATTTTATTAATAATATACTGTGACTATATTTATATTCATACAATGGAGTTTATACATTCCCTTTAAGATATTTATAAGCATTTTTTAAATTAAATTATAAGATTCAATTTTTGTTATAAAATTATGGATTTGATAAGATAGCCTGGTGATTTATTATTATAACTATTATTTTAGAAATTATTAAGACGTAGATTACACTAAAAACAGCAAAGTTTCACTTACTATCAGTTATCTAGAATAATTAATCGTACAATATATAAATATAGTTATTTAAATGCAAATCCATTTTGCCTTATCTTGTAGAACATTTCAAATTTAACACAATTTGTGATCTTGGAGATAAGCATCGATGCATTATTCTGCAACGCTTAGTCGCTGTACATTGTTAAAACCATTCAATTATCCGTGATTATTTGGTTGGCGAGAATTTCATTTGGTATTGTTTTACACTTGGCATTTGAAAGGGAGAAACGCTCAACTCAAGTGATAGAAATTCCACAAGCCATCACTGATGCAAGGCTCACCACAATGTTAATGGTGAACTGCAATCTGTGTAATGCTTTGTGTACTGCATGAGCGTTGCTTTCTAAAGAGGGAAAGGCACAAAGCCACATAAATCGGAAGATAATATTGTCTGTAAACACAACCAAAGATCTACGTTCAAGTCGCTCAATCCGAAAGCGGATATTAAGCACATCCTTCCTTTAGAAATGTGCAAACTACAGAGCTTTTAGCTAAATATACAAACTGAGAGATAACTACAAGGATTTTGCCTCCCTTTGGAATGTATGCATATTTATGAAGATACTCCAATTATATTTGCATACTTTCAACATTCCCGTGCAAAGTAGGTTAAAGGATTATGTTGTGTCTAAACATGTTGTGTAAATTAATTCTGAGGGAAGTCATTTTTTGTCTTATAAACAAGATAAATGATTTAGAATAATATTAACATGTTATAATCTCAAATATTAAATTTATAACAAAGTGTTATGTTAAATAGAAAATATATATATATAACGTAATCACACAATTACTTTTTACAAAATATTTATATTGTGCACAATTAAACAAAGTTTTTCAACGTAGAATATTTTATAATTTTGTAACAAAATATTTTTAAGCGAAAACTTGTAATCTAAGTGTTTTTAATAGTTACTGAAATGAAACATGAAATTTGCTAAGTTTCTGTACTACTTCAAATCTCTGTATTTATGGGTGTAATCTGATTAATTTTCCTAATTCATGCCAACGAATTCGTACAATTATGATGCAAAATGTTGGGTAACCATTTTGTTTTAATTTACCCGTAAATTTTAAAATTTTAAAAGAGTATTTAATCATCTAATTGCCTTAAAGATGTGATAAAATCTAAATATAAAATAAATAAATGTTAACTAATTATTTTGTTACTTATTTTTATGTAATATTAACTGTTTTTCTTATTACATGATTAAAGTGAATTTAAGAACCCAACATTTTTGAATTAGAATGTTATAACAACAAACAGTGGTTAAAAGAATCATATAAAAGGATATACTTGTTCGTTATCTTGTCAAAAAAAAAAATAGAAAATTTATGTTATTAAAAAGTATTAACTAAATCAATAACCCTTGGAATTTGAAAGATTATGATGATCAACACAATAAATTCTCAAATTTAAAGATTTTTTTTAAAAGTGTTTATTTAAAAATATTAAGACTTTTTTTTCTGCTAATTTCTGTTTAAATTTTCAAAACAGATTATGAAACGATACAATTTTTAATTTTAAAAATATCAACAGCTTAACTTCGGATTAAAAGTTTCGTGATTTGCTCCCAAGTTCTACCGTTTTTCCCTCAGCCACGTGTACCTGGTGTATTGGGGGAAAGGGCGGGGAGAAAGAAAGGTTCAAATAAGTAAATTTTTCGCAAATATAGTGAAGGTCACTGAATTGTATTCCAGAACCTTCGGACTAGCTTTACTGATAGCAGCGTAAAGAAAAGAACCGTATTTCGAAAAAGTATATATATATATATTCCTATATACCTCGGACCTATATATATATATATATATAGGTTCGGACCTATATATATATATATAGGTCCGAGACACACACACATCAGAGCGTAAAGGAGCGCCGGTGCCAGTTAAAGGGTTAATTTAAATAAATTGAATAATTTCATTTCATAGTCTTCATAACCTCCCTCTTTCAATGGTCAAGTGAAATTTGGACTTATGAAAAGTTATTCCTAGTGTGTGAAATAGTTAATACTCTTTAAAAAAATGGTATAAAAAAAGAAATAAAGTCGAACACTGCATAAGTTAACATAAACTGAGTTCATATATTTTAATTCTTACACATTAATTCACTTATAAGACCAAATTTTTAGTATGAAAGCTAAAAATGTGATTAAAAAATAGCCCATATATGTATTTGTAAATTTATATACTGCTAAAAGTAATCAAACTTCCGGAAATTAATTTTAATAAACACACATTTTCGTAAACATGAGCAAATAATGAATGAAAGATGTTAGTTGTGTTACAAAATGCAAAATAAAAGTATTTAACAGTAGGAACAATTACATAACTGAAGTATCTGCATTTCTCTACACAAAAGCTCCATTTCAGTTTAAATTCTGCAGACATTTCGGTTTCCAGTACTCTATACATAAGTGTTTTGTCATTCTATGTGATATACAGAAATTGTTTTCTTTTTTCATTTCTGAAATGTTAAACCAGCATGTATTTTTCTGGAAATTTCAACAGGTTTTCATAGAATGCGAGTTTCCAAGAAAACGTTATTTTTGGAAATAATTTCAAAATATTGATTTCTTCTTTTTCTTCTCATTTTTCTTGTAGCACAGACGTTAAATGTAAAATCTTACTTCTAAAACATTTAAAGTACAGAAGAAAAAAAAAGTTAGATTAATGTAGCTTGTATGCGCGATGAGTATAAAAGTATTTAAGAAAATTTCTCAACCGACAACCTTTATTTTTCTTACGATGTTTATTACAGTTTCCGGTTCTCTTATTTCAACATTTGTAGAAAATCAGGGATGTGACGAAGAAATAAGTAATGATGATTACTTGTTGATGCAATGGTTTTAAAGGTATCCTATCCCATGTTGATGACTCATTAAAATAATTGCGTTATCAGACAAGTGTCATTTAGCAGACTACTGTCATTTTAATTAATTCTAATTCTTAAATATCTAAGACTGTTCAGATATTTTCCAATAGCATGGAACCAAGTGATTAACATTTTAAGAATTTAATAGTATAAAAAAAGTTAAAGCGATTTTTTTTTTGTTGTTGTTAAAAGTACATCTGTAAGAACAATGATTTCACAGGCAGCAAACCACCACTTAAAAGTTAAGTAATTATTCGAAAAAAGTCAGAATTTAAGTGTTGTTTATTTCATATATTTAATTCTCTGCTTCCGTTTCTAATTTGGAATTGCCAAATGGTTGCTTGAATGAAGATTCCGAACTGATTGTGTCCTTAATCATCTCATGATTTATATTAGTTAAGCAAAAATAGATATTTAGCAGGCAGATCTATAAAGCAGTTTGAAACTGGATGCATTGCCATTTCCGTATTCTAATTCGTTCAATATAAAGCCTCCCACGAATAGCAATGCAAATGAATAATGCACAAATCCATTTCTGTGTAACATGCTTATTAGAGTAACGCACACTTTTCTTTAAAAGCAGACTTTAATCTAAAGAGACATAGGAAAGAAAATATCGTACGAATTATTCTAATTCAATTCCTTATTCTCCTAATTGCTGCATCTGAAATCAATTTTTCACAATTTTCTCCAGAAGTAAATGGAATTTCATCAGACTGTCGCTGACATCATGAATAGATTTGATGAAATGCTCTCAAAATTCATAGTTCTTTTTCATTCCACTTTGGTGCGTTAATGAAAATTACTTTCTAAATGTCCTCGTTCATAGCTATTAAAAAAAATTCAGGGAATTTCATAATATTAAGGGAAGTCAAAAAATATGTATCTAATGTGTGATATTCGAGCTGTTTTTGACTTTCAAACAAATGTTTATTGTATTTTAAAAATTAATCATCGAATACTTTTTAAATCTAATCGATTAAAAAATCTATTATACTGCCATAATCGCGTTCTGGTAAGTTTTAAGCAAAAATAGTAAATGCATAAAAAATTCATCAAAAACGGGAACATATATTTATTTAGATAACAAAACAACTTTTTTTGTAAAGACACAGAAGGAATGCCACATATTTATACGGATATACACATTTGTCAATTTTTTTGTTATAAAAAGCGTGTGGTAATATACATATGCACACACGTCAATTATCCACCGTATAATTTTTTAATTGTTATGGTAGAAGAAACATGTTTAATGTTAATATCTATTTTAAATTAATTATACTTAAATCTTTCTTTTGACCTTTACATTAAGATCATTCTGCACTAAAAGCTAAAAGATTAACTAAAAAATAAATGAACAATTTATTTAATATAAGAATACATTTTTTTTGTTTTTATTTAATTAAAACACTCTTATCTATTTATCATATTGAAGAAATGTGCTTCCCAAAGTAATGACTGGAATCACATTTAAATGCAAAATAAATTTTCAATTGCTGCTATGTCGTTACTTTTTTCAATAATTAAAAATTAAGATCTTATATTTTAATTTCCTCTTCATTTAAAGATAAGACATTTTATTCTCAAAAAAAAAAAAAAAAAAAATTATTTAAAATTTAAAAATATAATTTTTTTTTTTTAATTAATATTTTTTTAAATTTAATTAATTTTTTTTTTAAAAAAAAAAAAAAAAACTATATTTAAAATTTCATTCTATGAGTTGATTTTTTTTAACTAAGATTGGTTAGAATTTAATTATCCTCTATGTAATATATTCTACAAATTAATTCTAAATAACAAATTATTATTTTTTTTCTATTTATATGGATTCAAATGCATTCATTACATTTGAATTTTTTTACCTTAACTTCATATTTATATACATTTTTTAAAAATATAATATAATAAGTGCCTTATCTGTATGTGTGTGTAGTTGGGTGTTATATCTTTTAAAATAATATTAATCCGAAAAAAACATATGCTTGCTATAAAATATATCTGACAACCATTACAGTAAATAGAGATATTTATTATTGCAATATCTAAATTAATAGTTTGTTATTTATATTCAGTTGCATGAGAGAAATTTGCAATAAAGATAAAAATTTAACACAATTCATATTATCACAGAAAAGCTTAAAAAGTTGATTTATGTCAGCATGGAAACAAAGTAATATTCCATGGATTGTCAAAATGCTTTCCATATATCTGTGAGTTATATTTGAAAAGCTATTCATGTAATGTTTTTATATAGTTATTAGATACATAAACACAATTTCAAATATTGCCTCTTGTTTGATAATAAATTTGATTTATTTTCTTCTGAAAAACTCTTTTATAATGTTTCATTTCTTTTATCTAAAACTATATATTTAATTTTAAAAATAAAAGATATGGGTTACTATTGTACTGTTTTTTATCTAATTTAACATTAATTTGAATTAATTTAACAATGTGAATTTCTATAAATCTAATACTTAAAACAGACACGGGCTACATAATTAAAACTTTTAAACATACACGCTTTAAATTATATACATTCGAAACAGTGCATTTTGATAATGCCATGCAAATTAGAAATATGAGAGAAGTGAGGCGTAATCTAAACGAAATTGGGCCAACTTACATGAATTCATCCAATGAAACTTATAATTATAATTAGATTATTAAGATGTGTGTGTAGTGATATTTCCTTTCTAGAGCATTCTTGAATAATATCTTATTTGCTTGTCGCTATGTTTTGAGCAATTCATAACACTTAAGACCAAGTAAATATTCCAATCTTAATAACTATTTAAAATTGCCACAAACGAAACATTCTTCGCTCTGTATATAACTGCAGCGTAATTATTAATTAACTAACTGTTCACAAGTTTGTACCCGCATTTCCGACTGAAGTAATTCAGTATTTAATACCCTTAAATGAAGAAGGCGCTGTTCTAATAACGGATATGCAGCAAGTTTGGAACGTGTTAGTAACAATGCTTTCATTCTCCTGGATTACTCATAATGCTGCAATTAGTATTTATTTTGAGCTTGTTTCTAAAGTATGTCTCTCTTAAATGCTTGCAATATTAATACAAAATATTAATGGGAATTTTAAAATTTACTCATTAAGATTATGGATAGCACTACCTTTTGTTAGGTTTGGAGGATTATTATTAAACAAGTATATATATATATATATATGTGTGTGTGTGTAACAATTTCTCTAGGAAAATTAAATAATAATGTAAATTTGTACAAGAGTGAGAAGGGAGATTTATTGCAGAAGAAAAACGATTATAAAAATATAAATCCTGTAAATAAATGGAGGGATTATAAAACCGACCGTTAAAAATGTCAAGCAAAATTTATTGTGAAACTAAATTTGTGTTTAATTTATTTTTATTTATTCTCAATTACCTATACATTTTTATATCAAGTATTCCAATGCAATTATTACACATATTTTTAGAGTGTCACAAAACAAATATATGATTAAATATATTTGAAATATATTTGGAATATAAAAAATAAAATATTTAATATTCAATAATAATTTCATGAAACAATTAGTTTTAAATTTCTGTGGTAATGGTTATCAAAGTCGAATTTTGAGATAATACAATACTAGTTGTTGGCATACTTTGTAATTTTCAGCTACAATCAAGATACGAAAACAAAACCTGTGCTGGAACTCCATTCTTCAAATCAATGAGAAGAATTCTAATTCTAACAAATCTAGCAAGCATTAGTCTTTCTATACAGAAGGACTTGCACCAGAGGTAGTCAATCTTTTTTCGAAAGAAGGCCACTATCTAATGAAAAATATGCCTGCCACTTCCAACATTTTTGACAAACAAAAGAATATGAAAAAGTGAAAAAAATGTTACTGTGGGATTTTTACGCCAATAGTGCATTTTTTATATGCAAGTCTAAGTAGTTGAACCTTAAAAATAACTTAATATATAAGAGTAACAAACTTAGATTCCATTGTTAATTATCTCTAAACAGGTTCAAATCAGTTAGGTTAAGTATTAAATAAAAATAAGTAATTTGTGTGATATATATATACACTTAGCTCTAAATACTAATTAGTTAGTACTTTTTATTGTGTTGCTTTGAATTTGTACTTTTTTTAAGAATCATCTATAAGGATTAAATCTTAAAAATTATCACAAAATTAAGGTTCCTGAAGCGTGTATCAGTTCATTTTGAGCGATATTTTGATTTTATTATTTTCATAATAGAAACCATTTCTTCATAAACATGTTGATCCAAACCTACAACAATATCTTACAGCCAAATCACTTAAATTTGGAAAATTGCTTGTCGGTGCAACTTTCAAAAATTCAATATATATCGGATCCCTGACAGTTAAAATAATTCCCTTACATTAGTTTTTCAGTGTTGTATGGCGTTGTAAGTCAACAATCCTGATTTGGATTTCAACTGAGAAACAATTTAAGCCTTGCAGTGAAATTATGAAACAAAATGGATGAAAAGATTAGTACTTTTTTTATCATCTTGAAAACATACCTAACACTGAATGAGTCCTGCAAAATGGATATTGAATTTTTTAATCCATCATTGCTCGCAGCATTATTAACTTTGATTGACAGTTCCTGTATTAACGTAAAATGTGTTAATTATTTTCTCCAACATCGAGACAAAAATAAAGTCCAACGTATATTGAGCAAAGAAGACATGATCAATTGAGGTAGGACCCTTACTCTTAACGCGGAATACTCGATTATCTAAATGACTTTTTCCATATAAACTAATGTAAAATATAATACAATGTTCCGATCTGAAAGAAAACTGTTCAACAAATTTTATGTGAATTGCTTATCGAAAGAAATGTAGGTATACAATGTTTAGGAATACGAAACAGTTTCACCCATTCTTTTTTTTCTAATGCAGAATGAATTAACATGGAAAGAAGATTTAATGCAAAAAACAAAACAATTCGGAATTTTTTGTTTATTATTGTGATACATACCTAATTCTGATTATCAATTTTAATAGAAGTCATGAATTTTTTTATACACTTCTTCTTAAAAATTATTGGAAATGTGACTCATCATTGACATTAAATAACAATACAGTGCATTCAACCTTTTACCCTATTAGGGTGCTTTTGAATGCACAATACCACACTTTCTAATGATTCCACATTTTCTTATTGAGCCAAAACATTATTGCTAAGGTGATATGTATATTCACCTCCTCTGACAATCTCACCTCAACGGTATGATTGCTATCCCATTATCTTGGGAAAATTGCTGTGTTAACTTGTAAAACTAGATATTTAAATTTTTATTTAACAGAGCTTTTTATTTAAGCTATCCGACTACGTTCGGAAATGAGTAATATTTATGATACTTAGTGTCACTTAGATTATAAAAAATGTATATAAAATTGTTTTAAGAATAGTATTACAATATAAAATTATTTAAGTACACTATTTTGTCGGAAAATGAACATACACTGCTGGCCACGGTAAATGCAACACCCTGAAGGAAGAATGCAAATAACATGAAATTCGCAACATGCATTAGCGGAGGTGAGATATGCAAATGATTAGAAGTTCAGCGCACACTCACATCACGCGTGCCTGTGGCGCCACCTCAAAGTGCTATTTAAGGCTTGGAGATTTCGACGATATCAAGTAAGGCAATTGTGTTTGTTTGTTTTTTTGTGGTTTTTTCAAATATGATCAGTTATGTCGCGTAGAAAAAAGCAATCAGCATTTGATCAAGTATCCGAGTTCGACAGAGGAAGAATAGTGGCCTACCGAGATTGTGAATTACCTTTCAGAGAAATCGGTAGTCGTGTTGGATGAAACCAAACAACTGTAATGCGGATATGTAACCATTGGATGCAGGAGGGTATGACGGAACGACGTGGTTGATCGCATCCAACTCAGTGCACCACTTCACGTGAAGACAGGGCAAATTGTGCGCATGACAGTGACGGATCGCTCAGTCACATCACGAACCATAGCACAGCACATTGGATCTGTAACGCATCCTTCAGTATCTGCGCGTACCATTCAACGCCGTTTACAGCAGATTGGTATGTCCGCAAGACGTCCACTGCTTGGTCTACCCTTGACGCAGAATCACAGAAGTCTCTGCCGCCAATGGCGCGATGTAAGAAGGATGTGGGTGGCAGAATGGAATGTTGTCTTTACTGACGAGTCACGTATCTGTCTGCAACACCACGATGGTCGAATTCGTGTCTGGAGACACCGTGGAGAGAGGACGCTGAACAGTTACGTTATGCACCACCACACTGGTCCTGCATCGGGTATTACGGTATGGGGCGAAATTGGATATTACTTTCACTTTTCTCTAGTATGCATTGCCGGTACTTTAAACCGCCAGCGCTACATCACCGAGGTGTTAGAGTCAGTTGTCCTTCCTTACCTTCAGGGCTTAGCCACAGCCATATTTCAACAGAATAATGCACGACCACACATGGCACGCATTGCCCAAAGGTTCTCCACCAATCACCAGATTGAATTGCTTCCCTGGCCGGCTCGCTCACCGGATCTTTCGCCGATAGAAAACATGTGGTCCATGGTTGCTCAACGATTGACCAAAATTACACCCCCATCTGCCACACCAGATCCATTTTGTCAAAGTGTGGAAGCTGCATGGTCTGCTGTACCCCAAGAACACACCTAAAGTCTCTTTAAACCAATGCAGAGGCGTGTGGCTGCGGTGATCTCCAATAATAGCGGCTAATCTGGCTACTGATGCTAGCAGGAACCACACTTCACAGAAATCTATAAATTTAAAAAATTGATACTTTGTCAACATGTTATCTATAAAATAAATTTTGTTGTGCTACCTCTTGTCTTTCTTGGTGTTGAATTTACGGTGGCCAGCAGTGTAGAATGACCAATTTTCAAAATGTTCTCCTTTTGTGAAAAATGCGTTTATTATAATAATATTTTGTCTGTATATAGCTCAGACCTCTGCACAGAGGTTCAACTAGAATTTTTGAAATTTATAACTTAGAAATGGGTCTACGATCCATGTTTTACGACAACAGACGGGAGAAATTTTAAGAAAAAAACGCCGATAATTATCGGCGTTTTTTATTAATTACTTACTAATTATTAATTACTTACTAATTATTTACTAATTATAATTAGTTCAATTGGTTGTAACTCTGAAAATAATGTGATTTTTTCCAAAATCATTGTTGAGCCTCTGTACAGAGAGCTTTGAGCTATATACAGGTAATATATTATTATAATAGAGGCATTTTTTACAAAAGGAGAACATTTTGAAAAAAGTTTATTCTAAGTTAATTTTTTGCCGAAATATTGTACTTAAATATTTTTTTTTTGTCAAAATGTACTTAAAAAACCATTTTATACATATATTCTAATCTATTTGACTATAAATATCATGAAAATTATCCATTTATGCGCTTTTTCAAAATTACGGTTCCGAAGGTAGTCGGACACCTTAAATAAATACTGAAGTTTGCTAGGATTTTGTGTTGTTATCAAGTAAATTAAAGTGTGTTGAGTGTTTTGAGTAATTGCAGTAGATTTTATTTATAACCATTGAAGTAAAGCTTCCCGGTTTTTTGATAAATTGATTTGGGTTACTGGGGCTATACTGTAACCACTCTAAAATTTTTAAACTGGGTATCCAAAAGTAATTTGCTCAATTCTGAAGTATTATGTTAGGCATTTCTTATTGCAAGAGTTATGTTCAAGCGACAAATAGCTTACTCAATTATTGCATGGAATGAAGGCATTGGCAGGTGAATAAATTTCTGACATGTTTTAAGAACTATTATTTGCAAAATGCCTGGTGATTAATATATATCACGTATTATTTATTTGTAAAGATTACTTTAATGAATTAGATGATATTTTTGACAAAGTAAAAAGACTACTACATTTGAGACTACTTCAATCAATATATAAATGTATATAATATATTTTAAACTACTACTTTAAAGTTTTAAAAAACTTAAATTCTGCTGGTGTAGTTTGAGATTTAGGAATAATGTGTTGAGAGGAATTGATATATCGAACTTTTATAA
This sequence comes from Trichonephila inaurata madagascariensis, assembly GCA_019973955.1. Classification (NCBI taxonomy): domain Eukaryota; kingdom Metazoa; phylum Arthropoda; class Arachnida; order Araneae; family Nephilidae; genus Trichonephila; species Trichonephila inaurata. The sequence continues at coordinate 149,737 of BMAV01016444.1, forward strand.
AAACTTATATCAACGTCTGTTCCGGTGATAGCAGATGCTGGAATAAAAATAATTTACGCTTACACATTAAAAATACAAATAATGTCTTATCCTTCTTTTTTTTAGCATATTCTGACTACTCAGTTTCAGATGTTAGCGATCTCATATTTATTTTTCTTGTTTTCCTTAGGGGAAAAAATACAAAATTTTTGAACCAGTACTATAGTTTGTTTTATTTGACTAATTTCCGTTTTTTTTTTATTCCTTTGAATTACTTATATGCAGCTAGAAAACATATCTATAGTCATCTTCTTCTTTCTATTTTTGTGTCTGTCTGTCTGAAATATATCGAAGTTAACTATTCATTCAAAATAAAATACTTTAAATATTAGCTTTTGAAAATAGTTTTCTATAAATAAGTATTTCGAAAAAGTTTCTACATTTGAAATATTTTGAATGCTACTATACAAATGGGAATGGAATACTATATTTGTCACTTTAATGGTACATTGTAGTAGCTGATGTATTACTAGTTTCTCCGTATTTTTGAGATACCATTTACTTGATTTCAAAACCAATAATTTTGATTTATTTACCAAAATTTTAATTTTCACATTCATTTGCATCGTAAGCAAAATCTAAAGTATTTTTTTTTTGAAGAAATGAAGAATAATTTGAAATAGGAACTCTACAGCTGCTTCAAAAACACCAAATAATAATTTAAATCATTATCCATATAGTATTTAAGCATTCTGAAGTAAAAGACGGAGACAAAAAAAATTTATTTAACTTTTGCACTTTTCTTTAAAAATCCATAGCCAAAAAGCTGTAATTTTTCACCTATTTTTATCTCAAACAAAAGTCCTAAAACCTATTTTCTTTGTTTATAGGATCGTACATAAATAACGCATGAGTTTATGATGTAGTCATTTACATTTAGCAGGCATGCAGCTTATCCCTTCATCTACGGATGGAAACTATAAGTCCCACTCACTTTAAAATTACATAGAATAACCAAATTTAGGAATATTCTGACAATAAGCAGGATATTCTTTGAAATCCACTCTTCCAAGATATATGGCAGCACGGGTTCTATGATGACTATTTTAACGGGGAAGGCAAATAGTTTTATAGCAGAAATTCCTTTTCAGCTGACGGCTTTTTCAGCGGATTGCAAAGATTATCATTTTTATCCTGAACAAATAGTTAATGTCAAAATTTAAGTGTTTTATTTTTTATTTTTGTATGTAAATAAAGACCTTTAGAAAACGATTTGACTCTTTATTTTAAGTGAACAGTGTATATAATTAATTTTAAAGTGGAATAGCTTTAATTAATTAATTAGCTCTAACTGATTAAATTTCCCGAAGTTGAGTATTTTGTTAAGTATATCCCTTAATTTTTAATGAAGTGATCCAAAAAAATATTGCAGGAAAAATACTGCAGTAAATCATAATGTGGTAACTGAAGGGTTAATACTTACTGACACTTAAGCTATACTAGGTTACTAGAACTAAAATAGGAGTTAAATAATTAACTCTGAAAAATATCTTTGGGCAAAAGATTGAATTAAATGTAGATATATTATCCGCTCTATAATCACGTTTGATGACTAGAAGATATAATACAGCTTTTTGTTTTAAACAAAGCAAGGCAAAGAACTTTCAAAATTCCAGATCACCTATTTTTTTTAAAGAAAAAGAGCTTTAATTTATTGTTTTATCTCTATTCCTTTCATTTAGGAATTGATAATGACTATTCCATTGTTTCAGTCCTATTGTGATAGTTTTAATAAAAGAAACTTACGTGAGAAGTGCAGCTTCCATTTGAATGATGAAATAAATTCTTTTTTATAACGTTAGAACTCACTGTATATTATATTTGTGAGGCATAAATTCTAAGTTGATAGCTTTATACTGTAGTAAATAAAGAATATTTAAATTTCTAAGCCTATTTCAAATGAAGCGTGAATTTCCACATTTATCCGTAAAACCAGATTTTCTTCAACTCTATTCCTCTTGCTTCACGCACTTCTTTCTCACAATCCTTTAAGAAAATGGTGCTTTCAATTTAAATATAAGCTTTTCCCGTGCCGTAAATCAAATCATTTTCTTGAATGCCGTTTTATCTTATTTTGCACATAATTTACCACTAGCCTTTGCTCGGACTAGCGTTCATTTCTCAGTTTTCTTTTTGTTTTTCTATTGAACCCTTTATGTAAAAATCATATTATTAATAAAAATTCGAAATCGTCAGCAAATATTCATAAAATAAGGTGACGGATTTTTTTTAAATCTCTGGGATATAAAAGTAAATGGACCATTCGTAAAATTTTGGTTTCTTAATTTATCATTTTGTTACTTAAAATTACCCACAAATTATTTCAGTTAATTTGTCATAAAAATACACATTAGATTATGCGTTAATAAATGTTGTTTGAAAGATTGACGTCCATTAAAAATCAAATGATAGTTAAAATAATGAATTTATGTAGGAATTCAATTTAAATAATTATTTCTTACAATTTCTTCTCCTCGTTAATTTTTAATAAATTAAAATAATTACTAAAACTATATAAGCTCTAACTTGTTCAGTTAGTATATCTATAAATAATTAAAGCATCCACACATGTAATACATTTTTAAAAAGCTAGTATTTTTTTTTTTTTTTTTTTGCCAAAATAAATAATAATAATTTAATAATTTTTTTAGCAGCACAACAGTTATTTGATATCCCGTATTCTTAAAAACTGTGTTTTAATTAAGCCAATACAGAAGTGCATTGGGTTTGCAATTAAATTTAGAATAACTATTAAAATGTTGATTATGAATGCTATCAAAACACAAAAATAAATTTATACAAATAGTATAATTACCAAAATCAACAAATTAAAATTTAAACTTAGTTAATCTTTAGTACGTGAATTAATTTTATACGAATTATCAATGCGTGTATATTAAGCGTAATTTTTTATAGCTCTTCTATACCTTGAATAGAGTTGCAAGTACACTTTTAAATAGGTATCAAAAAATGAATTCACAGCTTTATACCACAGTTTTTTTGGTAAATTAGTAGGAGGGGGCAGGGAGATGTTACAAAAATCAGGTTTCAAGTTTTGCGTAAAATATGATGCAATAGCCATGCATTATGCACTTACAAGTTTCCATTCAAGTAAAAACTGATATCACTCCCTTACTTCAGGAACATTTTACTAAATTCAAGTGCCTTATTGCATTTCATATTTTACAGGCACCTTCATTAAAAGAAGGTTTGTTTGTTAGCAAAATAAAGACAAAAGAAAAATTATTATATTAAGTATATACAATACAAAAAAAATACTTTTTCCTTTTTTTTTTTTTTAGCAAAAACGAGAAAAATCTTATAATAGGCAATTTATAGCATTGTTTTGAAAAATAATTTACAAGAAAAATAAAAATTATCTATATATATATATATATACATATATGAACCTTATCATTAGTTTTGTTATCAGAGAAATAAGTTTTAACAGACATCATTGACAATAATGTAAATTTATATATTAAAAAAAACTAGAAAAAAAAAAAGGTTGTAGTATAAAAACGCCGATTCCACTTTATACGCATAGTTCAGTTTACCAACTCTACGGATTAAGAATTTTACCTCAGAAAATTCAGTCCTGATTTCTATAACATCTCAAAATTTAATATATATATATTAAAATTTGTTTCCCCCATTAAAATGAACTTTTATTAAAGATCAAGTTAAGATATATTCATAAGATATTCATAGTGGGCTAACCACATAGATCAAAATTCAGAAGCAATCCCTCTTCTTGTTATTTTTTTCAGAATTAAGCAAGAAAATAGATCAATATAAAAGCGAATAATAATTATATTAATGTTGCCGAAATTGCATACTTAAAGCTTTAGAAAATTTTCCTCCTTTTTTGAAGGTTTTATAAAAGTAAAACGAATAATTATACTTTGATTGAAAATGATGAATGCTGATATTCCACGTGATATGTGACAAAGTTATCCAACTACCTTTGGAACCAGGATTTTGAATAAGTATATAAATGACTAGTGCTTCTGAGATATTTGGTTTTAACTACACTGTGGAGTATACATATAAAATTGATTTGAGAATATTATTACAAGAAAAAACTATTTAAAAACAATTCTTTTTTTGCTAGAAATGAAGAAGTACTTGACTTCTTTTCCAAATATTCTAGTTTATGGAAAATAATTTTATGAAAATGATGTGACATTAAAGCCTCTATAGACCCTGAACCAAGATTTTTGGAAAAAGTCATATCATTTTCAGAATTACTATCAATTGAAATAATCTACGTCTTTTTGTTAATTTCCTTAATGCAATTTATTAAAATATGAATAATTCAATCTCTATGTATATATATATATATATATATTTATATATATATATATATATTAACCACATAGATCATGCTCTCTTCAAATATCTTAGCTATTTTAAGCAAAATGTTAATGTTATAGAAGAAATTTTCATACAACGAGAATGTGTTTTAAAAATAAGTTATTTATACTTCATTTTTTTGCCAAAAAATTGCATTTAAATAACTTTTTATTGTAATAATATTCTCTCTCTCTCTCTCTCTCAGTGCAATTCTATATATATATTACAATTAAGGTATTACTAAATATTGAAAACATAATTTATTTTTATGCTTTAGCAAAAACATGGTTCCACACAAACAAAGCACTGACTTTAAAAAATACAAATTTTACAAGATTTCTATCTCACAAATGATCTCAATAATATAAGATTTTTAGACATAAAAATCCCCTTTTAAAATCAGTAAATATTAAATATAAACTGAAAATATGTCTCTCATTTATTTATTTTTTTTGTTTTGTTTAGATTTCTTGTATGTTTTTTTTAAAATCACTACTATTTAAAATAAAATAACTTAAACATATGTCTTGTAATCACAGATTGCATGAAAAACATATTAGCAATGCATGTCCTTGGCTTGCTTTCCAGAGTGCAAAAGAAAAAATGAAAACAAAAATTCCCTTAGATCCTTTACTTTTCTCTGAATAATAAATATTTAAATAATAAATGGAATACGCACACAATAATTGAGGTAGTTTTATGGAAACTCTCCCAGAAATTGCTCATAAAAATTTATTTACTTGAATTAATTCGGAATTCCTGAGCCTTACATTAGTAGTTAGAAAAATTTATTTAATACCATTTTGTAGTATTGGACTGTATCTTAAGAAAGAACATAATTCCGCAATAAATATTAATGTGTGATGCTCACACATACAGTATTAAGGTAATCTGAGTTTCAACTTGTAATTTTTATTTTTCATGCATACAATTATGCTGGAGTTTCTTTTTATAATCTGAATAAAGGAAAGTGGCTCAATGATACCGTAATAAATCTAACTGACACACTCTGTATGAAATGCTTCCAAGGATGAGCATATGGAACTAATTAACCCCTTGAGTACCATGTAGTCAGTAGTGGATACATGCTATGTATAGAGTAAAATCCCATTGTAACCCGATGTGGATAAGTGGTTTTTATTTAGTTGTCCAACCCGTACAGGCAGTCAGAAAACATTATAAATTAGATTTTCTTTTATTCGGGTTGTGTAAAATTACAAAAATTAAGTTATAATATTTCTGAGCTACAAACATTTAAAAAAATCGTAAAATTAAAATTGAAGTTCTTTCTGAAATTGCTCGAAATGTTCCTTGGAGCAAAATGCTTTTCCACATGCGTTATATAAGTGCATTGTTATTTTTGTTCCATCTCTTCATCTTCTTCATCACAAATAGATAAATCCCTATCTGAGTTACTGACGTATTTATCGATTTCCGGCAAATATTTTCGTTCAGTATCACTTACGTTGAAATCCGACAACGATGGCATATTGGCAAGAAAAAGTAAAAATAAACAAAACAAATAGTGAGACAAAGTTTAGAAAGTGAAACAAAACACAAACAAACGTGTGTTTTAGTCAGTTCAAAAGGAAAAATGAAATGTGCGTCGGACATGAAGATCATTATCCCCAGAAATCTTGGATTTCTGAGGATTCTAAAAAGCTATTGATTGATTGATTGAATATTAACTTCGCACTGCTCAGCTACACAAGGGCTTTTGGCAACGGACCACGCAATTTTGAACCATGGTCAAGTGACGTGGACGACACCTGAGCTAGCACCCCTCTCTTAAATACCACATCACACCAACGGTAGGACGTTTCAGCTCTCGACAGATTTAACGTGAATCGCTGCCCTACACGGCGGGTCTTTAGTGGTACTGGGCTCGAACTCGTGACAAGACAAGCCACGATCCGATACCTATACCACTCGGCTACCGCGGCCTTTCTAAAAAGCGAAGTCATATGCGTAAAGGATTAAAGTCATATTACAATCATTTTGAAGAAATTTATGATTTTAATAGGTATAGCCTTCATTAAAACGGTATAAAAAAAGATTTTTTTGACATAATTGATATTTTGGTTATATGAGTGAGTGAATATTAACGTCGCCCTGTTGAGCTACACGAGGGCTTTTGACGAAGGACTTCGTAAATTTCAACCATGGATAAGTGACAAGAACGACACCAGAGCTGATACTCCTCCCCCTCTTTCTCTCCTAACTACCACACCACAACAACGGGAGGACGTTTGAGCTCTCGACAGATTTAACGTGCATCGTTCCCCTACATGACGGATCTTTAGTGGTGCTGGCTTGAACTCATGACAAGTCAACCACGATCCTGTACCCTGACCACTAGACTACCGTGGTCTCATTTTAGTACTATGATCATTAATATTATTTTTTGGTTGAAGACATATAAAACAATTCCCATGAATTTCTAGTATTACTTGGGAGCTTACAGAAGTAAGCGAGCAACTGAAGCAAATAACATTCTGAAAATATTCTAAAACAAAAAAGTTACGAAAAAAATGGAACGATAAAAACAAACAAGTTATAAAGATAAACACAAGTGCATTGTAAAAATAAGCAAGTAAGTAACAAAATAAAATCGAAGAAAAAAATTACAAAATCAAATCAATGGAGATCCAAAATATTATGAATGAAACTTTACATGAAATAAGCCCACTAAAAATTGTCTCCAGTTGATTTTTAAGAGGGGGCACAGTTTAACCTTCAGCAGCGTTTCTCAACTATGGGAGTAGCACCCTATGGGGGTGTGATAAGTCTACGAGGGGCAGCGAACATATTCAAAAGTCGAAAATAAATGGTTATTTAAAAAAATAAAAAGTATTATTTTACTGAAAGTAAACAGACCAAAACTTCACACCTTTACACTGATATAATACACTTATAAATGTATCAGTATTGTATGATGTGTTTTATAATTAATTTACTAAACTAACTTAAGTACAATTTCAATGTGTCTCATGTATAATATTATACAGAGAAATCAACACTTATCTTAATAATGTGTGCTGTTTTTTATTATTTAGTTAACTGCTGCTTAAAAGTTACGTGATTCGCTCCCCAATAACTCTGTTTTCTACGTAAGCGTGCGTATGTGATGTTTAGGGGGAGAGGGAAACAAAAAAAATAAGTAAGCAAATCTTCTGAAATAAGTAAATCCTTCGAAGACACTGTCTCAATGTCTTTTTATTGCATTCCAAAGCCTTAAGAATAATTTTTTGAGTAGCAGCGCCAAGAAAAGATCGTACTTGGGAAAGACGTACATATACGTCTGAGGCAGGTTATGCGTTGGCTGAGCGAGATGTTAATATGCACCGGTGAGGTTAAATATGTATTGTAACTTTAGCGTCAAATTATGGTATTATTGAATTCAATACATTGTAACTGTATGGAGGGGCTCGCAATGAAAATTATGATTGAATGTTGGGTCGCATATATTGAAAGTTTGAGAAGCAGTGACCGTCCCGCTTCTTTGAAAACAGAAAAAGATAAGGTGTTCAACATTTCACTCACCACTAACATTTCTGTCATATTATTTGGTAGGGGAAAGGTATGATAAATATTTAAAATCCCGTTTGCTACTTGTATTTATATATTAAAAATAGTCTAATTTATTTAGTAAATCTACTCTTTCTTTACACGGGTCTAAATTATTTAGAAAATACAGATATCACAGTGTATGTTCATTCGTTTAATGTGTAAGGAAATCTGGTAAGAATTTTTAACTTTAGTAGATATATGAGAAAATATTTCTGTTTCGAATACGGTAAAGCAACTTTTTTATTATCTCCTAAAGATCTAGCTAGAAAATACTTTACTTCATTTACTCTAATTACAGATTCAAGCAATTATTTCTCCTTCTGCGGATCTTTTGGTAAGGTATTAAAATTATTATTACATATTATGGAAGATTTCAAGAGCATTTAGAGGTCTCATTCAAGGCCACTAATTAAATTTAATTTCTTCTCATTGGTTCTGTAAAATTGTAGTGCTGTAATTATTGTTTTCTCGTGTAACTTATTTATTTCTTTCAGCAACATTTCGTTACTTGCAAATTTGCATTTCGAAAACAATTACCATTTGAAAGAAATTCCGCGGACTTTGCAAAAGTAATTACTCAGCTTAATTACTCAATTATTTAAGAACACTTTAATCACAATCTCATTTCTTTCTTTTCTGACAAACGACATTTTGCAGACTTTTATCTAATTAAGATTTCGCAGCATGTTTCTTTCAAATGAACTGAAATGATGGGTGGCAAAATCTTCTTACAACATAAGATAACATCGCAAATTATTAATAGAGTAACTTTCCATCGATCTGTTTTGTTTCAAGAAACATTTTTAGAAAATGTTCCGACATGATGAACGTATTTAAAATATGTCAATTAATTATAATTAATAACAAGTCAGTTTAATTAATGAAGGTAATGAATGATCATTAGAAAAGTTAGAATTAAACTAAGAATAAACCCTAATAATTATTCATACGGAGACAGAAAAACAGCAATTAATCCATTTTCTATTTATTTCAATTTTTCTATTTCTACGTAAATGATTATAAATAAACTAGCTCTCAATCCATTGTACTCCTTTCAGAATTCTTTATTCTTATCCGTAGATTAATCAAAAATATAAATGAGATAGTAATAAATATATTAGTGCATATTTGGTCCTATATAGAAAAAATATATATTCTAAATGAAAAATTTTAAGTTTGGTTTTTAGATTTATTTTTTATTTTCATTAAAACTGAAAAAAATACAATGCTGATTACAGTTACAATACAATTTACACAATACAATGCTGATTAAATTCAAACTTCAAAAACCCCTTTATTCCGATCCATTGAAGCTTCATTTTTTATAGATGGGGCCGATAGACATTAAATATGTCGAGGATCAAATGTCTTGCTGTTGGTGTCGTGTGGATGGTAGGAAAGAGGGTGTTAGCTCAGGCGTCGTCCTCGTCATTTGCCCATGTTTCAAAATTGCGATGTCCGTCACCAAAAGTTCGTGTAGCGTCATGTTCATGTTCTGAATAGCGTCATGTTATTATCCCCTCACTTACTCCATTTTTTTTGTAAATTAGACTCCAATTGCGTATTTCATATTTACTAGAACATTTTACTTGAAGAATATTTTATCGCGTATGAAAGTTCTGACTAATTTTATAAATTAGCCGTGTAGCATCCTTATTACTTTTATTGAACTCTATGTCCATTCATCATTTCAATAAGAATGTTCTTCCTCAAAGAACCTGTGAACCAAAATATAGGCTGATTAAAAAGATTATTAAGAAACTTTTGCCAAAATGAATGAATCCCTAGTGAATGTTACGTTTAAGGAAGGGGGATAAAATTTGTAAGGTACTATAAGATATGCATTCAAGAATGATATGAAGAACAAATTCTCAAATTTACAGTTGCCATTTGTATATGTCAGTTGGAGGGGATATAACACTCTATATTTATAATACACACTAAATGAAGATAAATCCACTAAATCCTAATGTGATAGCATCTTTAATAGTACGTGTTTGGATCAGATATGGTATTCCAACAGCCAGAAACGTATTAAAATGAGATTGAGTGATTTCGAAGGTAAAGAAAACAAGGGAAATAATACTGCTCCAGAATGTTGTCTTGATAATTGTTTGTCAGAATACCCTGCGTGAGAACACCGTCTTACATCTATTTGATGTCAGAGAGAACATTTCAATGCAGAAAATTAGTTATTATGCAATCGATTAATAATTTTTCATAATGTGCGGAACACACGCTATCATGCATATTTTTAGACTGTTGGCCGTAATATCTTTACAAGAGTTAAGGTGAAGAGAGAGAAGGTATTAGTTATCCCAAACTACAAAATAACATTTTCATTGTATAATGTAGGTGAGGTCACACCACATTTTAATCTGAATATACCCAGCGAGCGCGGTTCTTCGGATCGGTTTGATGAGTCAACTAGAAAAGTGCCTCGTCTATCAATACAAATTATAAATGCCTGATGTTTCCTACATCTTATCAATACTAAAATCTAGCTATTCTTAATAAAATTCGCTTGCTGCATCAGAAAACACTGAAATCAGCACGGGAGCAATTAGAAAACCGATCGTGGTCTTTTTCTGGCAGAATTTCACTCATTCCTCATGCATTGAACTAAGATCTTGCACTTTGATAATTGCTATATATCTATACTAGGGATGGAGAACCATTGGCATGCGTACCATTGATGGCACGCGGCACAGTATTTTTGGCCCGCCATTGATCATCGGTTTGCATTTTAGTTCAGAAACTATATTATTACAAAGAATCTCGAATTTGAAAGAAAAAAATTCAAAGATTAAAAATTGCATGAGAAACCACAGACAAAGATAAAGTAATTGAAGAATTTATTTCCATAATTCATTCTTCAATTAGGGAATTTTTAGTGAGATTTTCCCAGTTCACGAAACTTTCAGAAATGCTCAAGTTTATTATGTACGCTGATGTGACATTATTTGATAAACTGAACTTGCCCCAATTCGATTGGTTGGAAATTGAAGAATTTAAAATATAACTTATTGATTTCTAGTCTAGTTCAATATGGATTCAAAAATGTATTGAAACAAGGAAAAAGTTGGAATTGATTGAAACAAAGATTAGCAAGCAATATAAATAATACACTAGTAACGAAATTTTGGAAACATGGAATTCGATTCCAGACACATTTAACTGTTTGAAGAAGGATGCTCACGCTATTTCGACTCTATTTTCATCGACTTATGACTACGAGTCATTATTTTAAGAGATGAATAACATTAAAGACTCGTTTAGAAACCTTTTGGTAGATGACTCCAATTCAGCATGCATTCTTCTAAAAGTAACATCTTAAATCCTAATATAAGTTATTTGTCATCTGTATATATACTCTGCAACAACAGACGCCACACTAATGTTACTTAAATTTAATTACAGAAATAACTGAAACATTTACTACGATACAGTGCAAAACATATTTTTTCGTAGTAAATAAGGAATTTTGTGAAGTTAGTATTTAGTTTTATTATTTTCCCTATAATCACAGATCAAAATTAGAAGATTATAAAATCAGAAATCAAACAGTTGCCTTGTTTTACCTGATCCAAAACAACTATACACTCAAAATATTTTAAAGAACACCTTGCTCTTTCACAATGCATAGCATATAATTTCAATTGCAAATGTAACCGCTTGGTGAACGGAAAGTTCGTTTTATATATACATATTTGAAATGTTGCATCATCTTTTGCACGATAACTAAATTAAATTTATGAAAGAATAATTGGAAATTTTCTCAAGTGTTGAAACTCTTCTTTCGAAGACATATACTATTAAATCTGCAAGTTCTTAATATAATTAACAGCTACGTACTATTAGTATACGATGTTAGATAAGTGGCATACCAGAGCATTTAATTTCGATCCTTTTAAGAAATTGATAAAAGTATTATGGCAACTTGAGCAACAGATTCTTGATAATCCGAATGGAAGGGGATTGTAAGCGTATCATTCCTATCCGATGGGAAACTTCAAACAATTAAAGACAAGGAAATTTATTATTTCGTTCGGAACTGTTGAACAATAACTCGTGTTCCAATTTATTTTTATTGAATCGATAGCTTACGTCACGTTACTGTCTGGGTTTACTTTGTTATTGTGCTAGTTATTCTAGTTGTTACGAGTTCTTTTAAGGTATCCGACTACGTTCGGAACCGTGATTTTAAAAAAGCACATAAATGGATAATTGTCATGATATTTAGTGTCACTTAGATTAAAAAATACATGTATAAAATTGTTTTAATTACATTTTGACAAAAAAAATATATTTAAATACAATATTTTGGTAAAAAAATTAACTTAGAATAATCTTTTTTCAAAATGTTCTCCTTTTAGGAAAAATGTTTCTATGATATTAATATTTTTCCTGTACATAGCTCATACCTCTTTACAGAGGCTCAACTACGATTTTTGAAAAATTCACATTATTCTCAGAAATACAACAAATTGAAATAATTATCGGCATGTTTTTCTCAAAATTGCTCCCCTCTGTTGTCGTAAAATATGGATAAACCCACTTCTAAGCTATATATTTAAAAAATTCGATTTTAGCCTCTGTATAGAGGTCTGAGCTATATACAGGCAAAATATTATTATAATAGAAGCATTTTTCACAAAAGGAGAACATTTTGAAAAAAAAAAATTCTAAGATAATTTTTTGCCAAAATATTGCATTTAAATAAATTTTTTTTGACAAAATGTCCTTAAAACAAGTGTATACATGTATTCTAATCTAAGTGACACTAAATATCATGAAAATTATCCATTTATTCGCTTTTGAAAAATCACGGTTCCGAACGTAGTCGGATACCTTAATGAGATTGGTAAAATGATGCAAGTCAAATTTGCAATATTATTGAATTCTACAACTGGTTTTTGAAGCAATGCAATGTACTATAAATACTTTCCATAAATTATTTTATAATTTAGGAAGTTATTTTTATACAACCCAAGGACCCTTGTTGTTAAGAATAACTTTTGATAAATATTATTCGTACTTTAATTTTCATTTTCAAAATATTACACTAATGGCAATTACAAAATATTGGGAAATAAATATGTATATTCGTGATGAAAATATTAAACATTTTTCATTATTCCCTTGTCTTGTAAATCGTTCTGTTAGAAAAGCGGAAACTATCTCAATGTTATTTTTTAAATTACTGCTGATTGAGTTCAAATATGAGTCAACTTCTAGGTTATACTTCAATGTATAGATATTTTAAATGAGAATTTTCGTGTTAAATGTTATGAGACAAATAGAAATAGTCCTTTCCATTTTTTTCCCTTACTTTATGCAGTCATTTTAAGTGGGATGGTTCAATATTATTGCATATAAAAATAGATATTAACAATAAAAATAAATATAATTATGTCGTCATGTATGTAAAATATTATAGTACAAAGTTTAATTTAATAGAGATTTATATATATATATATAAATTTAATATTTAAATAAATGGAGAAATTATGTTATAATCTCCAATTAAATATTAAAATGTCTTGTGAAAATAGCTTTAAAAATAAGTATTTATACAATAAATAAAGTAACAATATAAATAGCCTTATAATATCGCTTAAATTTTAAATTATTAAATTTAATATAAAAAGTGACAAATTATTTTTATCCGAATTCAAAAATAATTGATCATTATTCATGAATACCTTATTTAGTCAAAAACATCTTAAAAGTGCAACCAAATGAATTGCTTTCTGTTTCAACTTCGAGACCCTAATACGAACAGTCTCAGACTTTCAGTAACTCAATGTTTGGAGAAAAGGGAATTCAAAGAGACCTTGAGGAAAATAATGTCAATCTATAGACACGTTGGGAGATCAAAGTACTCCTTAGGTAGAAAGGAACTGAATGAAATCTGACGTTTCCAAACCCGTGGGATTGTACACAGAGCATAAGGATTTCTTGAGTATAGGGAATGGATAGGCAGAATGTAAAATGTGTTTACATTCGACCATTGACTCATGAGCTTGCTTTTCAGATATGTTGTTTCCCATTAATAGAGTCTCATGGGTACCTGGTTTATAGTTTTCGAGCATTTCACTCTTCATCATTCTATTGTAAGGGATGGTAGCGATTTAGAAAGGTATTGGGATTTATGGTTAGAATAAAGAGTGATGTATTTTTAATAAGAGATTCAGGAGTTGAAAAATGGCAAAATTGAAGATTGATGGCTAGAACTGAAAAGGGTAAAAGCTTTAAAGACATCATATATTTTGCATGCATAGTCTGCATTTTAAGGTTGTAAATTAATATATATTTTGAAGTTTTAAAATTGGTTAAAGTTAAGCTTTTGCCTATTTATCATATTTTGTTTAACGTTATACTAGAATTTTGAGTTTGTTATATAATAAATATATCCCGTTTTAGGAATATATATTTATATGTAATAATTCTCCTTTTAAATTTTTTTATTCGGGGTATTTTATAAAGCGCATAATAATTTTAAACCAGCATCACATGGAAATGATTTTAGTTCACCCAACATTATGTCCTGAAAATTTGCCAAGCTGACACATCTAACTGTAAGTTGATACAATATTACATCAACCATCCTTACTTATTCTTTGCCTTATTAACTATCGAAAATCCTATGTTGATAGAAAATTCTCACTGCTTCCGATAGAATGAGTTATAAAATTTGACACATTTGGAGCGGGAGGCATACGTTTGTGTTTGTGTTGTTATTCGCTTCATCGTTGTTTGATAAAATGTGAAGTTAAAATAAGCAAAATGTCTTATCCATTAAGCAAGGGCAACTAGTTAAAGATATCCAGACAGCATTTTTAGTCCAGTGACATCTTTATACACACACGCATATTGCCTCTCTCAAAGAAGTTTTGGCTTTTATTGGCGAAAAACTGTAGTAATCGATTTTCAATATCTTCTCTTGATCCCAATTTCTTATCACTCAGGAAGTTTTGCAATGTGAGAAAGGATGGTAATCGTTTGGTGCCAGGTCCAGATTATATGGTGGATGTATTAAAACTTCCTAAACAAGCTCCCAGAGTTTCGGGCGAGTCACTACAGGTGTGGTGTTGTCCAGATGGAACACAACACCTCTTCTGTTGGCCGATTCTGGCCATTTCTGGTCAGTCGCTAGCTTCAAACGGTTCAGTTGTTGACATTAGAGATCTGAATTTAGTGTTTGGCCCTACGGAAGCAACTCATAATTCATGATTCCTTTCCAGTCCCTCCAAATACACAGTAGAACCTTCGTGGATGCTAGTCTTAGTTTGGTCACCGTTTGAGTTGCTTCACCACGCTTTGACCACTATCGTTTTCCCACAATATTGTCGTATATGACCCATTTCTCATCCCCAGTCACTATCCATTTAAGAAATGGGTAAATTTCATTCCGTTTAGACAGGGCTTCGCAGATGGAAATTAGATCCATCACGAGCTTCATTTTGAATCCAACTTTTCTCAAATGGCTTAAAATTGTTTTATGGTCCATTTTTAGCTTCTGTGGGATGCTACGACTACTAACGTGCCGTTCAATTTGGATTATTTCAGGAATTTTATCGTCATTGTCGATGACGGGACTTACTGTGCAAGGGGCAAATTTAACATCAAAAATGCCTAAACGAAATCGACGAAACCAAAATTGCACGTAATTAGTTGTTACAGTATTGGCACCATAAACACCATTCACAATTTCAGCCGCCTGGCTTACATTTTTGCCTATATCAAAGAAAAAACTGTAAAATGTACCGAATTTTCTCTTTGTTAACTTCCATTTTTAACACCCTGTAACTCACAACTGAATGAAACAAGCAAAACACAGCAGAATATTTTTTTAATGTAAAATGTAACCTTAACAACGAGTATAAATTTGAAATTGTTTGATCAATATTTCACGAGATATTGACACTACAGCCATCTACCGATAATATAATGGATTTATTTTACCTCAAAATAATTTTTTTTTCTGAAAGGCAATAAGTCTACGCAAATCAAAGACGAGTTGGATTCTGTGTATGGGGACTCTTCACCATCATTACCACAGTGAAAATTTGTGCAGCTGAATTTAGACGTGGCCTTAAGATTTTAGGAGACGATGAACATTCGGGACGTCCAAATACTGCAACTACAGACGAAAACATCACCAAAGTTCACCAAATGGTGCTAGATGACCAATGAATTAAAGTGAGAGAGAAAGCAGAGGTTATGAACATGTCAAAAGAACGTGTTTGTTGCATAGTAAATCATCATTTAAACATG